>CM061534.1:119191976-119702686 GCA_030545055.2 Neoaliturus tenellus | reverse complement strand
AAAATGCTCCTTTCACTAATACATTCAAAATTATGTAAAAAAATCTGCATGTTTAAGAAAATTTTGAGATTCGAACCTGTGACCTCCAGTTTTGGAATACCCTGTATACTGGCATTGATGAAAATATTTTTATTGGAAAGCCCATATGCGATTTAGTGGAAAAAACTTTATTTCATGATTTTATCTCAAACCGTTCTCCTGCTATAAATAGTGGACGGGTGGTCTGAATCACCCTGTATATGTGTATTAATTTTAAATTTTTATACCCATCTATTGTGGACTATACAAGCGGAATAAATGGCATATCGAATTTTGCATTGTTTATATCTTGGTCTAAATACCACAATTAAATTGGTTTATTTCATTAAATTAATTTGTTTATAGTTTTCTCGTCGTATTATCAAATACCCCTGACGTACATAGCGAATTTCCAAAGGAATTTGAGATTTTGTATTTTCCCCATAAACACCATAGAAATGCGTATGTAGGTTTGTTGCCATGGGATGTTGTTATCAAATGTTAGTTGTTAGGAAGTATAATGGTTAGTTAAGGTAAAGTACCAGGAGGACCGAGCGTTGCTCGGTGAAATATTAGTAAATTTAAATATCAGAATAAACTTTATTGACATTTAATATGCAGTACATAAACAGCTGTTACATTTCTTTTTGAAGTTCTGAATGTACTTCTTGTTTATATGTTGTTAATTCGTTGCCAACATGGCAACCCATAAGCCCAATGTTAAAATTTTGTAATTTTAAACTTTAATTTTTAGCAAAATTAGATTTTCCCTGGGGGCGAGACCCATCTCAATCGTATTTTTAAGGTAAAACTAAGTTTATTCCAAAATTTGAAGGAAATCGTCGGAGCCGTTTTTGAGATAATTGTGCAAGCAAGCAAACAAGCAAACAAGCAAACATTGCTCGTATAAGAGTATAGGATATCTAATTGTATCAATATTCGGCACTTTTAATTATTCCCATAAACCCCATGGGGGTGAGTATGTAGGTTTGCCGAAATATGGGTGTTGTTAGCAAATATCAGTTAAACCCTACCTAGTGAATGTACATAACAAATTCTATCAATTTATGCCAATAAATAAGCGAGATACAGGGTTTAGTTGATTTCCCATAAGATTAACATGAGAAACCAATTTTTGGCTTTTCTTCGTAACCCGTTCAAGACAAGTTAAAATTTCAAAATACTAAATTGTTTGTTTTTTAAGCTCTTTCAAATGGTTTCAGTTAAAATAGTTGAATTTTGAAAATGGAGGTCCGAAAATGCAAAAAAACCCATTTTTACCCTTTTGAAAGCCGTGAATATTTCACACTTTAAGGCACCGTATCAGCGTTATTATTTTTTTAACAAAGAATACTATATATATATAATCGATGCACAATTTTAAGGGCTACAATTCTTGTAAGGACTAAAAATTTCATAACTGTGATATTAACGCCGTAAATTAAAAAAAAATAATAATAATAACTTCCCAAACTTTTAACGGAGTATTAAATTTTAGTGCACATATTGAACCTTAAAACATTATTTATACCAATAAATATGGTATTTCCTTGGACAAAATTTAATTGTGAACAATATAAACGTTTTTGGGTGAATCTAAGTGGTGTGTGGGCTTTATCAAAATCCCATTTTAGTAAACACTTACACTGTTATCAACTTTTTCCGCCATTTTCCAAAATGGCGGATGTTCCTGTTGTGGGAAAAGTTGGGAATTTTTACCAATTTTGTCTAAGTCAAGGCCATATTTTGGCTAAATGGCGCGGACAATCAAAGTATATCATGGTACGAGAATGTATATATTTTATTCGATGTCAAAAAAAAAATAAATAATAATAATAAATAAAAAAATAACACAACTAAAAGCCTGTAAAGGATTGAGGGAAGATTGGTACTAATATAAAACGTAAGTATATAGAACCTGACGGCGAGTGAGGGTAGTAAACGAGATCATCTGAAGGGCAAGTGGTATTTATAAAAAATAACATATATCATTATTATGTAATAGGAATTGTTCAAATAACAGAACGCGTACATAAAATACCAGTTGTTAAATACTAGGAATTTTGTACGTGGGGGTACTTTTCCGGGAGTAGAATTCCGGCGGAAGTATTCCGGGGTTAGAAGTCCGGCTGGTGTTTGGTTTGCCATAATGTTAATTTAGAGCAATGAAATTAAATAATAATGTATTTATAAAACTGGGAATACTTTTCCGGCAGCGAGCAAAACTCCATGCCACTTTAAGCTTCACCCTTCGTGACGTCAAAATGACGTAGCGTTTTTTCATGGGCGTACTTTTCCTGAGGTAGAATTCCGCTACCCCCATTTTGCATTATGATTAATGCAAATTTAGGCAAATATAATAGGAAAATTGCGATAACTCCGTTATTTGTAGTAAAATCTTTACAATATTGATATCATTGTTTAGATAACTTAATTTGTTAACTTTTTTGTCTCCTATAAAATTTAGATAAAATGTGTCGTTATTGTGAAATTTGAGTTTAACATTTTAAAATGGTTGCCATTTTAAAAATACACATCGGAAAATAATAATTTTTTTCTGAAAACTAACATTTTTGTGGTAAAGGTCCATGCCAAGTCTGAAATAAATCCATCAATCCGTTACGGAAATCCTATACGATAATACGAGCAATGTCTGGAGGGATGTGTGTTCCATGATCTCGAAAATCTTGCGGTTAGATTTTGCTTAAACTTTGCATTTAAGAGTGTTTTGGCCCAAAAATAAGTTTAGAAACAGCCTCAATCCCAGGAAAAATCGAATTTGGTCTAATTTTAAGTTTAAAAATCGTAATTTTTAACATTGGTCTTATGGGTTGCTATTTTGGGTTGGCATTTTTGAACCTCAATTTTCAAAAGTCATCAATTTTAACTGAAACCATTTAAAAGAGCTTAAAAAACAAACAATTTGGTGTTTTGAATTTTTATCTTAGCGCAACTGGTTACGGAGAAAATCCAAAAATGTGTTTTCCATGTTATTCTTATGGGAAATCAAGAAAACCCCATATCTTGCTTATTTATTGACATAACTTAATCAAATTTGTTATGTACATTATCTAGATAGGGTTTAACTTATACTTGCTTGCAAAATCCATATGGCAGCAAACCTACATACTCACCCCCATGGGTTTTATGGGGAAAATAAAAAATTGCCAGAGCTTGGTACAGTTTTGTGTTTACATTACCATTTATTGATTAAATTAGGTTTTCTAACAACACCCCATGGCAGCAATATGGTGTTTTTATGGGGAAAGTAAATAATCTGAAATGGGTTCCATGGAAATTCGCTGAGTACGCAGGTGTGCTGCGGCGGGGGTGTTTATTTTTAACAGCTGTTATCTGTGAAGAGTCTCTGGTGTAGATTAAGTAGCTTGATTATATAACAAAAGTGAATTAAAATCAACGAGCAAGGCTCCGTTAAACCTGGTACTAAAAATTATTACGCGTAAAAAACAAAATGGTGGCTAGCCGCTAAACGAAGGATTTTTGGACATATGTTTACATGACCTTTTTTGTTTATTTTCATGTGTAGAATCACCTCCCAAAATTTCTGCTCTTCGTCGTGAATCGCCCTGTATGTATGTATATTTTCTTTTTCAGCACAAACTGTAGAATACAATGATGTAAAAACATTGTTTTTTTACCAAAGCATTTGGGTATAGTAGCAAAAAGTTTGTTAATCTTCAATTTAGGCAAATGAAAATTTTTGAAAGCAAGCCACAATAAAGCTAAAAAATCCTACAAATTTTATTTAAATGTGAAAATGGAGACAATTTATTTCCCTACATGGAAATGTCAACCCATTTGAATTACTTTAAAAAAATGTGTAAAAGTTATACCCTTTTTCCTAAAACCTTAAACTTTCCCTGAAAAATGCAGTGTTTTTTACTCGACATATCAAAAAATATAAACATGTCCCAGATTAAACAATCATAATACTTTTGAAATTTAAATTACATTTTATTTCATAAAATATATAAACGTTTTTATAGTTTTCTTCTAAATTCACTGAGCTATCAACGTCAGAAAATGAAACTTAAAGGTTTGCTAATGAGAACATAATCTTTTGACCATTTTAAAAAATGCATGAAATTTGTATTAGGTATCCTATAAAATTTACAAGATATACAAATTGTTGGAATTTTATTGTAGTTTTTAAAAATATAACTATAGCAGAAAATATACACAAAAAAATTTTACAAGTGAATATTTGATAAAGCGTACTGATTTCACGGACCCCACGACAAGGGTATCATAGGCCTAGACACTTTTTCACAATAAAATGTTTACTATTTTGGTGTCTTGTACCAATACAGTACGTAAATAGTATCAGTATTTATAACAGAAACCCCCAAACACTTGCTTTACAATAAAATAAAACTTTCAAAATACCTAAATTGTAACTCACAACAGTAACAAAGTGAAAAGGCCGATGGGATGGGTTTTAATTTTCCAGATAGAGAGTTAAAAAGGATGGTATAACGTCTATTTATTTTATTAAATTGTTGCAAAATATTTAATTTTATGTTTATTTTTATATTTTGAGATAGAATGTTTTAAGAAGTACAAAAAAACATTAATGTTTTTATTGATTACAGCTGTAATACTGTGCACTAAATAAGAAAATTTAAAGATTCAAAGAATTTGTAAGAGTTAATGCACGAGAACCAGTGCAACCGTTTCAACGGTCATACGACGACGGCGCAGCGGAGCCAGCGAGCTGACATGATGTGGCCCGTGCGCGTGCGTGGCGGGCGATGCAGAGTGGCAACACTGGATCGTGGCGGGGACGGGAAATGCCGAATCCAGCCCGCTCGAGACTGCCGCGCCAGCTAGCGGCATTCTCGTGGAACTAAGGGCGAGCACTCTGTGAAGCTTCTTTCCTCTGTGGTAAAACGTAACATGCAGTAAACCCGTTACGAGTGCAGGCCGTTGCAGCGTGGATGGGGGTGGGGGAGGGGGGGGGGGCACGCGAGAGTGATCGGTGAGGACGACCGGTCCATAAACTGATCCAAGGTCATCCCATCGCCGCCGCTGAGAGTGAATCTCCTGTGATTATTCATAACTTCACGTTCACCATTCATTGACATGAATAGATCGAGGCAAGGTTGCTCTTTTGTAGCGTACAACGCAATACTGTATTGAATGCATAGTGCGCTTTATACAGCAATAACTCTTGGTCGTCCTTAGTTTTAACACCATCACTTGTTTTAAGAGCATTCGTCTTCAAGGATGCAGTTTACTCATAGTAAGAGCTAGTTGACCTTTTGTGTTTATTAGAACAGCCTTGAAGTTTTAGTGCGGTAGTTTAGCCTTAGAGCGCTGACGTTTTGCAAGAAAATAATCTTGATTCTTTTCAAATGCAGTTCGTATAATCTTGGTTAAAATATTAGCTATAGACTATAGGTCAAATACATCATTGAACATCAAATATCATCATTGAAATGCTTAATTCAATTTTAAATATAAGCTAATTTTAACTATTTACACCTGGGTGAAACCAGCTTAATTAATTTAAAGCAACTACTCTACTATTATTTTTTTAAATCCAATTGAAATCATCATAGTTCTGGCAAGGAATCAGATTAGGGCTTGAGTTCATAAGAATCGGAGTCTTAGATAGTAATTTTAAAGTTATGACATTTTAACATATTCCTGAACTGTAAGTAGGCCTAATCATATTAAAAATAACAAGAATTAATTTATCAACATTGGATTGATTAAAGCACTGTACTTTCTATCACAGTTAGCCTGGGCGCTTTAATGCAGTTAAGGACAAATTTTAAGAAAATAATATTAATTTTGAAATTATTTTTGGGATAGAAATATTTGTAGGTGCTTTAAATAATGAAGTATAGGCCAGTGATGTACAAGTAATTAATTAACTACTTTTAAAGTAATTAATTGATTTATTCTGTTTAACACTGACAGTCCTGTTCATTTCCCTTCATTTGCTGAACCTCAAAACCACAGATAGGTCATTGTAATTGTTGATTAAATGCGTGGAATACAAAATTAGGTACTGCTGTTGTGGTGCTGCGGTCGTTTCAACGAAATAAGATAATTCTTAAATTTAAAAATACCAATGGTTGTGTTTTGCCGTAACGGTTTTCTAATAACTAATTAGATATTTGTTTATCGTATTGGGTGGGAGAGACTTAATGATCGCCCGTGGTGTGGAAATCTAGTCAGATGTATTATGCTAGAAAAGTAAAACTTTAAACAGTTTTCAAATTAATTTCTTTTCCATTTAAAATAATTTAACATTTCGATGTATAGTCGTTGACAAATTGTAGTAAAACATTCATACTCCGATGCTTCAGTGCTATCTTCTTTTTTAACGTTGTCTAATTAATTTATATTTGGATTAGTAAAATTCTAATAAGCGTTTTGGCGAAGTCTATTAAATTAAATTTAATGAAAAATTGGTAAAATAAAGTTTAAACTTTATTTTTGGAATGGATATCAAAAATTCATGTTATTATGTTAAATAATAAAATTCTACTTGAATTATTGCTTATTGAATTATTTCCTTTTAGTAATTGATTTATTAGTTATAACAAAATAACTATTTCTATAGGTGGTTGGTGATGAGTAGTATAGGCTACTTGTTTTAATTAGTTTGCAATTTTGTGGCGTCAATATTCTTTACAGCCATTTCTTTTACTTTAAAAGGTCTCTTAGACTGCAAAATCCTTCTATTCAAATTTGTTATATTCGCAGCATTTATAAAAGTAAGGAATGTGATAACTTGGTTTAAATCTAAAAGGTTTCCGGTCCGATTTTGAGAAAAGTTAGTGCTCTTTTGATACTGGACCCAGCTGCCCTTGGTCATTGGCCTTTGGCCTTTGGTCATGAAACAGCTGTTATTTGTCAGTAACAAAGCTACACCTCATCTGATCAATCACAATCAAGACACTCGCCCTAGAGTCATGCACAAGATAAAATACGCACCATAGGGTGCGTTGGAGTTTCCAGCAAATAAAAGTATTTAAAGTATTTTTACACTCAAAAAGTATTATTACAATCACATTTTAAAAATAGTGATATTTACAAACAAATCATATTCATAAAAAATTTTTGGCCTTAAGACCTAAGTCTTGTTTAACGCGTTAAATGCTGAAAACCAATATAATTGCAATCCAAAATTGGGGAAATATATTTTTTGTTTAAATAGTAGGTGATTGCTTGTATGCTGTTAAATAGTCGTCAGAAGTTGTTTAGGCGTCCATTTTCTGTCAAATTTCATGACGTCATTTCCGTTACGTAAATTAACGTAGTCCGCCGGTGGTGCCGGCGATCGTCACTTATAACTGTCAGAACTCTCGTCTGAGCCGTTTTCATTATTAGAATACAACTTCTCTAACAATTCGTCATCATTACCCTGCTTCAATATACAAATAACACCAAAACAACAATAGAAAACACTGTGGAAACAATCACTTCGTACACCGCGAGCCCATAGGGGGACCGGCAAATGATCATCCGTGAACCCAGCACATGGACTGCACAAATTAGCCGTGAGCAATATGACCATTCCCAGATGTGGCTAAAGCCCACACTAAAAGAATAAACCAATGCTACACAATCCGGGAGTGCTGTAATATTACACAGGCCGCTGCACGCTAAGCTGGTCTCCCCACTCCTTAAAAAATGGCGTACCGGGAAACGAACTACTCCGAAGTAAACACATGGACTGGCACAACAGGCGGTGAGCAAATCAACCTCTCCCGGCCATACTGAACCGGCCTGGTTTTTGGCCTATTGTGTGGGAATTTGCAAAATTGATTCGTCAAGGGCAAGTACTAAACCAGCCTCCAACCTTTCCCTTGGTATAGATGATCTGAGTCACCGTGTCTTTTTTATGGGCTTCGATAATACCAGGAGGCTACATGGATCAAGTCTACTGAGAGCGTATGTATATTAACTGTGGATACATGATTAAATAAAAATAAAAATAAAAAAATATATATACATTAAGAAATATAAATTTGTAAATTGATCCGAAGGTCTTAGAACTATTAAATAGCAAATACGACATAAATGAAAGTCTAAGCTACTTTTCCGCAGGTTATTAAGCATTATCTCAAATTACACGTAGATTCAACTGAAAGGAGACCTTGAATAGCCAATTATAGCCTAATGATTTAATTAAGAAAAATCTACGAAAGGGAATATAACCTATTTAGAAATGGCCAGGTTACTCTGAACAGCCAACATTAAAAAATTATTTTGGCTTTAAAAGTTTTCTTGGTCTCCTCAACGTGGTGTTTCAAGGGTTTTACTCATTCTGGGGCCACAAAAATGATGAAACTTCTCAATGAATTGTAATATTGTAGACCGCGCACATGAATCTCTAATGAAGTAAGCAGCTGCAAGTTTGAATATTAACAGTGTAGTAATGTTTCAAACGCTATTAGTTTATATGAAAGACGACGACGCGGTGGCGGCGGCTCTTATGAGGGGAGTTAACTCGTAGCAAGTTTCCGCGGCAAGTTTGCGGCGACAAGTCAACACTGTCGAGTCATTGGGACTGACGTTCATCCATAACTTTATAAACACTCATAACCGTAAACAAGACATTGCTCCACCACTTAGTGAAATTACCTTCTTGTTTGTGAATTTTGTAAAAAAGAAGATTAATTTTAAGGGCGGTAAATAAATGTGTGAAATGAGTGGTAAAGATTATCAGAACCAATTAATTAAAGGTTTGATTTCTAGAGACCATTAATAGTTAAGATTAATAGAGATAGTTAAAAGAATTATACAATCGTTTGTGTATCTAAAAGAAAAAAAGTATTTTTTACAAAATGATAACACATGCATGTAAAACAGGCTGTTGTGGATTTAGGAACTAGGTTTACATCGATTAATAAATTATGTGTTATTTTAACTAGAATAAATTGAATTAGCGTGTAGTTATAGAATCTATTTTTACACATAACACATCTGACGTCCAAACAGTGAACTAAACCGATATTGTTTGTTTAGGCTCATCTTGTTGATCATTGAGGCACCTCATCTATATTGATAAATTAATAGGGACGACAATAAGATAGAAGCACTCAGTAAATAGTTTTTTCTGTATATTCTTTTGAAACATTCATTTGTAATAACAAGTTGACCTACAGAGAAGTATTAAAATTTCCAAATCCTAAAATTAGTGGCATTTTTCATCAGACGATTTATCAATTAAACAAGCTATTTAGGTGACTAATTTAAAACGGATTTATCCCAAGCTATTGGTAGACAGCCGCTCTCGCTTTGCAGGCGCTCAAAGGGGAGCAATTTGGTGGCGGAGCGGCCCGTGCTCCCTCGCCTGGAAGAGATAACGTTCACATTTTGTAACGACAGTGCCACCCCCCCCCCCCTGGCAGGACCCCAATGACACATACCCACGCCACACACTCCGACACACCACTGACCGGCTCACATTTTAGTTTTATATCTACCATCAAATGAACCTCAAAAATGTTTAAACTTGCAAGGTTTTTTGGAGGGGTTTATAAAACTATTTGATGAAAATTTATTCATTCTTATTGAGTGAACTGTGAATGTACGGTATCAGATTCTACACAAACTTTACGTTTCGTTACAACTAAGTAATTAAAAATAAAGATGCTAGAGAAAAGTAAACTGTAAAAGTCCTTGACATTAGTCTAGTAAATGACATTTACACATATGGAACGGGCAGGTCGCCGGTACTCAGTGGTCTAAATATGGAAGTATTTTAAAATAGCAAACATGCTGGCCACACCCAAAGTGTTGAGATAGGCTATGTAATCCCAATCACCTATACATTCCATAGTTAAAAGTCGCATAATTTCGGTTCATAGACAAGGAGAGAATGCCAATGCCATAGCCTTCTACACAGTTTCAATGGCCTCGTTTTTGGTCTATTGTATGGGAATCTGCAAAATTGATTCGTCATAGGTAATAGATACCTGGTAATAGATAATGATTCACCTGACAAACACCGTGTTTTATACGGCCAAGTTATAGAAGAGTCATTTTATAATTATAATTTTGGCTCCTAAAGAAGAAACAAATATTGTATAATGTGATTCCCATTGACATTGTTAATTTGGGCGTAGTTCCAAGGATTTTATTGAAGAGGACATTATTTCTTATAAGGTGCATAGAAAATAGAATGGAAAATTTCTCCCTCCCTTTTAATGGTTCTATGAAAACACAAGCTACTAATAGAAGCTATAGTTAAAATCATAGCTTTTAAGTTTTGCCTTTGTTACCCTTTCAAAGTGTTGGCTTTGGATCGCTTCCTTTTAATTCACTCCCTCAAATTCCGCCCGTGATTGGTTACACACGTAAGACGTAAGCCAAAGCAATAATAACAACCTTGAATCAATTTTGACAAAAGTAACGGTTCCTTAAACCGGTTTCGGTACTTTCCCTTGCCATTTCATGCATCGGTTGGCAATTGTAGGACGTTAGAGTAATTGCTCGTGACACCTGTGTGAACGCGGTCTTATCTGGTCACATCGACATCACGACACGAGGTCGACCACTCGCGCTGTGTGGCAACCCAAGCTCTACTAGGAGTGTTCTTGTTACTGACAGACAAGGAGGTATAGACACCACCATGAATCTCCTCGGGGAAAGAAAATGTGACAATAACGTTAGCCAGAATAACTGTAATACAGGCAGATTTAGCGTCGACTATCCTGGTCAGGTGCTTCCGTTTCCATTCCTGATCCTCATACGACACGTTATAAATGGGCTCGTTCACGATCATCCACCGCAAAGAGGTTTGTTTATGTTTTTGTCTATCCCGCGACAAATCCCACAAATATCGTGACTGGAATTTGTCACGTGATAAGACAAAACATAAACCAACCAGTTTGCGGTGGATGATCGTGAACGAGCCTAAAGCCAATAGAAGGCAACCTGAAATAGTGAAATATTCCAGTCAAGTTATTCTATATTCAATAAACTATAAGAACATACCGTACATTGTTAACCATTTATTGATCTCACAGTCATGAAAAAATCTATAATACAAATGAAAACATTGTAAATAAACAATTAGCTGTTCTTACAATCAATATTCACAGATATGACACAAATTAAATTGTTTTATTATATAATTTTTAACCTTAGCAATTCATAATTAAAAAAAATAATTGCCTTACACGCCTTTCAATTTTAAATATAAAATGTCTATGGGGAAAACAGTATTATATTTTTTTCTACTAAGCTTAAACGAAGCTGGAAGCACTGACTATATACACTAACCATAAAGGCATATAGAAGCCTATGATAAGTTATACGGGTTTCAGTTATTTCAATTCAAATAATGTTAAATTTTATGAATTTTAAAGGTCGATGTAAATTATAGATTAATACGAAGACAGTTATAAGGAAAATACCTAACTACTTGAAAAAAAACAAGTGGAAAAATTAAATGGGCAACACACTGTTTATGGCATATTGCGAACCAAATTAAAACGTACTTCTTTTAGCACTAATTGACATAGTTATGTGTGGAGTAGCCAGGGAGCGCTAATAGGCCTATCAAATTTTTTCTTAGAGTTGAACATGGGAGTGGCGACACTTGGGGAAGTATTTATTGTTACTGCATGGTATAGAGGCGAGATCAGCTGGTGATACAAGTGCGGGTAGTGGAGTGTTCTCGTTACTGACAGACAAGGAGGTACAGCGGCGAGATCAGCTGGTGATACAAGTGCGGGTAGTGGAGTGTTCTCGTTACTGACAGACAAGGAGGTACAGCGGCGACATCAGCTGGTGATACAAGTGCGGGTAGTGGAGTGTTCTCGTTACTGACAGACAAGGAGGTACAGCGGCGAGATCAGCTGGTGATACAAGTGCGGGTAGTGGAGTGTTCTCGTTACTGACAGACAAGGAGGTACAGCGGCGAGATCAGCTGGTGATACAAGTGCGGGTAGTGGAGTGTTCTCGTTACTGACAGACAAGGAGGTACAGCGGCGACATCAGCTGGTGATACAAGTGCGGGTAGTGGAGTGTTCTCGTTACTGACAGACAAGGAGGTACAGCGGCGACATCAGCTGGTGATACAAGTGCGGGTAGTGGAGTGTTCTCGTTACTGACAGACAAGGAGGTACAGCGGCGAGATCAGCTGGTGATACAAGTGCGGGTAGTGGAGTGTTCTCGTTACTGACAGACAAGGAGGTACAGCGGCGAGATCAGCTGGTGATACAAGTGCGGGTAGTGGAGTGTTCTCGTTACTGACAGACAAGGAGGTACAGCGGCGACATCAGCTGGTGATACAAGTGCGGGTAGTGGAGTGTTCTCGTTACTGACAGACAAGGAGGTACAGCGGCGAGATCAGCTGCGGTGCGGGTACCCCATGTCCATGAACCACTTTCCCGCGCTCACCATCGTTGTGTGACGATGACGCAACGGAACGGCGCAGACAAGCCGGCGAGGATCTCGGACTAAGTATAACTGGACCGCTCATTCAATGGGCGAAAATCGTGGACGTCTCAGGACCATTGGGTGGCAAAAAGCAGCGGAGCCGAGCGACGGAAACCAAAACAGCGCTTCAATAAACCTGTATTTTTACCTATTAAACCATTACATAAATACGTTAACTTTATATTAAAATTTTCTGCTTGAAATGGTGATTCTTACAGTATTTAATACATTAAGAAAAGGTTTGGTAAATAATAATAATACATAGTTTAATCAAACTTACTTTTAATTCAATTCAGTAACGACATGAAAAAAGTAAGATGCAGGAAAGTTTTTTATTTTTTGACCAAATAAAAACTGTCAGCGGGAGTATTGTAGCTAAGATTCTGAATTTTATTTTTTATCTCAAGCATTTCTTCGTGAGACTAGCAGATATCGTTGTACAAATTATTTTCTAGAGCGTAGGATTTCGCGGAAGCGCGCGCGAGTATCTCGCATCTCTTTGTTATGATATGAGCTGATATTACGGTGCAGTTTGTATAAAACAAGAAGTAACATATTTCAGGATGCTACAAATTGGTGTTTGAAGAGATAAATGGGTGGAAGGATAAAAAACTGTACACACTCATACTGTTTATTTACAATCCCTGTTAAATATGACTTAATCAAATAACTTTTTTTTAATTTTGTCTAGTTCCTGGAGATACATTTGGCAGTTGCTGTCTTAGCCAAATCATGGAGACAAATTTTCAAAAATATAAAACTTATCATCTTAATTAATTTTATACAATGAGGGTCAACCCCACATTCCTCGACTGATGGATATTTTGAAAAAACCCCTTGTCCCCAGTTCATTGCATGCAAGCAATGCTATAAATTTATAGATATTTGCTTTTGCTTACAATCGTTAACAAAGCTTTGACAATGAGCAAAGACATCTTTACTTACTTTCAATAAGAGTAACCACATTTACAAAGTCAACGTACCTTTCATTTTTATTATAATCTCTTAACAAAATTACATTAAACAATGTTGACATGACGATCTTGATTGCAATTTCCTGGTAATAAATCCACATATGTAATGTGAAACTTTTTCTTTAAAATATATTTAAAAATATTACGATGTTGTTTAGAACTAAAATTATATAATAGCTCATTTGAAAAATGACAGGTCTTTATTCTGTCCGTCAGCTTGGTTAGTGGAATTATATGCAAAAGATTTTACCATAGCTAAAAAACTATATAGCCATAACTAAAAACTGATCACAAACATAACAGCAACTACGTTCTCACTTCACGGTGTCCTAAATACTGACTGATTTTTCTATATATTTTTATAACACGATAGGATTTATTTATATCACGGTATTGTGTCTGTTGTATGGTTCGCGCGTCGGGCTCGCAGGTTTTCAAGAATCAGCGCTCGCGCCGAATTTACTGAAATAAAAAATTATCTGTAGCGGAAACGGCTAATGTTAGAAAAGATTACTTGAGATAAAAAAAATCATTTAGAATGTCGTCTACAACTTCTCCGCGGACACTTTTTACCTGACCCAAAAATAAAAAACTTTCTCGCACACTACTTTTGTCGTGTCACTAATTAAGACGAACTAAAAAGAATTTTAGTTTAACTAATAATTAAAATTAGTAGCAGACTATTTAAAATTTAAATACATACCATTAGATTCACAATTTCATGATGAAAATTTTAATAAAAATTTAACCTTTTTATTTTCATTCTGAATGGCTTAAATGTCAGGTTACATGAAGCGCTGTTTGGATGTTGTTCGCTAGGGTCCCGCGACATCGGATCCTTTTGCCACCCGTCCGGTTCCAGACTTCCACGTTTTTTGGTTCAGTTTTGCATGGCAGGGCTCGGTCCAGTTATACTTAGTCCGAGGCGAGGATGCGCCGCAGACCGCAACATCCAGTTTAAATCTCTCTAGTGGATTACAGTCGGTCTATGACATTTTTTGAAGATGACGTAATTGTTTAAAGGTCTCAGCCATAATTCTAACGAATATAAATGTCATACCTAATTAATTAATGAATGAATTAATTATTATAATGAATCATATTAATTATAATGAATACAAAGTACTATTCTGTAGCTACTAATATTTTAGCGGTTATCTCAGATGGAAAACCCAGGATGTGCCTAGAAGTTGTATTTTCCTTAGAAAAATGATTGTTGTAAAACAATAATAATATCATAAATACTAACTAGAGATGAGATAAAGAGAGATACGAGAGATGTTGGAACCCGCAAACAATATGAATAATTCAGAGACTAATTTATCTGACGAAAATGTAATACCAAAAAAAAACTTAAAACAGAAAAAAGTACTATAAATGCTTAAAGAGCATGAACGACAGTTAAAATGAATCAGTTTAATGGGTAAAAAGGAGAGTGATGAAACAAGAATCAATCAAGGCTTCAAAAAAATAAAACAAAAGAAGAAGAAAAAGAGACTATACTAAATAATAAATAAATAGAAAACACTTGTTGATTGGCCATCCTAATTAATAATAGAAAAAAAATTGTTGTTGCAATATATTATTCACAGTATTATCTCCATGCAATTGACTTCAGTCATATGTACTTTAATTACTTATTTTATAAAAAATCATAGGATATCTGCTAGAACTACGAGAGAATGGAATTGGTTTTATTTTAAGTAGATACTTTTCATGTGTAATCATGATATGAATAACCGACGTAGTTTATTAATAATTAATTGTGTTGAAACATTGTGTTGAATGCAACTAAGCTATCCTCTTCACAGAACAGATAATCGTGTTAGGTTTATTAAAATGTCCGGGTTGGCTGGAGGGATGGTGGTGTAGTGCACATGAATGGAAGGTAGGATACTTCAACGCCATTCACCCTGCTCTACATCGTCCCACTCCCCT
The DNA here is from genome assembly GCA_030545055.2 of Neoaliturus tenellus. Taxonomy (NCBI): domain Eukaryota; kingdom Metazoa; phylum Arthropoda; class Insecta; order Hemiptera; family Cicadellidae; genus Neoaliturus; species Neoaliturus tenellus. The sequence goes on along the minus strand of CM061534.1, from coordinate 119,687,327 downwards.
CTCATTCATTCATTATACCACATGACGACATCCATTTTTCATCGACACTTTAACAACTTATTTTTGCATGTTTTCAATAATCCCACTTTTATTGTGTCCAATAAACGCATCGCGTTATTTTTGACATGATAGAGAACTATTTATGGATCCCTTTATGAATTATCGTGGGTTCTTTTTATTTTCAGTTTAAAAGTTAATTTTAAAAGTTGAATTGACATTTATTTAACTGTTTCTGTTTCAATACTTTCAGTACATTCTAAGATATATTTAAATATTTTTCAAAGCAGAAAAGATTATATAAATACGTTTTTCAAATATACTGAGTTTTGTTACTTACCAAAGTCATTGGTTTAGTTTAATGATTTTAATACTCCATATTCTGTTGAGACCAGTTTCGGATCACTTACATCCAGTTTTAAAAAACACCGAAATCGTGTTAAGCCCAGCGACCAAGGAATAGCCTACTTGTGTGGTTGTAACTTTAATTACTAATGAAACATTTTAAAACACTAACACATAGTTTGAATATTTATAACAGAATATTATACCAGTTGGAGCACTTTTTACTTTGCCTTTTTTGATAAGTGGTAGTTCTACTCAGTTTTGCTAAACCAATGATTTTGGTACGTTAAAGGACATAATATCAATTTTGGATAACTGAGGACTAATTGAGGACATAATAAGACATATTATGCAGTGTAGGAGTATTGGTGTCAGAATCAACAGTAACATCAGAATGAATTAGAATAAACGCCTTATGAAGTAGAATAAATCACTAAATCAGGGGCCTCACATAGTGGGTATTTTAACCTGAATATGAATGAGAGATGAGTGTAGGATGATTGTGGCGTGATCTTGTAGTCTTGTTCTCTTGTTACTGACTAAGGCCAAGGCCGACATTCTCCTTAGGCAGGACAGTTAAATAATAGCCCAACAGCCAATGGTATCTAGGGACCTACCATTGGGAAAGTATGTAAAGTTTAACGTGGGATCCGAACAACAATTTTAACGTCATATATACGAATTGGTCTAATTATGAGGATGGTCTTTATGGATGAACATTCACTAGTGCGGACCTTAATACCTACCAGGGAATATCGCATCCACTAGCTTATAACTATTCACAATTCGGGACCTCCAAGTAGCTGGATTACAGGACGTCGCCACCGTCCCATATTTGTATATATGCAACGTTCAGGAGGATCGACCATCGTAACATATCCCTGGCTAGATCATAGATCACATTGAACAATTTTTACTGCCTTATATGAGTAATCTAATTCAAAGTAAAGAATCAAGCTAACCGAGCCTTGCTCATTGGTTTTAAATTAGGCTACTTTTTTATAATATCATAGTAATTCTGCTTTGAAGTTTACGCCAACTATACCATTTCACAGGTGACAGCTGTTTCAAAACCAATGTTTAAAAGTAGCATTCTTTAACTTAAGTTTTATTATTTTATATTAATTTATAATATTAATTTGTTTTCTTGGTTGATAAATGACTTACTAAAGTATTCTCACCAAATGGCTTATTCAATATGTCTATGTATTTTAACTAATATTTCTAGTTAAAATGTCTATGTAAAATCGTAATATTTTGTTGACCTCTAAGTCCGTGATTTTTGAACTAGGCAAATGTTCCAATTAAATTATCAATGCGGGTAAAAATGTTCAATGAATTTTTTGTTCGCATTCACAACAAAGTCTTCCAGCTCAGTTTCCAAAACAGTTTTCCTCCCCAGTTCGTTGCCGCTCCCAGACCAATCGCAATCACAGCTGTGATGCTCGGGGGATGCCCGTGTCAGCCAGACGACTCGGAGGCTGTCAGTGTCAGTGTAGTATACGATACCGTCGGTGTATTTACCGTGTACACTAATGGTGCGGCCATGTTGGAACGGGCTGCGCACTGCCATCGATCGCCCCCCCCACAATCCTAACTACAACCCCGCTTTCATCTGGCATTGTGCTGCTTTTTCCACGCGGGATCTCACAAACCTTATACACGGGTATTTACCCAGAGTGTTCACGGCATTCAAACCCTTCAGCTTTGTCTGTTTTGGTCCAGCGCGCTCGAGGGTAAATTCCATGGATTGTGGGTGCGATTGTTTGCTAACTAACTTCCAACCCCTCCATGTGGGATCGGGGTGGTTAATTGGTTTTTCTTTTAGTACTCTGTGTTACACTATATAGATGTTGTACTAGCAGCCACATTTACTTCTGATTGGCAAAATTAAGTTGAAATAAATAACAATTTGTAAAATATGTTTAAAAACAAAAACCATTTTGAGAGTTTTCAATTCCTCACAAGTATCCTGATAATAAGCTAGAACATAAAATGTGCAATAAAGAGATTCTATTTTTTACTTTCATTTGGTTTTGTGACTTTCTGCGGGAGAGGCATTGTTTCACGTTTTGATAGGGAACGGTCCAAACCCTGGTATTGCTACCTACGAATAGTTTGTTGAATAAAAAGCATATTCTAACACTTGAATGCGAAATTGTTAGATAATAAACGGAATTCAACTTTGGAAATAGTACGCTGCTGAAGATAAAATAGTTAGAGATTCACTAACTAACTAAAATAAATATGTTGTAATTTTTATTATTCAAAACAATGTGAAGATTATTCAAGAAGGGATTAATAGCAAGTTATTTGTGAAAGCTCAAATTAAAATTCATTATTACCATACAGAAGCACTATACATTATGAAATATCTCGGTATTGTAAGAGTAAAATAAAATAAAAAATCGTTCTCACCATAGAAATATTAATGTGATTGTTGAAGCTAAAACTAAACTAGTTTTCCAAATTCGATTAACGTTAACATCCTGGGGGTATACTGTGGCAAAACAATATGATACTGTGTTATCTACTCTAGATCTTGCTGGGGTTTCATTACTTTCATTTTTACAACCTAAGAAAGTATATAATGCATTTATTTTATGCGGATTACGAAACAGATCCTCCAAATGTTTTTAGTAACGTAACATTATACTGTTGCTGTCCTTTCTGGGGTTAGCCTACCATTGCTTGAATTTTGACAACCTGCACCCCCAAATGTGGGTGGTTGGAGTGACTAAGGTCCTGCATTTCCAAGACAGGACAGATGTTCGTGGACTGTTCATCCCAAATCCTGGTTTTGTGTGCGCGTTGTTTGTTTGTCGGTGACCCGGTCGCCACGCTTCCAGTGACCGACGCCGCAGCTGCCAGCTGATCTGTGGCTGTGATTCTCCACCCGTGGCCAGGTGAGGGGTCACTGTGTTGAGTCCACTAAACCAGCCGAGGAGAACAAGCTTGGATCTTAACAATTGTTGGGACTTTCGTTTTTATTTATATATATTTCTGTATCAAACTCAGCAACAGTTTAGATAATCTAGGTAATTTGAATGCAAGTTGACTGAAAGAGGCTCTTTAGTAAAATTCGATTATAAAGGCTGCAACACAGGTTTTGGTTCTCTAAATCAAATTTAAGCTGCCTATTAGTTAGATGTATTAGTGATGAATGATCTGTTAAGAAAATCGTGAAATTCTTCCTGTGATTCAACGAAATTGCATTATAAGGAAATACAATATTTAGGCCTATATTTATATTACTCAGCAGAAAGGTTTGTAATTTACTAAAATAAGTAAATATGTTAATGAGATGATTGTTTGTGTAGTGTTCAGTAACAGAGAAACGATAATCAATCGTTAAGATGAGTGTGCTAGATATAACCGACCCGGTAGGTATTCGAGAAGCCATAATTTTGCCATAGAATGTAGGTCGACGATACATTATAGTAACAATACCGGGGTTTAGTCTATTCTCCATCAAAATGTAAAAATGACAACACACAAAAAGACGTAAAAAGAGTAAGAAAAACAATCCGATAAACAGAGAAGAGCCGATATAATGTACGTAAGACCATTTTTTATAAAAATTTGTTTAACCCTGTCATAAAAAATACTCTATGTGGCTAATAACAACGGAAAAATAACTACTTTATACAGCACTCACGGCCAGCAAACTACTTGGAATGAAAAGCTTTCTGATCTATATAAAAGGCACCAAGAACTTCATTACACCTTCACAGACAATTACAATGTCACACCAGACCTGTTTTCCATTCTACCGTATCTCGAATCCCCGTTTTTGTAAGATTCCCGTGATTGTTTCCGTGGGCATTGCGCCAATCTCGCGTATGTGATCTCACCATAATTATACTGTGTATAGAGAGTGTGGGAGTGTAGCCAGTGCCACCGAGAGTCCCAATTTCCTGGTAACGTTATTGAATCTGAGCCGCGACGTCATCAAGAAAGCAGTGCACGTCTCCCAGCTGGATTATTGCTCTGTCTTACACATCCACTGGTGTGGGTGCCGTAATGGAATGTGTCCCAGTTGTGATTTCATAACAGATTATAACCTATTTTATTTTATAGTTTTCTTGTAATCAGTTTTTTTGAATATAGATAATAGAGATAAGTTTTTTACACAAACGAAACTAATTCAATTTTGATTATACACAGTTTTATTTTATAATTTTTTTTCTTTTTGTTATACAACAGGTTAATTTTGTTAGGTGTGATATAAAAAACCAACACGTTTGTTACAGAGACCCTTTTAGAGACCTGTGACCTCAAAAACCGGAGTCCAAGTCGCCAATCATTATTGTAATGAGACGCTGTTGTTATTCAACTTTTGTTATGCGATTTTATTTACAAATAAAAACAACAATTTTCTGACTACAACAAGTTTTGGATTAGCTTTCTTGTTACATCTATATATAAAAATTGTATACACCCTCTAGCTTATATACAAGCGTGGCCATAAATTAAAACATTTACATTGTATTCGTAAAGGATATAATTACATATTATGACAACACAAGGATGTATCGAAGATACCTAAGGTCTAAGGGGATATCCGTTGAGCTAGGAACAATTCTTCTTTTAGGGAAATAGTGGTTATAGTTGGTCTTTTTTTAGGTACAATGAATTTAATAAATGAAATTTTATATTGAACAACCATATTTTTTATCCAACGATTATAACGATGCCAAGAAAACTAGAAGGAAAAGTAATTTCAGTAAATACGCTAACGAGATGCAAACTTATGTTGTATAATAATTGAAACAATTACGCTAATAGCGTGATAAGGGTATTAGTGATTGCACAAGTTAAAATGAAATAATGAAATAATGAAATAATGATTTATTCCTCCATTAAATGTTACAAAAAATGTTTACAATTCATGTCCTAGGAATAACTAGTCACTTTTACATGTAGTGTGACTAGTGTATTTACAAATAAAAAACAAAACAAATAAAACAAACATTTTGAGTCCAGTCCAAGTATACTGTACAAATAAAAAGCTCCTTACAGCGTCTGCTTTTCTTGCTAACTAAACAATACAACTAAAAACCTAATACGCTAGATAATATATATATAAAATCGGAATAACAAAAATATACTACCAGTGAAAGTACGGCGTTTGCTAATAACAGTTGTTAGACGCAAAGTTGATTTAACTTCCTTTCCCTATGAATATTTGAAATCATATTCCAAAAAATAAAACTTTATGTTTCAAATTTGAGTTTTGTGGTGATAAGAGTTGGTAAAATACAAAACTGATTGAATAGATAATTTAATCAATTGGTGATGTATCCTTAATTACAATTTTCTCTGTACAAGGAATTTTTTATTATTGCTAAATTCCATTTTAAAAGGATGTATTAATCAAATCAACATCCTCCTTAAATGTATTATGTCTGTTTATTAATCTGCTTTATTATTATGTTCAACCTCAACGTCGCTGAGTGGCTCACGGCATATATATTCTAGATACTGTGCTCACGGCTACTTTAGAGTTTATCCTTGGTTATTTGTTATTGTACAGTGGAAACGCTTAGAAATTTTATAAGTAGTATAGCAAATCTTTATACCCCTCTTAATGCGATGCTATTTACCTCTAGCAACCACATTATACCAAGTGATTAATGTAAAATTATTTTGTTGAATATATTGTTTTTATGTGTTTAGTTGTTAAGAAATAAAGATTTTTATTGCTGAATTATTAATTATTTTTATCCACACATGACAAGCCCTTAACCTGATGCTTTATCCCGATTATACATATATATATATATATATATATATATATACATACATATATATATATATATATATATATACATATATACATATATATATATATATATACTACAGTATACTACCCTATTACCGTTAAACGTGTGTAACCATGTCCTTCACGTTGTGCTCCATAGCTCAGTTCTGTTTTAATATAATATGGGAAAATCAATGAACCTAAAATTAACATCCTGCTACGATCTGAGTGACTAGAGAACAAACCGTTTGCGGGAGATAAATATGGATTGACGTGTGAGATGGAGTTAGTGTCCCGGGATCTTCAACGTCTAGAAAGCTCAAATGGTCACAAAACTAGAAGAACGGTCTGGGCTACTTTTAAATTTAAAATATCAGAAAGCTTCAAAGCTTGTGAATAATTCACCTTGTAGGCACTTAAATTACAACTATATAGCCTACGCTTAATACACTCTCCGATTCCTGATATTCTGCATGGTAGTGTAAGCAATATATTACAGTGAATGAAACATCTCATTTGCAAGGCTTATCAATCCATCAAACATAACACAGAAGTTTAAATTTCAAAAACTAAGTTAGTAATTTATTTTGTTGAAGGAGACAACGGCAGAGACGAGTCTCGAGATTGTGAAATGTGCGTGTGTTGCGTTTATTTGGAACGTCATCCAATCGTGCTTTTACGGATTTCCTCTGGGAGTTCAACGCTGATCAGCGTCTCCTAGCTCCCTACCTCCATCGTCCCGTCTCTCTTGTCTCGCACTCACTTTCTCTGGAACATAACGAGCCTTCCGGGCCACACTTACTCATGAGTCATTTTAAATAATGACATGCTGAAAGTCCATGGTTTGGTGGATTGATATTAAATAACAGTTTTGAACGTAATAAATTATTCGATTTTAGTGTATAATTTAATTTAACCATACAGTGGTCTAAAAGGCATACCTCTGATGTAATTATCTTTGCAATTTGACTTGGAGTGATAAGATCACTGTGATAGTCATTAAATAAACGTCACTCAATAAACAGTACCATATTGTAACGTATGTCAGTTACAAAATAACGCTTAGCGACAATTAATTTTAATTTTATGTTTTATTATTACCAAATTATACGTTAAGGAACTAACAAACTCCATCAATGATAATTGTATTGCTTGAAAAAAATTCAAGTAAATTACAACTGATGGAAAAGTATGGAAAGTACCGCGAATTCCGTTAACAATGTTATACTAAATAATTGATTGTGTACAGTAAAAAAAAAACCACTTTTATTTAGTTTTTAACTGCTCGAGAATTGTGTTGAAACTTCATTGTTCAATTGCTTCTATCAAGCTGGATTTTAACATGTGTTTGTTCGTTTTACTATCAACAGTGTTTTACCTTGCAATTCAATAAAAATTGTTCCCCATGTTACTCTTATGGACAAACAACGAACTTTAAGGGCTTCCCGTGGGCTTCAGAATTAAAATATAAAAAATCTAAAACCTTATTGCAAAACTACGAACCGAGGCCATTCTTTTGACACCTCAAACGTTAAAATTGATCCAGAAATAAGGGAGGAGTAGTGTTCACAAAAAACGGCTTCACGTATTATATATGTAGAATAGAATATAGATAGATAGATAGATAGATATGTGGGTGGTAGGCCTGCTGATAAGTTTTGAAGGGGACCTCCGATTTTGATGAGATTTGGTACGAATTTGTAAAACCAGATTTATTTTTATGAGTTCGCGACCAGCGTAATTGGGTTATTGGAACCGAGCATTATGGGGGTTCAAAGGGGTCAAAAATAGGGTTTTGGTATTTTTGTGCCCCAATATTCAAAATTCAACAGTTTTAATTAAAATAATTTAAGAGTGCTTAAAAACAAATAATTTTGTATTTTGACTTTTTAACTTAGCTTAACAGATTACGGAAACAGAAAAGCCAAAAATAGGTTTCCCATGTTAATCTTATGGATAATCAACAAAACCATGTTATCTCGCTTATTTTTTATATAACTTGGTAAAATTTAATATGTGCATTGACAAGGTAGGGTTTAACTGATATTTGCCTACAACACGTATATGGCGGCAAACCTTCATACTTAACCACATTGGGGTCAATGGGAGGAATTTAAAAGTGCCGAATATTGTTACAATTTGATATTAACTTTACGTAACCACATTTATTAACTACCTTGCACATTACATTATACTTCCTAACAACAAACATATTTTAACAACATTTCAGGGCAGTAAACTTATTCATTTCTACGGTGTTTAAGGAGAAAAGACAAAATCTCAAATTCCTTTAAAAATTCGCTGAGTACGTAGGTCTGCTGCGACGGGGCTATTATTAATTCAATTTGGTTTAAGTTAACCTTTTAATATATAAATTGACTAATAATATTTAATTTGACAATGGCGTGATAATTATAGGTTATTTCATAATCAGAATGATTTTTAAATCCCTTGGCTAAAGTAGTATTGATAATCTGTTAAAATACCTACGTCCTACTGGCCCAGTTGCCATTTCTCACTGAGTTTAAAATCGATTCTGTTATATAACAACAGTTTTAATTTAGATAGTAACTAGACCGGGGCTTGAACAATCTATATATATAATTCCGTAAGCGAATCGGTCCCCACGAAATATCTCGAGTTAGAAGAAAGATAGGGTAATGTATGATGGCTCATTTTAAAGCTTGAGGGCCAAGGACGCAAGGAAAAATACCAGAATCGTTAAAAGTTACCTGGGCTTCGCCCCATTGGACCTTGAAGTTCTAATGTTAATCTAATGGGAAGAAAATTTTTAGATCTACACGTGTGATTAAACAGATGATCAAGTGAATAATTTTTGTCATAAACTCAGCTGGTTATTGAACATATATTTTGAGTTAAGATAACCTTATTTAATTATAACTTTTTAAAAATTTGCAATGCACTATAAAAAAAGGAAAACACCAATAGTGGTGAAAAATTTACGGATCCACGGTAGCTTTCTTTCTTCAAAATCGATGTTATTATGATTTTGTGTGCTGAATATACCGCTGTAAAAAGTAACTTAGCCGTGGTATGATTGATATAATAGTTAATAAATTGTCTTTGCTCAGGCTCAGTGCATGTCGTTTTGGTTATTATGTTACTGTTTTAGATATTTGTTTATTGGTTATGGTTGAATCGTTTTTAAGTAATTGTTTACTTTTGACTAGATCATATTATGTAAACTACTAACATTGGATAACCTCCGTATGATGAATATATTAATTTATTAATTCTCTCTTCTTTCCTTACATAGGTCGTACGGAATCAATAATTGCCCATCAATACATAAATACGGGGATCTTTTCATGTATGCAGTGTGCAAAAACGAACAATATGTCAAACAATGTTCTACTTCATTGAACGAATAGACAAAATAGACTAAAATGATAGCACAAGGAACGTTGTTAGACTCAAGTGAATGGTGGGGGTTGGGGGGCAAAAGGGGTGTCAATGGTACAGGGGTAGGGGCACTGTATGTGGGCCTCGGTGGAGGCATGGGTGGACATGCTAAACACGGGGAGGAACGGCAGGTAAGGGGATATGGGGGGCATGGGGCCATGGGGCCATGGGGGGCATGGGGCCACAAGGGGCTCTAAAGACGTCGGTGGCACAGGGGGTAGTTGGGCAGGGGGTTATGGGAGAGGAATGAGGGACATTGAGATTACGGGGCCTCGAGGAAGAACGGCGGGCATGTGAGCTTGGGAGAATGGGGGCTCAGAGGGAGACACGGGGGTACGGGGCACGAGAGAGGGGCATGGGGGGCTTGGGGTACTTAGGGGAACGGCACGGGGAGAAACGGCAGGCATAGTGGAACGGGAATATCAAAGGCACGAGGAGGAATGACGGGCATCATAAGAGGTACAGGAAGCATGGGTCACGAGAGGGGGTCATGGGTTAGACTTGGGGGGACATATGGGGCACGGGGGAGGAATGGGGGACATAGAGAGCACGGGGGCATCGAGAAATAACGGTGGACATGTGATCACAGGACAAAGGGGGCACATAGGCATAGGGATTACGGGGGCATTGGAGGTACACAGGCCGCGAGGCATAGGGGTACATCAGGAAGTACGGGACACAAGAGGGGGGCACGGGGGAGGCTTGGGAGGACACAGGGGGCACGGGGAGGAACGGCAGGAATCGGGGAACGGGGATATGGGAGGCACGGGGAGGATTGGAGGGCATCGTATGAGGTAAAGGAATCACGGGTCATGAGATGAGGGCATGGGAGAGACTTAGGGGGACATAGGGGGCACGGGGGAGGAATGGGTTACATAGAGAGCACGGGGGAATCAAGGTAGAACGGTGGACTTATGAACCAGGTGAACGGGGGTCACAGAGGCATAGGGGGCATGGGGGCATGGGGGTACTCGAGCCGCAAGGCATAGGGAGTCCAGGAAGCACGGGTCACGAGAGGGGGACACATAGGAGGCTTGGTGGGGGACATAGGGGACACGGGAAGAAACGGCATGCATCGGGGAACGGGGATATGGTATGCACGGGGTGGAATGTCGGTCATGGAGGCACAAGGATATGGGAGACACGGGGGTATGGGCATGTCGGCACGAGGTGCACTAGAGATGTCGGTGGCACTGGGGGTAGCTGGATATGGGGGACGGGGGAGGAATGGGAGACATAGAGAGCACCGGGGCCTCAAGGAAGAACAGCGGGCATGTGAGCTTGGGAGAAAGGGGGCACAGATGGGAGAATAGAGGAACGGGGGTACGGGGCATGGGGGTACTCGGGCCACGGGGCATACGGGGTACAGGGAACACGGGTCACGAGAGGGGAACGGGGGAACGGGGGAGGCTTTATGGGTCATATAGGAAGCACAGGGAGGAACGGTGCGTATGGGAGCACGTAGGTATGGGCGACATGGCTTCATTGGCATCGGACACAATTGGCACGAGAGACGTCGGAGGCACTTTGGTTAGTTGGACATGGGATACACAGAGGAGGAATGGGGGACATAGAGGGCTCGGTGGCCTCGGGGAAGAACGGCGGGCATGTGGGCACAGGAAAATGGGGGTCACACTGACATGGAGGGCACAGGGCTACTGAGAAGAAATATAATAATTGTGCAACTATAGTTGATGAATTGAAACTTAATTTTTGAAATAACATCATCATTTGGATTTTTAGGGGCCTTTGCCCCTACAAGCCCCTAGTTCCACATAAACACGTAATTATACACAGGCTTCAAAATACATACATAGCAAAACATTCACATGCACAAACAAATAAAAATATTGAGGATCAATCAAAGCGATGGAGAAAGAACAACAAAATTCCGAGTTTACATTATAATTAATAGTGTTACTATTTTTTTTATATAAATTGAAAAAGTAACATAAAACTGTTAGTAATGAAAGTTTACGGCACCAATAACACACTATATAACTTCACTTCGGCAATGTTGGGAAATTAAAATAAAACAATTTTTAAATTATTCTAATCATTGGCAATTTAAGTCATAAGTTATTTATTTTTCAATAGGGTAAACTGTTCAATTGTGTTTGTTTGAGTAGCATGTACACAGCTTTTCCTTATAGTTCATAAGAAAACGAAACCAGAAGCCTCGTCAATGTGAAGTTAAGTTCAAGGCGTCAAATGCAATGAGAGCACAGCAGTGCGCTCGTGTTGCTGTTTTTAGCTTCAGGCTTAGTCGGCCTCCAACTCCAGTATAAATTATGTCGTTTTCAATATCTTATTTTTTTTTAATATAACATCTCTCATGATTGAACACTTGAAATAAAAATGTGCATTGTTCCTAACTACTCCAAACTCAGATTCTTCATTGTTGATGATTAGGAAGCATGTGAAATTATTGGCAAGATATTAAATTGTCATTTCACAATCACAATTCCGGTAGTCGATTTGTTAAAGTATTCAACAATCTTTGGTTAATTGGCCACGAAGCGCTTGCCACAAACACGGTGAGTATTAAGGATCAATCATAACGGTGGAGAAGGAACGACAAAATTCAGCGGAGTAAAAGCTTTCAAGCAGAAAGCCCTCTAACAATGGAACCATTGTGGAAGAAATGTGCGTGTATTTAAGACTTTAAATTGATTATTTTAAAACACTCTAGCAAAGGCTTTAGATTTAGTCTTTACGTAGTAATTTGAAGGAAAAAATTATCGTAGACTTTAAATAAATTGTTGAAAAATATATAATCTATATTAGACATAAAACATTTTCGTTAAATAGTATTTTTAAACTTCGTTTTTGTATATCAAGGAAAAGTATTCTAAGTTCGTGCTGTTACCATTTCAATGTCAATAGACTAAATGGACATTGGAGAACTCTACAAAGCATTAGAATATTAATAAATTATAAATACTAATAGATTATCTTATATATAATAAAAGAGTGCATTTAAGGGTCTAGAGAGAGAACTACTGAACGGATCGTGGTCGTTTTGGTGTCTATGGATTTCTTATCGTCCCTATATGATAGGAAAAATATGGAATCCCTTGGAAAATGCTTTATAACTCCGTAAAATGAAAATTAGACCTTATTTAGATCAATCTAAGACGTCAATTTGTCGATTTGTTTACTGCTCCAGGTGATCCAAATATTGCAATTAAATTTTATACCACTGCTGATTTACAAGGTAGTTTTTGTAAACAAAACAGACAACTTTAATTCTCATTGACAGACAACAAATGAAACAAGACACTATGGTTGCAGTTATTTTTAAAGCAGTAAAATAAATTTTTAACAGTTGGTGCTTGGACAAAATTTTGGTTGATATACTTTAAAGAAAGTTTACCTGTTATAACCTAGATGATTGAATGTATGTATTTATTTATTTAAACTTATAAGTTAGATTAATATTTGTTTACATGTATGATTTATATCTTAACCATCAACTGAGGGGGTTTATATTTTGAAAAATAAACAAAAACATAAGTTAATCTGTTGATTGTAAATACTTACCATGGTATTTTAATACTTTTATTTTTGTTATATAACCACGTAATTTAGATTCTTAAAATGGTAATGTAGGCTTATGCTTCTACATGTTTAACAATTAGTTTTTTTCTCACTGATATAAAAAAATGAAATATAAAATTTAAAGATGCAGAACTATGAACTAAGAATAAATAAGTAATGAAATATACAAGAAGGTCTCGAAGAAATACCATTAATAAAAAAGGATATGGAATAAAGTGCAAACAAAAGACAAAGAAAAACATTTTAAATAGTGTTTTAATGACTGTAAAAACCTACTATATGATTGATAGACTTAGAGGACAATGCACGTCCTGTAGCACTTAGTACGCCCAGGGATGTACTTCTACCATTACATGATAAACTCAAGTCAGAACATGAAAGCAAGTTTCAATTAGATTTCATAGGTCCTACGGAAGAGCTCAGGGTCTGGTGCTCAGCGATGGTGGTGGTACCAATACGTAATGGGGTTAGACTCAGCGTGGATCTACAAACATAATGTAAGGAGGCAAAAGGGATTATTGCCACAGATTGAAGAAACACTTGGTCAGGTTGATAAATCTGGGTGATTGGCAAATTAAATACAAAAGCCAGACTCTGGGAAATAAAATTGGACCCTGAGGCAGCGAAATTAACTCTACCAATAAATGGTAAAACAACTGGAATGGAATAATTGGAAAGACGGTTGAAAAACATTATTATCTTGGGTCTTTTTTCAATAGATAAGTCCAATAGGCCTACTATATCTTAAAATAATTTAATAGTAAACTATTTATTAACTTATAAACCATTATTTTGTTGTATAACTATATATTGTTCACATTGCTAAAGGAATGAAAAAATTTAAGTATGTCGTCAGGAGTAAATTGTGTTTATAGATTGTCAGGAATTCAGCTATGTATTATGTTATGAATTATGTTTCATAAATTTTGTGACAATTCAGACTTGTAAATCATCATATGCATGAATAATCATCATAAAAATTACCCGTCATTTTTGACGGGCTGTTTTTGCTAGTTAATAATAATCTTTGTCAGTAGGAAACCATTATAATAAATATCAACATTTCAATGAATAAAGTTATTTCCAATCAAATTCTAACTATGAACAGGATATACTGTATAGCTTACCAAAGATTGCATTCACCAGTGTGAGTTTTTCCAGTGTATTCTTTTGTATTTTTGAACCATTAAATTCAATGTTTTTTTAAACAATTTTTAAGGCAAAATTTAAAAAATTAATTAAAGGATTAAGTACTACACTGGCTGGTTAGCTGAGTGGCTGTAGGGCTCGCCTTTGAATACCAAAGGTTGCCGGTTCGATCCTGAGAAAAGTTAGTGGATTTTTAAAGGTTAGATTTCGGGCCCAGTTTTCATTAATTTGTCATTGGGCTGTTTATTAATGATGCTTTCTACAACTGGTCTATGTTAGATAGTAACAAAATGGAGTTGGACCGTTCACCGTCAAAACGTTAAAAATGAGACTGGCGTAGACTCGCACACAAAATTAAAAAAAATTAAAATAAAACGCTCCGATGAGTAAAATTAAAAGAGTGATTCCCCGCATAACGGTAATATACAGGGTGTTCGAAAACTATCTTTCGAAACTTTGTTTGTTGATTCCTTGGATCGAAATTTAAAAAAATCATAGGAACATATGTCCTATAATGCTTTGTTAAGCCGTTAGCCTCCATTTTGTTTTTTACACTTAATAATTTTTATTTCCGTAAGGGATAGGTATACTAATTTACATTTGGCATAAATCTTTATCTTACCAATGCTCATTTTAAATGAAACAATTTTTGCTTCGGTTGTGTATTTATCGAGATAGCAGCCATTTTAAGTTTTAACTCAAATATCTCAATACCGGTAAATTTTATCAAAATTGTACGAATAACAAAATACCCCCGTCGCAGCAGACCTGCGTACTCAGCGAATTTCCAATGGAATTTAAGATTATTTACTTTCCCCATAAAAACACCATAGGATCGAGTATGTAGGTTTGCTGCCATTGGGTGTTGTTAGAAAATCTAAGGTAATCAATAATTGGTGAATGTAAACACAAAATTGTATCAAACTCTGGCAGTTTTTTATTTTCCCCATAAACCCCATGGGGGTGAGTATGTAGGTTTGCCGCCATATGGGTTTTGTAAGCAAGTATAAGTTAAACCTTATATAGATAATGTACATACCAAATTTGATTAGGTTATGTTAATAAATAAGCAAGATATAGGGTTTTCTTGATTTCCCATAAGAATAACATGGAAAACACATTTTTTGATTTGCCCCGTAACCAGTTATGCTATGATAAAAATTCAAAATACCAAATTGTTTGTTTTTTTAAGCTCTTTTAAATGGTTTCAGTTAAAATTAATGAATTTTAAAAATTAAGGTCCAAAAATGCCAAAAACCCATTTTTGACCCCTTTGAAACCCCATAAACCCCCGTTCCCATAACCCGAGAATGCTGGTTCGCGAACTCATGAAAATAGATCTGGTCTTACACCTCCATACCAAATTTCATCAAAATCGGAGGTCACCTTCAAAAGTTATCAGTACCACGGACACATAGATAGATAGATAGATAGATATATAGATATATATATATATACATATATATGAAAATGAACGAATGGTGTTTTTAGCTTCTGGGGACCTCAAAATGAAAAAGTAAAGTGGTCCCGGGCTTAGGTCTTACCATGGCTACTACCGTAATAGCGTATTCCCTATAGGGAAATTCGCTAAAATTTGAGAAAATTATCTAGCCAATGATATCAAGTTTATAAGGATTCGACCAGAACTAACGGAGTTATTGTTATTACAAACCTGGTATCATTTAATTATTGTTTTTAAACTATTTTTTTGTGGATTTACACCAATACATTATTACACGATAAAAATGTTTGTTTATAATAAAATAAGAGAATGAAAATAGCTACCAAATAAAGTGCTTTAAAGAAAGTGTGTAGTATTGGTATAAATGACCACACAATTGTTTAGATTTGCTGGCTGCGACGTGCTCGGCTTTTCTACACGCCTTCGCCTCCGCCTCCACCTCTGGATTCAATAAAGTTGAGCTGGAATTGGGTTTCTTCAATGGATACATGGCCTTGAAACAAAATACTCGATAAATACATATTATCATTTCTTTATTTTTGTCGTACAATTTTCAACTTATATACTAAAACTTGGAATTTTTTAATGTTTAATAGGCCTATATTTTATAGTTTTACTTTAATGTTACAATGATAAAACAGCTGTTTTTTTTAACTCATCTAAAACTATCTAACTAAAAAATCCATTTACCCTTTAAGTTAGTTAACAATATTTTCATTTGATCTAACTCATAAACGTCTTGCTTTTATATGAAGTAAATAACCTAGGAAAATTAAACTATTGCTTTGCGTAGAACTACGAGGACACTCGTACCTTAAGTACTTTTTATACGAAGAGAATAACCTATTAGTATTAAACCATTGCTTATTGAACTATAATAGGCCTGCCTTAATTTATAGCCTAGGAGAGAGGATTGAGCGCCCAGTCTGCTGTTGCAATATATCTGAAGAAGGGATTAGTGTCAACTGGCTGTCTTAGGGATTTATTTGACAACGGGTGTGGAAATAACGATTGAGTTTGGCCTTAGATTTACACTTACATAATAAAAAGTGCATTGTACCTAAAAGTTCAAATGTAATTTTTGTGTCTATTTGGTCGGCATCATTATACAATTATTATATTTTTGAGTTTATGGTGTTCGTATGACAAAATGTACCTTTTTAGCATGACAAACTGTACATACTCCTTTTGGAAAAATAATTTAATTAAAAGCCATTCCTGTTTTATGAGTATTGTTGAAAACAGTTAAGCTCAATCGAAAGATAGTACTGTAAATTAATTACAGTGTTAAATTACTATCTGGGATTGAATCTCTTACCACTAGAACACGCCATAATAAGGATTTGCAATAAATTTAAGCTGGACTTTTTTTACAACACAACCATCATATTTGCTGGTATCTAAATTAACAGTTTCCAGAATAAGTTCTTAAATTAGTTTAAAATAGCAAGTGCTACAAAGCTTCGACGATAGCAATAACCGTACAACATTTCAGTAAAGATTGTTGCAAGGTGTTAATTGATTGTCTGTAACTAATTGAGAGTATAACTAATTTTAAGAAAACTTAATAAAAAAGTTGACTCATCATAACTAACAGATTTACTATTAAAATATAGAAAATTAATCGTCCTATAACTAAATATAGGTGTACAGTATTTTGAGTTTTAATGTTGTAAAATGTATATAAGTTATTTAGAGCAACAAATAATATTTGTTTTAAATAAGCAAATCCATTCATTTTAATATTTGATTCACTACGTAAAGAGTTATTTAAGTTTGTAAAATGAGAAACTGAGAGGATTTATTAGGTAAGAGAGAAGCCGTACAAAAGAGTAGCAAGTTCTATTGGATGGGACTCGATTTATCAGAATAACCCGGCGACACCCTCAAATCGGACAATTCAACAAGTCGGCAAAACAATCCCACCCACTCTCTTCCTAGGTTTTGTTATTTTATAAAATGCTAGGCTACTCCAAATTGTTATTAAATTTTCATTGATTTATTACAAATTTTTTTAATCTTATTACACTTTTATTTCAGTGACAGTAAAAAAATCTGGATTGAAAAATTTAGTTTTTGTTTCAAATAAAGCCTCTACAGATTTTTTTATTTTTTAAGAAGTCTCAACAAAAGTGATGAAAATATACAGAACTGACCCTAAGCATAGTTAAGGATAAATTTTAAATCCAATAATAATCATCTTGAAACGTCTTTATTCACTTTACTCACGTACCATCTTAATTAAATTTAGCCGATTTTCAATCTTATAAAGAGTATATACTGTATATTTTTAAATATCTTATATTAACTCTGGCAGGACTATGCTTAGTAAAATAATAATCAATATAATTAATTATTGAGTTTTTATTGCTTTTTTTACTTTTCTATATTCTAACAAATCTATTTAAACTGCTCCATAAGAAAAAAATTATCTTCTTATTTTATTTGACCACACGATATCTCTTGAAAGTACTATCTTTTCCACCGAATCAAAAACGACTATCGACATAATTGTCTTTAAATATACATTACCTTCCATTGAAGGGTATTTCATACTCATTTAAAATTAGAGACGCGAAGCTAGTGAACACAACTGATCTGGATGGCGGGAGGGGGGGGGGGGGTACAAGAATGCCTCCGCTCTGCCTCCTCGCTAATCCTATTACCTCTTTTCATCGTCTGCTAGGATTATACCCTCGCTGCTGCTCCGCTGTCTTACATTTCATTAGCGAGGCCCAGGTCTGCAAGAGTGGGCCTTTTATAAACTGTAATCAGCCGCTCCGGACCCTTTTTGGCGAAATGAGAGTGGAATGCTGTTGATATTGGGGGACAAAGTAACGACGTTTAGGACAGAGTCGTACATACAGAGTCGTCTAATACTTACTATATCCCAATATTTTGTTGTAGCAATGAATGACATACTTAATCTTGTATCCACACAAATCCTAAGTGATTTTTGGCCTCATAATAACTATTTCTCTAGACTGACGTCCATCCTATGCTACCTCCAAACTTTATCCAAACAAAAAGATTGTCATAATAATGAAAAATAGTTGAATATATACGGTATTTATCAAATATTTTTTGAGTGCCAAGTTTAATAAAAAATACTCTATCCTATTATATGGACGTAAAAGAAAGTTTTTATCACTTTGAAATCGTTTCACATAAACATATACTATAGTAACTTTGGAGTTTTAACTTATTTATCGCCAGTACAGTACTATAAAATATATTCATATAAATTTAATAAATTTCAATATACATTTTACATAAAATAAACAATTTAGCGTAGTATATTTGACGAGTAACTGGTCTACAAAATATTGCCTGCCCTGGCGGGCGCAGCCGCGGGCACGGCGGACTGAATAGCAATATCAGCTGAGAAGTTGAAGTGGTAATAACAGTTGTGGCAACCTCCCCGCACCAGACAATAACGCCAAGTATACATCATATAAAATGAAGACTGCGGCGAAACTACTTAGTAGCCAATCTATCTGTTGAAACTTCTGAAAAATTCTACTTTTCCTTTAACGTGTTTATTGAAAACAGAAACTAATTTAGCGTTATAAGAATTTACTGCCCTAGTTTGAGTACTGTCATGCGGCTATTTAAATACTTCAATACTTTAAAATAAAAATTATCAAAAATGTGTAATTTTTTTATCATACGACATTTTTTATGAATACATTAAATTTATGAAAACTAATATATGAGTATATATAAATTCCATTTGAAGTACATTATTGACGTTTACAAAATATTTGAATCAAATTAACACTTCAAAGATTTGGTCATTAATGTTCTCCTTTTCAGTTACTCTAAACTTATTAATTTTCTATCTATTGCTACTTTAAATAAATACTTTTATTGCAGAGTTATTTTAAGTGTTTCTATAGGACTTTTTAATAATATTTTATCATACAATCTGTCCAATGCAAGCAATAAAATTAAAGTGTACAATAAAGTAAAACTTACGTGGGCAAGAAATTTTCCAGAAACAATAGCTTGCTAAGCTACTTTCTCATCAGTTTTTAGTTACAAAATGTCAGCCTAAGGAACTAATAAAAAAATAATATACTCTTTCATGTATTTGAGACTGTCCTTTGTCAGCATTGCTTCACTATAGGTATATTTAAAATTATTTTGGTAACTTTGTAATTTTTCTTGATAGGTTTTATCACAATTTTAGGTTTTGCTAACAATTTATGATGATAATCTTTTGATAAACTGTTCTTTTTTACATTTTTAGATTAAAATGTTTCGTTGTGATTTAGGGAAGGTAAAATTGAAAATACAGTGCATCCCACTGTTTGGATAGAACCAGGGCCTATAAAAAAATCATATAAAAATAGAACTGTGGAATGGAATTGACCGAACAATCTTTCTTATCTCATCTTGAGTTAAGTAACAATAGTTATTTCCGTGACAGAATTTCATGATACTGTTTGTTGTTTTCTGGTACTGAGTTTTGGCGTTTTAAATTTACTTTAATCGACCCAACAGTAGGAAATTTATGCTTATTTTAGTACAATTTTTGCTAAATTAGAGCATAACCAAATTATTTTCAGGTTAGATAATATTACAAACTAACAATATGAGCTTTTAACTACTTTACAGGAACTAGCATAAGGGGTATGGGGGCGGAGCCCAAATCAGGCCATAGGCGAGTTTCATATTATCTAAACTCTTATTTAAATAGAATAAGCCTTTAATAGAATTATTCATAAGGCGCCCGACGCAATACATAAGCCGCACCTACAATTGCTTAGCTCTCGTTTGAAGGCACCACTAACAAAATATCCCTTCACCCACTGAGTATTAAAATTTACAATTCTGTATTACAATAAACTAAGGCCTTTTATGAGCAAATGCTCCTAAAAAATAAATAAAATAGTTGAATACAACATGACAAATTGTTACAAGCCCATTAATACTGTACACTCCTGTATACTGGACCCCTGTGCCCCCCATACTCGCCTTGTCCCCCATGCCTCCTTCGTGCCCCCAGTTCCCCGTGCGACCTATTTAAAGAAAAAAGCATAAAATGAGTAAAACAAATATTCCTCATACGAAGGTTATTCAATTTTAGTAGTTTACATATATTATGATTCAGTCGAAAATAAACAAACACTTATAAAACGATTCAACTCTAACCACTAAATAGACAATGTAAAGAAGCAGTAACGTCAAAACTAAACGAAATTCTCTGAGTAAAGAAATTATATATTTTTAACTATCGTATCAACCATACCACGGTTAAGCATTTTTAATCGTGGTATTCTCAGCACCCAAAATTATAATGACATAGATGGGGTCAAAAAGAATTACCTAGTATGGATCCGTAAGTTTTTCATGCCTATTGGTGCTCTTCTTTTTATAGTTCATTGCCTATTTAAAGAAAGCTATAGTTAAATGTTATCTTAACTCAAAATTTCTACTCCAAAACCAGATTAGTTTTTTAATAATAAAATTTTTCCTGGAAATTCTGCTTAATCACGCGTGTAGATCTAAAAATATTCTTCCCATTAGATTAACCAATCAATACAAAAAGTAGGTTATTACTTTTAAAATACTTTTTTTGTATTCGTTGAATTAACATTGGGACCTCAACGTCCAATGTTTCTAAGCCCAGGTAACTTTTGATACTTGTGGTGTTTTCCCTTACGTCCTTGGCCCTCAAGCTTAATGATTATTAATGAGCCGTACGGTACCCTACCTCTTTTCTAATTCGAGATATATTGTGGGGACCCATTATCGCTTACGGAATAATGATATATAGAAGATTGGCTACAAATATTTACCTATTCATTTATTGGTTGGTTATATTCATTAACAAAATATTCACATATCATTTGTTATTAAACACCAAAAACCCGTAAATAAACTAAAAGATTTACACTGCAATAAAATAAATTTCCACAGTTAAGGATTAAAATACCAACTTAAATTCATGCGTGTTTTATTATTATTAAACAACCAATAGTTATCAAATTGAGAGGATAAAAGGTTAAGATGTTCGATCGCTATATTCTGTAAGAGTTTTTTTTAAGTTTTTTTCCATAGATATTTTGTATAGGCTTAGCCCAATACTGTAGCTTTAAACACTATAGCAATCATATCCACCAAATATATCACATAAAAACAATCTATGTAGTTAGCTTACATAGTATAAAGTATCTGATATTCCTATGTACATTATCTTTCATAAATAGGTTGAATAAAACTTTTAAAACCCATACATTTGTACATTATGTATTATGTAGGTATTATGTAATTTTTCATTTGGCACTGGAGAAGGTCGGTTTATGAGACTTTATCTCTTCACGAAAGCATTGCTTGAAGGGTTCCATCAGTTTCTGGCTCTGCGTAATTTTAAAGCCACGACTCTGCCTGTCCTTCATGATGGCGACGAACTCGCGGTGACTGAGGTTTCCATCCCCATCATCGTCAAACAGGGCGAACACTGTGTGGACGACATGCTTGCTGAGGGCGCTCCCTGTACATATCTTCACCGCTCGGAGAAACTCATCCTCTGAAATGGCATGGTCTGCCAAAGTGTACAGTCTCATCGCGGCTGTGAAGTCTTCTAAATTATTCAAGAACTGGAAAAAGACCCGAAATTCTTTGAACGTGATTCCATCATCTTCCTTCACTCTATCGTGTAGACGATTCAAGAACTTGTCGGCATTCACGTCAGTGTAGCGCAGCAAGATTTTGGCAAAGTCAATCTTACTTATTGTAGTAGAACCTTTAGAAAACTCGTTGAATTCTATTTCCAAAACTTCTGTCTGCAAGTTCTTCATGAATTTTCGGAAGCTGCTGTAGTGAAGGTCACTATCACCATTCTTACCAAAGAAGTGCAAGACGAGTGTGGTATCCACCAGATTCGCCTTTGTAATCCTTGATCGTCGTCAATAAACTCCTCACTGGGCTCTGCCAGTTTCTCCTCTTTCGCCAGCCCTCGTCTACTTCTCCACGCTTGACTGAAGATTTTCCTTATCACGAGGAATTCTTTTTTGTCAACTGCCTTGTTTCCGTCAGTGTCGAACATATTGAACGCAATTTCAAACCCTGATTTAGGTTTTATGAGGATGGACAGCAGAAACAGATACTCGGTGTAACATATGATGCCGTTGTTCCCTAGATCTCTGAACATCCTCGGGCCGGCCTCCTTCGTTGCTGGGGTAGTATTTCTGATGTTATCTAGGTCGTCATTCCTCAACATCTTCCTCTTGACCCTGGGTCGTGGCTTGGATTCGACCACGGCTTCCAGGAAGTCCTGTGGAGTCATGTACAGCTGGCCGTCGTACTCCACGGACGCCATCTTAGTGAACATGTTCTCCCTCAAGGACACATCTTCGTCTAGCTCAACGGCTTTCACTGTATGAGAATTTCTGGGATTGGTCACCAAGTAATATACAGTCCCAGCACCAACTACCACTCCGAAAATTTTGTACATTGGGTTAAAAAGTGTCTTATTATTATTAATAGCAATTGAACGAGAACTGTCACGAAATATCCTAACTAATTTAAAAAATCTAGTTGGTATTTTTCGAAGGGAAGCCATCAGAATTAAACGTGATGATGTAAAACAAGGATGATTAAATTAATTATAAAAAAAAAACTCAAACCCTCTCCACAGGAGCTAATTGAAAGTAGGATTCACTATAAACAAATATTTTGCTATGCCATACATTTTTACAAAAAAAAAAAAAAAACAAAAAAACCTGATTGTCTATTCACTTATAAAATAAACTTATTCTAATTTTTCTTTGGCTGAAACAAATATTTTTGTATTAAACAGACGAAAAACGTATAGTAAACATGACTAACCCTTTGCCAATGGCAAAACAATAATAAGAATGTATTATCAGCTGCTTTATTAATTTTCGTAGGATAAAAATACACATAGGATCTAACTGAACGCCAACACATGTTGCAAATTAAAAGCTTTACTTGTCTTATAAAAAAATTGTTTTGATAGGTGTCAAGAAATCTAGAATGTATAAGGTAGGTGCCAACAACAAAAACAATAACAAAAAAATACGTCAACGGAGCAGCGGCTGATTGCATCTGTCAAATCACGGGCCCTGTCAGTCAAACAGGTTATGTTTTCATTACGACGTAAACATGAAAATCTTTTTTCCTACGATGTTAATATAATAAAATATTTGAAACAAAATGCCTAATGACTTTGTTGGAGTAAAACCACACATCATAAATAATGGGAAACTATAAAATCCAGTGGAAAAATCGTGCACTTTCATATTTTTTTGTTGTAAAGATTTTCTCAAGGGAAATTTTAGAAAAACCTAAACTTTAACTATAAGAACACAAAACAAGTTGTGGGGCATATATTTTAATCATTCCAAACGTTTGTCTACTGCATGATAGCTATAAAAATCAGTGAATTTTCTATGACTTTAGGGGATGAAAAGTGAAAAAAAGTTTGTGACTTTAGTGTGGTATATTCAGAAAATGTAAGGGAAAATTGCAAACATCGCAAAAATTTTTCTCACAATCACGTTATCTCAATTTTTACAAATTTTACAAAACCATCTCGCCTAAGAATAGATCAGTAACTTTTCTGAGACTTCCGTGACCACTGACTAAATTCCGTGACTTTCAGTGGCTCTTGGTGACTTTAGTGACCAGTAGACACCCTTTCAACGTTTGTGGTCTTAAGTTGAAGACAGTGAAAGAATCATTGATATTAGGCTACTTTAGAAGCCAAATTTAGTAAATTTTCTTAAATTTGTAAGGGTATTTGTTGCAAATAAATATCTTACTAGGCCTCGAGATTTAAAAATGTTTTGAGGTTCACCTCTTACCAATTTTCTTCTTTGAAGTTACCGTGTGATCCGAAAATTTGAAATGGTTCTGCTGTAGAATTAGTCCAATTATGCAGCATGCCAAGGAGCAGTTGTAGGCCTATTCTTCATGGAACATGTACGGATGGGTATACAATATCAAGGAGTACCGACTAACTTGGTTTAATTGCTGTATTCTCCTGTGTTGATAGGCTTGTTAAAATTGTTATAGGCCAACTCTAAGAGAAATTACAGCAATTGAAAAACATAAAAACCACTAATTATTGTGTTGACTTTTAAAATGTATTGCAATATAAATTAAGTTACATACGACATTAGGATATAAAAATCCAACACAATACAACAATATTTTATGGGATATGTTTAAATTTACAATGGTTAGGCCTATAATCCTACAATTTTTAAACAAGGCTTTTACATTAAGTACTATATTGTGACTCAATTATATAAAATTAATCAAAATAAGTTTGGACTAGGCCTAGATGTAAGTTAGGTTTAAAGCCAACCATAATAGGGCCTATCTATTGAAAAGGTCAATCAATTTATTTGATATACGGTACCGGTATACATTTGTTACGATTAGGCCTATAGGTATTTGTATGACATTAAGTGATATTGGGGTTAGCTAAAAAGGATAAAAAGTGTTTAGGATAAAAAGTGTTTAAAGCTTATACTAGGTCTGCTTTTAACCAGTTTCTTACCATACTACCCTATTATATAGTCTATGGCTTACCAAAATAGCTAGAAAGTATGCCTAGACGTAGGTGTACAGTCCATAGAACTGCATTGAACTAATTTAAAAAAAGTTTGATCCCATGCTAAATTAAGAAAGCCTAAGTTAATTTGTATTCATATTTTTAAATAGAACTGCGGTACGGTAGCCTAAGTATATATTAACCCTTTATTTCAATGATTGCAATTTTCAATTTTTTTAACTGAATGAGGAATGTGCATTGCGAATTTAATGCTTTTAACTTAAAGCGGTGCAAACCCATAAAATAGACATCCCGGGGACCGAACTTGTGACCTCTTGAGCCGAGGTCCTTGTCCCTAACCGTCAGGCTAGGGAAATGTTTAAATAAAAGGCTAGTCTTATAAGCTAATTTTAAGAAAAGACATGAATTATAATATGACTTCCAAAAACAACATAATAGGCCTACAGGGAAGGCTAAGCACCCTTCTAAGGTGCTTCTAAGATCTTATGTAAATGATCTCCTAAGAGTATATCTTACTTGTCTATAAAGTAGACCTATACAAATCTAATGCTGACCACTCTTATTAGTAAAATCTATTTTGCATATTAACAATAAACAAAAACCTTGGTGAGTTTTATTTTTAAATGCAATTTTTTTTTTTTAACTAGCATTCATTTTGGTTGGTTTATGCTAGCTAGCTATGCCTAACTCTGCCGGTCTAAACCTCAGAACTGAAAAAATGCTAGAGGTACCTTTACCTTTATAAATTAAAGTTAGGAGAAAAGGGTGTAAATTAATAAAGAACGGAACTAAATTTCTTCCCATGAATATAGCAAGATACCAATAGCCTAGATTGTGGCTCTAATCCAAGGAATAATGTTTTGCGCTTAAAGATTTAAATATCTTATATTTTATTGTTTGCAATGATTTGAAAACGATACCACATTTAAGGTGTTAAATTGCTAAAAGAAGCAGTTTAGTTGAAATTATAACTACTACTATAAACCAATTTAATGTTCATTAAAAATTCAGTTGAGGTTAGTTTAGCTGATTGAACTTTTGCGTGAATGTAAACATTATGACGTCAACGGGGCAGGCAGTACGGCAGGAACTCTTGAATCAGCTGTTGGTGTCACCTACCGTTTGCCTATATATATTCTAGGTACTGTGATAGGTGTGAGATTGATTTTGATAACTCAGTCAGTTATAAAACAATAGCGAGAGTAAAAAGCAAATTATATATAATTTTTATTTGTATATTGCTACTTATGTACTAGGTATACAATGCAGTTGTCTGCTTGCAATATTGAGTGGAGCGACTATTTATTAAATCAATAATAGCAAAATATTTTACAGTTAATTCAAGTGAGCTCGTTCGCTACGCTCACTCGCCGTCAGGGTTTAGCTGCGCTCACTCACCTTTTGGGTCAGCTCATTCCCTGCACACACTCGTGGCCAGATTTAGTTTGTTCGGTGCGCTTACTCGCCACAAGTCTGTAATACTCTAATAATGTCTTAGTACGCAGGTTTATTGCGACGGGGTATTATATGTTTACAAGATATTAAATGGTGCGTCGTCCAAGACTTGCATCTCCTCTCCGGCATTTCATTCACGTACAAAGGTAAACAAACCACTAAAATAAACAAAACAACAATTTCATATAGGCCTAAAACTACTGTATTCACAAATAGCTGATAGTAACAGAATGCAGTTAAATTTGATCCTTATAACAGGTGTATAATCAACACACAGTAAACAAACCAAATAAAATATTTCTCCTATTGAAATAACATGGTAGCTTTAAAGGGTCTTATAGACCATGATCCGCCAATATGAAACCCTCCCCCCCCCCCGGTGGGAATTTATGACTTATACTTTTTTTTGTTGGTATTACCTACTAGATTAAGAATTCGGTTGTTTGCCCTTTTTTAAATTACAGCATATTCCAGAAAACCAAGAAAAGACGGCCTACGAGGAGTCAGACAAAATTTTTAAGCAGCAGCATAGGTCGAGTTTGGTATCAAATTAAAGGTCTCACATAGCAGAGTACAATGCCGAAAACTAGACTTCAAATGGATGACCGAAACGGAAATGGCAGGCAAACAAAGTTTCCATTAAAATATATGGGTAAAACTTTAAAATGCAATAACTTTCTTTATACCCAACATTTTAACGTTGGGTTTGCGGCATTGTACTCTGCTAATTGGGACCTTTAATTTGATACCGAACTTGACCTATGCTGCTATTTAAGAATTTTGTCTGACTCCTCATGGGCCATCCCCCTTAAGGGGTAAAAAAGTGATAATGCCTTAAAAGAGTAGACATTTATGGCCATTATTGATATACCAAGTCTTGTAACTTTATCTATATTGGTAAAAAATATATTTCACCGTTCCGGGACTTTTCAACCACACTGTATATAAAACAAGTTATTTCACTTTTTCACCATAAACCTAAAAAAAATTCATAATTATTTGGAAATATTTAAGTAGAGAGCTTTATAACGACCCATTAATTAATAAAATTGGCCAAGAAAACTGTTAGTGTTTTCGGTCAAAAGATTTTTGAAACTGAATCATTTTAATGATGATAGTAGATTTGATATTTTTCATGGTTTTTTCGTATTTTTCGGGATATGCTGTAATTTTTAAATGGCAAACACCTAAAACCATAAAGTACATGTCAATACAAACACAAAAATGTATATGTCGAAGATTCCCACGGGGGGAGGAGTATATGTTCACATCAGCCTCTGCTCTATTAGGGAAGAACCCTTATGTCCGATTTGGACCATTTCAGATTTATACCTTCCCATAGATGGTTGGTTACTATGACCGAACAAAATTTCGTTAGGATCACTCCAGCCGTTCACTAGCTCAGGCTAAATCACTCAGGCGCTCGACGCAAAACAAGTACAGTGTTCACATTGGCTACCTCTGTCGCTCAAGGCGCACTCTGTAAAATGTGATTAATTTATTGGGAATTCCTGCACATAAAACAGCGTGACTAAAAATACATGTTTTAATAACATACGTATAATTTGACAAAGACGATTCCATCAGTTATTTGCGCGGATAAACATTAACAATGCACATTTCGAGCTAATCAGTTATCATTTTGTACTTAAACTGAAATTATTATACACTTAAAGAATATAATAAGGAAATAGATGTGGTAAATTAGAAGCACTTACTAGGAATAAATCATTCACTAGTGTTTTAACAGCATCTTATTAACTACCAATATCCGCGAGTACCGAATATCTTCGAGTCTTTTTCAGCCACCCTTCAAATAAATAAACAAAACATAGATTGCAATTTTGACTACCAATTACATTTTTCATCCCCTCTGTAGTTAGTTACCTTGATGCCACTACTACAGGTGGTACTACTGGATACTACTGATGCAACCACTAAACCTTTTTATAAACGATATTAATAGAAAATATCAATAGCTAAATGTGAGTAACAAAACAAAACAGAGGAAATTTAATATTCATACTCAATTAAAAAACAAAACCATGTTTTGTCCTGGTAGACAAAATTTTTAACTGCTTTAATCGTCAATGCGAAGCCCTCTGTCGACTATTAGTGAGGTCAAATCAACAAACCGACCGCGACAAATCCACTACCAATCGCATTTGGAGCAATCAAAACTGGCCGTAAAATTGAAGTCTCAATAGGTCCATCACGGCTGAATTACGCACCATGAAAATTCATCGCGGGGGAGGAGGGTGTGGGGTGGGGAGGGGTGCAGTTTGATTATGTTGTTGACGACGATGAATCGTTTACTCCTACCTTGTAGCCCGCTGGCTCAGCAGGGCCTATCGATCCTATCGCTATCCCTGTCGCACCCACTGTCCAGCACAGAGCGGATCCCCCCCCCCATCCCTCAGGAGTAGCTGTCCTTTAATCCCTCTGTTCGGTTAATGGCATATGATTGAAACGGTACAGTCCAAGCCACAAACTTTCACTTCCGATTTGGTCACCCCTCTCTTGCCACCGAATTCTGTTCGTGCTGTGATGATCCCATTATAATGAGGTTAGAAGATTGGTGTTAAATTATTTTAAGACTACTAGAAGTGTTTCTCAAGTTGAAATTTGTATAGGAATTTCAATAAATTATTTGAATGTAAACTGTGACTGTAACTTTTAGGTCACTACGTTCAAAAATTTATATATTTGAATGACGTTATCAGATATGGGGGAGAGCGGGGAAAGACGGGGTTGAGGGCAAGGCGGGGTTATACACTTCAAAAACTTAATATTAATTTCTTAATAATAATTAGGTCAATTTTTCTTGCAACGTGCAACGCAGCAGACGCACAGGTTCTAGCCTATGTCTGCTGATTTCCTGGGCCTCAAGTACAAGTATAATTTTAACAGTTTATATTTATATTTATTTTTAAAAGTTGTATTTGTAAACTGTCTATTTTTTGGAAATAAATTTTTATTCATTCATTCATTCATTCATACATTTTTTTGCTCCAGCAGATGTCACAGTATATCGGCAAATAGTTGAACTAATAGCCTGTTGCCATGTGAATGTCTGATAGTGCTACCAGCCATTTTGAGCAGACCGTTCCGACAATATGGATTAAAATGTTTTTTTATGATGTGACAATCTAATTTTTTGTCAGTCTTGAACGAGAAAAAGGATAGACACCTGTTTTCTGGTATTATTGATTATTATTATTGAGTAAGGTACTTTTTTAGGAATACATCAATGCATACTATAACCTAGAGGAATATATCCTTGTAGTATTAAATCAATCTAACCTAAAACTTGTCCTTGGGGGCAAGACGGGGTATTTAGAAGGAGGGCAAGATGGGGTGTACAATTTAAATGGTGTTCATTTTAAATGTTATCTACTTTGGTATTTGGTATAAAAATTATTTATTTAACAATAGGCCTATTGCCAAAACGGTTAAATTAGCAAAACTCTTATTTGTATTTAGTTTTTCGAGTAAGCTCAGGATTAATCTTTGATTAAGCTTATCAATAATTTTGTTTGATTAATTTTTTAAGGTAAATATAACATTATTTAGTGTTGAGACAGTGCCTATTTATAGATATAAACAATAAATATTTTTAAAAGGTAAATCAGTTTTCATTTAGCAACTAAACCCTTTTCCTTTTTATAGTATTGAGCTACCCATCTTGCCCTCACTATAGGGTAAGATGGGGTACTTGGTAAACCTTTAGAACAAATTTTTATTAGTCTTAATACTTTTTATTTTTTTGTTCAAATTTTTTATTATACTGCAGTTTTAATTGAAATATATAGTATGTTTATTGAGGTTTTCATAACGCAACAAAAAATATTAAGTGCTTAAGTACCCCGTCTTGCCCCACCTTCCTCTACATAGTGTATTTGAACTTGTTCTTTTAATTGTCCTTTAATTCTTTAAGGTTATATCACGTATTTAATTTGAAAAGCGACAGCAATGATTGTTATCCGTTCGTTGTGCAAGTGTATGTGTGTTTTGTTTGGTGTATTTCTCTCAAACAAAACCACAAGTAAAACTTAACTTGCTTACTATAACTTAGTGTGCACCGATGAACGATGAACTGGTAAGAGCTATTAACTTTTTAATTAAATACTTATATGTGAGTACTAAATTTAAACAGAAAGGTAAAATAATAAACAGTAGGAAAATATGGAATTGTGAATGGCTTCCAACGTGCATCTTAACCTATAACTTGAATGTTTACTTTTTTTATTTAAAAAAGGATTTATATGAAAAAATTTGACAACTCGCTAGATTTTGGCCCTTTTTCTTCTTTTAACACTTTAATCTATCTATATTAATAAAATTAGAGTTTTGTCTGTACATTGCTTAGAATCTTGAAATTTTTGGTTATTTTTACTTCTTATGTATCACAGAATCCAAAATCGGCGTCATCTAAATTTCTATCCCTCTGTCTTTCTCTCTCTCTCTGTCTGTCTTTCACTGTATCTGTAACGCTCATGGGCCCTCTTTTGTCCTCTTTTCACGGGACAACGACTTTACCTGATGGTCTAAATTTTTTTCCTGTTATAGACAAGAGTGGTGTGAAGGTTCATTACAACTTAAATTGCCTCAGCGACCCTAGGGCTTTGCCCCATGGTACGTCAAAGTAGCCAAGTTGTGCTAAAATATCAATCTTTAATCTCTTTTCACACGACAAGGGCTTTAGTAAATGACTAGCTGAGTACCCGTTCTTCGCACGGGGTGTGTGTACAGTTTATTAAACGAATGATATTAATGATTTCACAAATTCATAACCTTCAGTTGGTTCATTCTAACGTATCTAGATATCAAGTTTTATGCTTAATAGCTACCAGGCAAATTTGTCAAAATCTTGTTAAATCCATTTCTCATTTAGTCTAGAAGTTATTTCTATTAATGGTTTTGTTGCAGTTTGATTAAACATTTATATTCGTATGGTGATTTACTTTATAGTTCTATGAGTTTAAACTTATAGAAGATTTAAGAAAACTCAGACTTGTAAAAAATATTATAGATTCTTATGAAATCTAATATTGAATCCTTGATTGGGTGTGACGATAGCTATATGTCAAATCCAATGTATTGAACCCCTGCATCTTGTTCTACCCATGAAAGATATGTACAGACATGTACAATATTAAATCTAAATTCAAAATTAGTTAACATTTTAATTCCCAAACCAAGTAAAACCACGCAACATCTGTCAGTAACGTATAGCCACCGCACCGCAGTGTAGATATTAGGTTTACTTAATTCAATTTTTTTGTCTTTAGACTTTACCTATTTACCTAAAACCTCATGTGTTGCCAATGTATACAAAACCGAATAAATAGTGACATCCCATGTTAAAAAGTTATGTCGAAAAACGGAGAAAAATTAAGCATTGATGGTGGGATTACTTTTCCTTATTGCCACGGGAAGCGTTCTTTTTACCTTCTAAATGTCAAAATAAGTATATTTGTTTGTTTACACAAAATAAAAAACAATAACAAACTTCTGCAAATATGTTCTTAAACCATCTGATTCCATTCAACCAATCAGCATGATCCTTGAATGAAAATTACAGTGGTACTATGAGTGTTTTTTGAGCGACTTTCTCACTTCTTCATAAGAACCTACTCATTAAGCTTTTACACATTAATATTGCCCCGTCTATACCCGAACTACTTGAAAAATTGAGCAATTTATAAACCTCATTGGTTTTAACTACATGTTGTGTTTGATAAAATACACCTCTTTTTGTCAGAAAGTGCAATGAAAGCTAAATTGGGAACTAAAATTAGTTTGTAATGATAATAAGAAACATTTTAAGATTTAAGGGTCAAAACTCGTTTTGTAATAATTTCCATAAATTATTTTAATATTCATATTTAGAACCAAGAATTAGTTGACTTTATTCACTGTATTTAGGCCAGTGAAAAGTTAAAGGGTTAGATATGAAAGAGTCTGTATTTAAAATTTTAAGTGTTGCCATCTGTGGTGAAAATGACAAACTGTCTAATCCAGCTGATTAAAGAGCATAGATAAAAAGGTAGAATTAAATATTCCCATAAGATTAACATTGAATATTTCTTTTACTATGAGGGAGAGCCTTTTTGACGAACGATGCTTTAGAGCAGCTAAAATCGTTCTAATTTCAACATTTAACAATAATAAAAATTTTCATATCATTTACTAAAGCCCTTGTCGTGTGAAAAGAGATTAAAGATTGGTATTTTAGCACAACTTGGCTACTTTGACATACTATGGGGCAAAGCCCTAAGGTCGCTAAGTCAATTAGAGTTGTAATGAACCTTCACACCACTCTAGTCTATGACATGAAAAAAATTTAGACCCCTAGGTAAAGTCGTTATCCAGTGAAAAGAGGACAAAATAGGACCCATGAGCGTTACAGACAGAATGACAGAGAGAGAGACAGACAGACAGAGGGAAAGAAATTTAGATGACACCGATTTTGGATTCTGTTATGCATAAAAAGTAAAAATAACCAAAAATTTCAAAATTCTAAGCAACGTACAGACAAAACTCTAATTTTATTAATATAGATATAAAAATTTTTATTACTGTTAAATGTGCAATTAGAACAATTTTAGCGGCTCTAAACCAACGTTCGTCAAAAAGGCTCTGCCTCATAGCAAAAGAAATATTCAATGTTAATCCTATGGGAATATTTAGTTCTATCATCTTATCTATGCTTTTTAATCAGCTGGATTAGACAGTTTGTCATTTTCACCACAGATTGCAACACTTAAATTTTAAATACAGACTCATTCATGTCTAACTTTATACCTTTCACTAGCCAAAATACAGCGAGTAAAATCAACTAAGTTCTTGGGTTCTTAATATGAATATTAAAATAATTTATGCTTAGTATTACAGATCGAGTTTTGTTCCTTATATAATGAATTTACCAAATGTTAAATCAGCTGATGTAGTTATTATGTTCTGTTATTTTATAATTAATGTTTACTTGTAATGTTTTGATTCTGTATTTCATTAAAAGAGTTCTTGTTGCGTGCATTTTACATTTATTTTATATACTAGGTGTCACAGACAGACACAACAAGTTGGCGACGATGAAAAAACACAATGAAATAAGTGAAATGAGAATGAGTTACAATTATTAAACTTATAGTAATTATTCTGAAGTCTGCCAAAAGTAAACAGCCAAGTGTGTTGTTAACATGGATGAAGATCAATTTGAAAGGTTTCTTTCTGTTCTAACGACTGCTCTCGGAAACAAACCTATTCCTGAACCTCAGATCATACCTTTTGAAAACTATGATGCCAAAAATGAGAAGTTTTCTTCATACATGGAGCGCTTTGAGAATTATTGTGAACTTAAAAATATTACTAACGACAAGAAAAAGGCTCTTCTATTGTGCTCCTCAATTGGGAAAGAACATTACAACAACCTTGCGGCACTTTCAGGTCCTGACAAGCCCATTAAAGATAGTGATTTCTCTGAATTGGTGGATAATTTTACGAAGATGTTATCCCCAACAGTCTCTACCACGGTGTCACAACACTATTTCCTCAATGTTATTCAACAGTCCCACCAGTCAATCTCAGATTTTGTTGTGACATTAAAAGGAAGTTTAAAAGATTGTGATTTTTATACGACTTGCACCACGTGTAAAAAAAAATCTCTATAGCTGACTCGTTTCTTCGTACACAATTCATCAGGGGCTTGAAAGACAATTGGATCCGCGAACAACTTCTACAGGATTCATCTCTTGATGGTTTTGACGCAACGCTGAAGAAAGCAACTGCGTTGGAAGCGTCCAGATTTGAAGCAAAACAGTTGAGCAAACCTCCTGATATATCATCAGATGTTCTTTCTGACACCAACCGTGTGGATAAACGTTTTACAACCCTTCAAGGTAACCAAAAAAGTTATGAGAAGTCGCAATCAGATGATAATAGTCGCAGTTCCAGCTCATCTAGTCACAGATTCCAGTCTCGATCTTCACGGGGTCACATTGATTACAGATCATTGGGTATAGATGGTCTTTGTTTTAATTGTGGACGGTCGAACCATCGCGCACGTGAGTGTAAAACTGATAGAGATTCTCTTAGGTGTAAATCGTGTGGGAAAACTGGATATGTAACCAAGGTCTGCATCACCACACTCCTGCAAAAATCAAGAACCAATACCTTGTTTCAACAGTCACAGGATGAAGAGGATGTTTATTCAGATGAGTACGGCATCAGTGAAGTCAATGAAATTGAAGATTTATATGAAGTTGGTCCAGATAATGATAATTACATGATTACTGTCACCTTGAACAATAAACCTCAGTTATTTGAAGTTGATTCAGGTGCACGTTTTTCCTTGCTCTCAGAATCAGATTTCAATAGACTTGGTCTTAATATACCCCTTCAACCGACCCGTAACTCATTCCGATCCTACTCAGATCATGTTATAAAACCTAAAGGTAAAGTTACTGTCTCAGTTACATATGGTGACAACTCAATGGAGGCTGATCTTTTCATAGTGCCCTCTGGTCATGCTGCTTTACTTGGACGAATGCGGATTCGGGGACTGAAAATAAATCTCAGTGAGATAGATGGTTGCAATCACTCAGTTCTGAATCCCGTTGATGTTGATACTGACCTGTCACTCGAAGACATTTTTCGAAAATACTCAACGGTTTTTGATGAAAGAATCGGTTGTGTTCCTAACGTAGAAGTCAAACTTCAACTCAGAGAAGGTGCAAAGCCAGTGTTTATCCGTGAGCGGGATGTTCCTTTTGCATTGCGGGAAAAAGTCGAACTAGAACTGAAATCTCTAGAGGCACAAGGAGTTATCAGCCCAGTCGCCACAAGTGATTGGGGCTCACCCCTAGTCGTGATTGCAAAACCAGATGGTGGCGTTAGACTGTGTGTGGATTACAAATCTGGAGTCAATCCAAAATTGGTCTCAGCTAATCACCGCATACGCCGAATAGATGATGTACTACATAGTCTCAGAGGTTCTAAATATTTCTGCAAGTTGGACCTTCATAAAGCTTACTTGCATCTGAAAGTCGACGAAGAAGGAAGCAAAATTCAAACTATATCAACTCATAAAGGCACATTCAGAATGAATCGTTTGAGTTTTGGAATAAAAACAGCACCATCGGAATTCAATCGGATACTCTCTCAATTATTGTATGGATTGCCAAAGGTTGACGCATACTTCGATGACATAATTTGTCATGGAACTACATTGAAAGAGTGCAAGAAGAATCTAATTGCATGCTTACAACGTCTCAAAGACAATGATTTGCACTTGAACAGAGCCAAATGTGTCTTTTTCAAAGATTGTATTAACTACCTTGGTCACGTTGTTTCATGTAACAAGATTGAGAATTGTCAAACAAAAGTTAAGGCAGTTACTCAGATGCCGCGACCTCGAAATGTTGAGGAATTGAGACGTTTTCTGGGCCTGGTCACTTATTATTCAAAATTCATCCCGGACTTTTCTTCAAAATCTTATCCACTACGAAAGCTACTTCGAAAGGATGTAAAATTTTTCTGGTCAGCGGATGCTGAGGCCGCATTCTTGAAACTCAAAACAGAATTGTGCAGTGACAGAGTACTTATACCTTTCGATCCATCGAAACCAGTCATCCTTACAACAGATGCCAGCCCGGTCGGCATTGCCACTGTACTCAGCCATGAAATCAATGGAGAAGAAAGACCAATTGCTTACGCTTCACGAGCTCTGACACAAGCTGAAACCAATTACAGCCAGCTTGATAGGGAGGCATTAGCCGTTGTCTACGCAGTTACCCACTTCTTCAATTATATTTTCGGCAGACGTTTCATTCTTGTAACTGATAATGCACCGTTGTCACGTATATTTCATCCAGATTGTTCTCTGCCACAGATGGCTTCATCACGCTTATTGCGTTATGCCTCTTTTCTTAGTGGACTTGATTATTCAGTTCGTTGCAAGAGAGGTAAAGAAAATGAAAACGTCGACTGTTTGTCTCGTTCTCCCATTGCCTCATCAAACAACAAGGCAACACTATCAATGGACGAAGAAGTAAACGCTCTCAATGATGAAACCCTGCTTCATATTTCTAGCTCAGCAATCACTGCAGAAACAATCGAGAAAGAGACAGCCAAAGACCCTATTTTAAGCACACTGATATCCAAACTCAGGAACAGCTACACAGATAGTTCCTACACTTTTCCGCTCCAATAGAGTTGTAGTTCTAAAAACCCTTCAGACAGCAATTCTCAATGAACTTCATGCATCTCACTTAGGAATCACTAAGATGAAACAGTTAGCCAGAAGATATGTCTATTGGGAAGGCCTGGACAAGGACATCGAACGTCTTGTTAAAAGTTGTGAACCTTGCGCTAAAGTACGTCACACTCCACAAAAAGCGTCATTACATCCATGGGAACAACCGGACGAAAACTGGGAAAGAGTGCATATCGACTATGCTGCCCCTTTTGATGGCCACTTCTTTCTCATGTGTGTCGATGGAAAATCCAAGTGGGCCGAAGTTCGCATGCTTAAAAATGCTCCGTCCTCTGCAACAACCATTTGCCTGTTGGAAAATATATTTTCTGTGCACGGATGTCCTTTTATTTTAGTCTCGGACAATGCCGCAGTATTTAAAAGTGACGAGTTCCAGCAATATTGCAAAGAACACGGAATTTTCCAGAAATTCAGTGCCCCAAATCATCCGGCAACGAATGGCCTTGCCAAACGCAGCATCCAGACGTTAAAAAGAAGACTTAAGGCTGCTTCAGACGATCCTGCTCCACTGCCTAGAAAGTTGCAAGACATCATGTTCCGGTATCGTTCAACACCTTTAGCATCGGGAAAAACTCCGGCTGAACTGTATCTTGGAAGGAAAATTCGAATCCGTCTTGACGCTTTGCTTCCCAACGAGAAAGCACGGACTCCATCAACTCCAAGTGCTTCTCGTGTCCGTTCTCTTCAAGTGGGGGAGAGAGTTCAGTCAAAAGTTCACATTGGAAACCAAGATCTCTGGCAGTTCGGCACTATAGTAAAGAAACTGGGACAATATCATTACATTGTAGAATTGGATTCAGGTCGATGCCTAAAGCGGCACATTAAACAATTGATTGCTACACTAGTGCCAAGGAAACAAGTGACATTTGAGCAACAACCAACAGTCATGCAGAGACGTGGTATTCCAATCCAAGAAGATCAAGCTAAAAGGCGTGTCGAGCAAATTCCACCACTACCTCATGTACCAGCTCCGGAAAATCAAGTTCCAAATCCTAGACAACCAGAGCCACCAGTAGACCAACTCAGGCCACCTCCTCCACCGACTCCACGTCGATCAACAAGAGAGCATCGAACGCCTACCCACCTCAGAGATTACGTACTTACCTTGCATGGTTCTCCGACACTCTCCTGAGTTTTAATTCAAGTGGTGGAGAATATAATGAATTTACCAAATGTTAAATCAGCTGATGTTGTTATTATGTTCTGTTATTTTATAATTAACTAGTACACGTGTTGCTCGAACTCGAGCAATTTATTTTAATACAATACAAATGTTACATTTAGCTCTAAATCAATGACATCCGACCAATCCAATATTGTGAATATCTTTTATCACTACGTATTTACAGCTGATTATTAACAGATGTTTAAAATGCTTTATTCAATCCCAATGTTATTTAAATGGGAAATTTTGAGATTTCTATGGTAAATAGCGCCTTTATTTTCATTCCGATTCTCATCAGTTTTTGGCGGAAACAACTACAGACCAAGCCCTATCCAACGACACCAAAAACTTGAAAATCGGTTGAAAATTGTAGGAGGAGTTCTCAAGACAAAAAAACCCTTAGCGTATTAAATAAGTATAGATGTTTACTTGTAATGTTTTGATTCTGTATTTTATTAAAAGAGTTCTTGTTGCGTGCATTTTACATTTATTTTATATACTATGTGTCACAGACAGACACAACACCTTAAATCTTAAAATATTTCGAATTATCTTTGCAAAATAATTTCAGTTCCCTATCTAGCTTTCATAACACGTTCTGACAAAAAGAGGTGTATTTCATGTAAAAAAATATGTAATTAAAACCAACAAGGTTAATAAATTGCTCGATCTTCCAAATAATGCGGGTATAGACGGGGCAGTGCTAATGTAAAAGAACTGAATAAGTAGGGTCCTTGTGAGGACGCTGCTCACGAAACACTGATAATTTTCATCAAGGATGATGCTGATTGGTTAAATGGAATTAGATGGCTAGAACAATTTTGCAGATGTTTGTTATCGTTTTTATTTTTTGTAAACAAATATGCTCGTTTTGACATTTAGAAAGGTAGAAATAGCGATTCCCTTGGCAATAAAAGTAATCCTTGATCAGCGCTTTATTTTCCTATGTTTTTCGAAGAAAAATATTTTAACAAGGGATGTCTTTTTTTTATATGGTTCTGTATACATTGGCAATAAATGGGGATGTTTTTAGATACGGTAAATCTAAAGTAAAATAATTAATTAAGCAGACCTAATATCTACTTAAAAACAAACATATCTACACTGGTGCAGTGCCTACATTACTGACAGGCGATGCTTTGGTTTTATTTGGGTATTCAAATTTTAATTAATTTTAAATTTTGATTAAAAGTTGTACATGTCTTTAAAGTTTAGAGCAAGAAATACAGAGGAGCATGGGGTACAGGGGTACGTTGGAATTAGTACAGCTATTGTTACAAGGTTTTAATATTCTTGACAAGTCTGAGTTTTCTTTAATCGTCTATGAGTAATGGTAAGGTGTACAGTACTTTTAGAACTATAAAGTTAATCACGAATATTAATGTTTAGTAAAACTGCAACAAAATAATTAAAGACAAAGACATAACTTCTAAGTTCTAACCCAAATGGGAAATGAATATAAGTTAACAAGATTTTGACAAATTTACCAAGAAGCTATTAAGCATAAAATACGTTATGATATCAAGATACGTTAAAATAAACCAAATGAAGTTGACATATTGAATTTGTGAAAGGATTTTTATATTTCTGTTAATAAACTGCAAACACACCCCGTGCGAAGAACACGGGTACTCAGTTAGTGTTGGGATACAATCATGCTTTAGGTTTAGTTTTGGCTAGATTCAATATAGCCTTTTCTTTTTTATTTATAAGCCCAAAGTGTTTAAATGTCATGTAATAGAATAAATAGTGTTAAATTTGTAAAGTTACATATTTTAGGTGTATCACCATAAAAACAACGGAAAAATCTCTGTCCTATTAATAAAACACAGAACCAGCTGAAAGCTAGCGGTAATGCAAACAGAAAACAGTTGAGTAGCCCTATAAACTTAATTCCGGACATAAATTAAAATGATATCATGTTAAAGGGGATGAAATTCGGAAAATTAATAAAATATGTGTTACAAATACATTTTGCCTTATTTAAGTAACTCATAACGTTATAATGAATATTTAATAAAACATATCTAATTACATAATTAGACCTACAATACAGAGTTCCGCCTTTAATATTAGTCTTATTCCCAATTATGTTCAAAAGTAATAAATAATTCAAACAATTATCCGGTCCAGCTCATATGATCGTTATCCGGCGATTATTGAGGGGATGATGGGAGGGTGGCGTTATATGACGGTGGGTCGGAGGGGGTTAAGGGGGGTGCGAGAGGGGACAGACGGATCGCTGTGTCGAGGGAGAAGGCCGGGGCGTAATCCCTGGAGTCCGGCCGCCCGGGGATGTCCATCGACCGTTGTGGATGAAACCGCACATTTGTGGATAAAACACACACTTCGCTAGGTTCACACGTGAGAGTTTTTCACTTTTGGAGAGTTAGTTGGTTACTCTCATAAAAATCTCAGACAGTTGTTGAGTACTGGCAGAAAACTGTCTGGGATTAACTTGGAAAATTCGCTGGTTGTGTAAACACATCCACGAGTACCTTCTGAGAGTACGAAACTCTCAGAGAGTGAAAAACTCTCACGGGTAAACCTAGCTTTATTGTTGTCAATTCGTACGCCTTCTTCAAGAATCAAGAATTTGTTATTGTTTTTGACTATACATAGCATTAAGGCTCCGCTCTATTTCAGCAAGAATGCCACCTCGCTGTCGTGGGCGTAGTGCGAAATGCGAGTTTTATGGATGCAGAGGTTTACGGGAATCGTGTTTCAAAATAAACTAATTAAGTTACAAATTGTTTCTTAATTTTTTTCTAAAAGTAATAATAATTATCGTATGGCTTTTAGTGGAGGGAGATAAGCAATTAACTGATAGTTCACCTCGCCTGAAATGTCTGCACTTTTTTTGTTTTCTATGCAGGTACTCAAGGTTAGACCTATGCGATCCTATCTAAATCAATCTTCTTGGTTTGGAGGACTTTCCGTATACTGTATATAGAATTATAGCGTACTAATAAACTACAGTAACTAAATTTGATTGTATTAAATGTAAAGTGAGGTTTCCAACATATAGTATGTGGTTTTAGATAGTATATCGATTACATATGTAGCATGTAGAAATAAAAAATCACTAGAGGGGTGATCTTCTGTACAGGATGTATGATAGCTTATTTAATAACAATAGTTGTAGTGCTTCTGAAGATAATGTTGTAATTACAAAATTACTAAATTAGTTCTGCACAAACTATATTATGTTGATATCATAAAACTTTACACTTACTGGTACAATTGAATTATAGACCATAATTTTAATGAGGTATATTAATGTAGAGCTGTAATAGTTGGTTAAATATTATTTAAAACTAAAAATAATTAGCAAATTTTTATATGTGTAAAGTTTTTTTAAAGCTGGGCTATCATCGCCAGCCAAATAAAATAAATATACAAAATAAATGTTGGTTTTTTATTTATAATTAAATTAATTATGTATTTAGCTGTTGCATAATATTCTAATACAGTAACTCTTTACTGCACGATGATCTCAATTGAAAAATCTATTAATGCAACGATTGTCCGGTGCAAAAGAATAACTTAAATGGAATAACTTCTTTCCGATTTATGAAAGTGTTTTACTGCCTTAAAGAACTGTAGGCCTATTTCATTTTTATCTTGTCTTATAACACAAAAATTTTACAAATTCAAAATGATAAAAAATACAATTTTGTAGTGACAGATCTATACTACTAATATTGTCCAGTAATATAGGCGTATAGCAGGAGTGTTGCATTTACATTGTAATGTGATTGTGTGGCGTTTCGCCCTGTTGTATTCTACTAATTGTGAATTATCTGCATCGTATGTTCGGGGCTGCCTTTACACTTATTACTTGTTAAGTTCACATTATATTTGTGGATATGGTTAAATAATAACTATCTATCTGCACTTTAATTATGTAAGCGAAATTTTAATTTATAAATTTCTTGTTACACAATAGGATACACATGAAAACCCCAGTCCTTGAAAATAAAGGAAATTTCTTTAAAACATTCCTTAAACATAGATCGGTCTTTCTGCATGTATTAGTAAAGTGAACATTTCATACATTGTTTTTTTTATTTATTGTATTAATAAAGAAAGTTGCGTTTTCATAAACACTAGAGATCGCCTCCTGATCGAAATTCGATCAAAATTTCAGTTGATCTGGTCCCAAGAAGCTTAAAAACATTTTAGAACTAAAACATCTGTTCTTCCTAATTTTCTAGCAGTTGTTTTTACAGCAGCTGTCTAATGATTCATTCATTTCTATTTTCTCCATAAGATTAACATTGGAACTTTGAAAGCCTGTGGGACGTAGCCCTGGAGTCCGATATGAATTAGATTCTGCTCATCTACAGGAATATACCTTTCTAACGGTATGCTCGGATTTCTTCTACGATGTACACAAGCTGAGAAAAAAGGAGGAAATGAAACATGCTTGCGTATTAATATATAGATTGTTTGTATTTATTTATATTTTTTATTTACAATATTGGTTAATTATGTACACATCAGGTAAATTGACTAACACAACGAAGTATCCTGGTACGTTTCTAAAGTAAAATTGTTACATTGTAAAAAGTATCACGTATTCCTATTACAGCTCGAAACCAACAGTGTAGCCGTTAAACTATTTAGTTCGAAGTCTTGGCAGATACTTGACAGTATGTTATTTGTTTTTCAGTCATACTTTAAAACTCATTATACACTTGTAATACTTGCAACCAAAGATATATTATGCACGAAAAATAAACCAAGATTTTCTTTAATCTTAATTAGCCTAACAATGGAATGGGAAAAATCCAAAGCCACTGATATTCTTTAACGCAGCGATTAGCTTGCTGATTAAAACTGTGAAAGCGAATTATAAAGAAGGAAGCTGAGATGGGACGGGAGGAGGGAGTGAGGGCCAAAGTAATCAGGATTGCCGCTTTGAAGTTTGGGATCAATGGGCCATGCCAAACCAACTGGGCTGTTAGAGGATTGACTGGTACAATCTGCTAATGGCCCCCCTCCACCCCCGCCGCCCCCTGGCACACAGACGCTGCCCCTCAGACAGTCATCGCAGAAGAATACGACAGGCTAATGCTACTACTGCAGCATCAACACTGCCACTCATTTCCTGTGTGGCTTGGCCTACTTTACATGTCGCAATTGTGTTCTACTTTCCATCCTCTAGAGAAAGTGTAAAAGTTAGTTCCTTTGGATGTTTTCGATATTGATTTATGCTAGAATTTTAAATTTATATAGCTTTAACATGAAATTCGGTCAATCGCTCTAAAACAAACTTTCAGCCAATTGATATCCCACTCGACAATTTTCCCGTGGAAATATTCACTCCATCGAGCCTCCATCAATATATGAAAAGCTTAAATTTTAAATTACAATTTGGCCGTATTCAAATTTCCTACATATTACTGTATGTTATATTACAAATATATTGTTATTTTTTGTTAAACTGTTAAAAAAACAAAATACCTACTAATTTTTGCAT
Source organism: Neoaliturus tenellus (assembly GCA_030545055.2). Taxonomy (NCBI): domain Eukaryota; kingdom Metazoa; phylum Arthropoda; class Insecta; order Hemiptera; family Cicadellidae; genus Neoaliturus; species Neoaliturus tenellus. The sequence goes on along the minus strand of CM061534.1, from coordinate 119,643,695 downwards.
TTACTTAATGACGTCATTCAATTTATTATGTCTCACATTATAATTATATAGACATGTTTAAGCCATAGTTAAAAAAGCTCTACAGGCCAGAACTTTTAAAACGCTGTTCGATAGGTGATACATGTATTATCACAGTCATCGATCTTCTGGAGTTTTTTATTGCTTCATAGAAGCAGGCCTGTCTCAATTATGTGGCATATACACGGTTACTGTTTTTAGCATATGATAAAATTATGTAACTTTTCTGATCTGATACTCTAAAACAAGCTCCGCATGTACGGGCAAAGTTTTTTTTGGTCCAAGAATTTTTTATTTTTTTATTGAATATGGGGGTTTTGGCCACCAGAAATCGATTAGAGCTGTTCATATGGTTGGAAAAAATCCGGTTTTCGCTCTAAAGCCCTTTAAAGTTTCCATGTTATCCTTATGGAGATTTTTAAATTGAACAAAAATCAGCTGATAACTGTAGATGTAAAACAATGTGTTACATCTTTAACCTGTAGTTTAAGACAATTATACCAAAGTGCAGCACCCGTCAGCTTGGGGAGTGAGCGGAGCGAACGAGCTTTGTATGAGAACGAAAGTAATAATTTCACCGAGCTTAAGCTCAGTCCCCCTGGTACTAAGTTATTAATTAGTCTCTTATACTTTCTCTTATACTTATAGGAAGTCTATGGAGAACATTTCTGTGTTTATAAAATTATATTTTCCTATAAAAACATTGCTACATTGTGAGCTGTGCTTCTTTCGAGTGACAAGTCAATCGCCCACCGTTGCCAAAATTGGTATAAATACTACTATTAACCTAATTTTATCTGAAGGGTCCACTTCATTCTTTACCTTGATACCTACCTACTTTTCCTTGGGTGCACCTTGGCGCGTATATTACTGCTTAAACGAACATACGCTGAAGTGTGTGAGTGTGAAAAAAACCTTTGTAAAAAATGTAATAAACCTACCTCCCTTACCGTTTCCTCTTATGCCAAATAAGGAACTGTAAAGATTTTGAATAAAATTATACCTATCAAACATGTGACACTGCTGCTGAAATGCAATATCTTACAAGTAACAGTGACTGTGGTGTTGCAGGTACCGGGTACCGCGGCAGGCCCGGCACCGAGACGCCGTACTACGGCCGCCTGATCAGCCATCTGCAGGAGTACGATACTGAATTAGCTTCATGTGACACTGGTGCTGAAATGTAACATGTTACAAGTAACAGTGACTGTGGTGTTGCAGGTACCGGGTACCGCGGCAGGCCCGGCACTGAGACTCCGTACTACGGCCGCCTGATCGGATATCTGCAGGAGTACGATACTGTATCAGGTACATGTGACACTGCTGCTGTAATGTAACATGTTACAAGTAACAGTGACTGTGGTGTTGCAGGTACCGGGTACCGCGGCAGGCCCGGCACCGAGACGCCGTACTACGGCCGCATAATCGGCCATCTGCAGGAGTACGCGCACGGCATCAAGGGCACGGTGTACGCCGTCGACGAGACGACCATGTTCGTCAAGGGGTTCTCATACGACGGCACGGGACCAGGTCAGTATTATTATACTCAAAGAATTACATTGGGCATAAATAAATGTATAGCAATTGTTATTTTTGTATCAAAATTAGATATAGCAATGATAGATTTGAAGGATGCCGAATTGTTTCAAGGAAGAATAAAATTATTGACTGGGGTAGTACAATAATACAATTAAATTATGTACTACATCATACTTTCTAGCCACCCTATTTACAGTCAGCCCATTTCTGGTGATGTGAATTTCACTCTTAAATTGTCATCGTTTGTCACCTTCTGGTTTCCCAAAAAGGAAGACTTCATTTTCTTACTCTAGGACCAAAACCTTAAGAACCTATTATCACCACAAGAGAAATCAGGCTAAATCAATTAAGAAATCCAATTCTTCGATGTCCGTGGAGTTCCAGCACAACTACAATTCTTTTGTACCCATGGTGTACGTTTTCAGATGCAAATACCATATCTTTGCGTTTTTTACATGTTATTATCAGCGTAACGTCGTCGTATGATATTTAAATAATTTTTAACGCTCTATAGTGGAGCCAGCAAAATAATCAGTGTAAAGTAATTTAAAGGCTGAAAATCACACACTAAGCAAGACCTTCACAGATTCAAAAGGAAAATGAAATTAAATTTAGGATTTTTCAGTAGCTTTTTACCCACATTACCCTTTCGTCATAAACAACGGTTACCAAGCTCGCCTCCTACATAAAGGTTGGATCGAAAACTAGTCTTTCTTAAATACTTCCCCAAAATAACCCAATTTTAAATAGTTAAAATAATAATAAATAATAATTTATTTTTATTTTTAGATGCGTTCTTCTGGGTGGGCAATACTGCCCGACCGTCGCCTGACGGATACATAGTCCCTTACCCCGAGGACTATGTGGGCAGGTGAGTCTATATGCATTAAGTAAATGTGTAATCAGAAGATGTTTCATAAGTGTAAATAGGGAAAGAGTTGAAGATTTAATTTAATTTGGTTTAATTAATCATTGTCATTTGATAATATATATATATATATATATATTTTGTTTATTTAAAAAGAGGTTGGCGGACCTCTTTTTGCCTTACTTTGCCCCGTCCACATAGACTATTGATCTGTGCGTGGATCGTATTAGACAAAGTAAGGGGGTGAGCCGGTACAGTACAAGGTGAAAGGTACTGATAAAAGTCACTGGCAGAACGCGGATTCGAACCCACGACATCGCTGCCATGGTCCCGAAGTCCGGCGCACTAACCATTACGCCACCGACTCACCCAATTAGGTAGTTGCTATAAATATTATTTATGAATACTTTAACTTAGTGTTGTTTTAGCGAATTTCTCTATAGGGAATACGCTATTACGGTAGTGATCACGGAAAGCCCTAAGCCCGGGACCATCATACTTTTTTTGAGGTCCCTAGAAGCCAAAAACAACATTCGTTAAAATTTTTTATATGTGTGTCCGTTAACACGATAACTATCGAACGGAACCTCCTAATTTTGATGACATTTTGCTGTATAGAGGTGTAGCGCAGCGTTCAAGTTAAGTTCAAAAACCATCATGATCGGACCATTTGAACGGGGTTTTATGGGGTTTCAAAAAAGTAAAAAAATGGATTTTTGGAATTTTTCGACCTCAATTTTTAAAATTCAACAATTTTAGCTTAAACCATTTAAAAGAGCTTAAAACACAATTTAGTATTTTGAATTTTCAACCTGTTTTATCTGATAACGAAGAAAATAAAAAAAATATGTTTTCCATGTTATTCTTGTGGGGAATAAACAAATCCCTCTATCTCAATTATTTACATAACTTGATAAAATTTGGTATGTACATCCACTAGGTGGAGTGTAACTTATATTTGCTTATAACACCCATTTTGGGGCAAACCTACAGGGTGTTTCCAAACAACCTGGAAATATTTTGTATTTGTGTTCCTTATGTTAAGACAATAAAAAAGTCATAAACCTTCGTTAGGCCGCTAGCCTCCATTTTGTTTTTTACACATAATAATTTTTATTTACGTGACGGTTTGTTGAAATAAATTCATATTTAACATGAATCTTTATGACACCAATGTCCATTTTTAGAAAAAAACATTATTTTTGTCCAATGATTATTTTAAAAATGGCGGCCATTTGAAATTTTTAAACTCAAATATCTCAAAATCGGTAAATTTTATCAAACTACTATAAACAGCAAAAACGATGAAAAATTAAATTATCTAACCAATGGTACCAAGTTTGTAAGGATATGACAACGAATAACGGAGTTATTGAAATTTTTCTTCTAAAGTAACCTAAATTTGCATGCATTTAAATGGAAAATCAACGATTTTATGCATAAAAATGGCAATAACTCCATTATCTGTTGTTCAATCCTTATAATTTTGGTATCATTAGTGAGATAATTTTATTTTTTAGCTTTTATGTCTCTTGTAAATTTTTTTTTTATTTTACCGGTTTTGAGATATTTGAGTTTAAAGATTTTAAATGGCGGCCATTTGGAAAATACACATCGGACAAAAATAATTTTTTTCCTGAAAATGGACATTGGTGGCATAAAGCTTCATGCCAAATATGAACTCAATACAACAAACCGTCAATGAAATAAAAATTGCTAGAGATCGCCTCCTGATCGAAATTCGATCAAAATTTCAGTTGATCTGGACCAAAGAAGCTTAAAAACATTTTAGAACTATAACATCTGTTCTTCCTAATTTTCTAGCAGTTGTTTTTACAACAGCTGTCTTATGATTCATTCAATTCTCCTTTCTCCATAAGATTAACATTGGAACTTTGAAAGCCTGTGGGGCGTAGCCCTGGAGTCTGATATGAATTAGAATGTGATTCTGCTCATCTACAGGACTATACCTTTCTAACGGTATATTTGGATTTATCCTACGATGCACACGAGCTGAAAAAAAGGAGGAAATGAAACATGCTTGCGTATTAGATAGGTGTAAAAAACAAAATGGCGGCTAGCAGCTTAACAAAGCATTTCAGGACATATGTTTATATGATTTTTTTTACTGTCTCGACCTAAAGAACATATATACAAAATATTTCAAGGTTGTTCGGAAACACCCCTATGGGTTTTACATATCAAGTTGTAAATACCAGATTTTATACAATTTAGCATGTACCTGCACTGGGAAGTCTATTTGCTTACAACACCTTCATGGCAGCAAACTTTCTTCATGATTCCCATGGTGTGGGCCTACATCGGGGAAAAAATTGTGACCATATAGATATTTCATTGAATTTTACTTACATTGATATAATAAGTTTCACTGATAAAAATTATATTGAGATTTATTTTTCGTTCCTTTTGAAAAATATGTTTTTATCCATAGTGTTTTTTATTTTCTACTCTATTAAGGGAAATAAAATGCTCTATGTCCTACTTTCTCCACAAAATGAGATCTAAAAGTGTAGAGTACAACGCCGTTAAATGATAGGTGCTACAACGCTCCTGCTTCTAAAGGAACTTTTTTAACAGGACATTTTGGAACGTCTAATTACCCTATGAAAGAGATAACACCGAATATTCTAATACAATACTGTGTAGGATATTCAAACGATCAACGGTGTTATTGTACTACGGACTTTTTACTAAAATTTTTAATGCTTTTAAAACGTAACAACTATACTATAGTAGAATTCACGAAAATAGTCCGATGAGAGTCCATACATTGTTGCCAAATTTATTCTGAAACACATTTTTACACTGTATAACACATGGTAAACATAACCACAAATGGCAACATTGCAGGGCGAGAGGGGGTGAGGGGGGACTCAGCTGTTTAAATTTCCATCGGACTATTTTCGTGCATCTTACTATAGTCTGGACAGTTTCAGTTTCTTTTATGTAGTCTAAGGCTCCAATTACCACTATTTCAAGGAAAAGATAGTAAATCCGTTATAAAGACGTATGGAAGGAGTTTATTATCTCGCCAATAAGTCGTGGGTGTATGGATAGGGGGTGGGGTAAGTTTGTATTTCGACAAAGACGCGCCAAGTAGAGGGATCCTTTTACATTCTTCGCCTCTTTTTAATTTATTCCTTTTAAGAAATCCGATCTGCCTCATCATCGCCGATATTTACTGACAGTCACTTATGCGTCGCTCACATTTAACGATTCCTTCTAACTGCTGCGTACATTTCAATTTTATCCTGGTATAAAGTAAAAATAGGTTATAATGATTTTGTTAGATTACTAAGTGAAGAATATTTTATCAAGAAGCGCTCTAATTATACGTGGTAGTTCTTTGAAAAAGTTTTTAAAATATATAATATATTTGTTAATGAGTTTCCTTGTACAAAAAAAGAAAATTCTTCAAAATAACTTAAAATTTGCTTCAGGTTTAACAGCTCGAAGTCAGCATATTGTGACAGAATAATTATTGCGTCTTAATCTACAAACTTCTTTGAGAATTTGTATCCGTTTAATTATATGTGTTTAACTATATCATAACAGTTTATATTAAGATAAATAAAATTATTGTCTTGACTTTTATCCTTTTTTTTAGTTTGTAATAATTTATTTGCCTTTTTACAGGAAAAAATGTATTTTTAATACATGTCTTCTGACTCTCATGGACCACATTTTGTTCTTGTTACATTATGACCCTGGCATTTTAGTGTTAGTTCCCAATGTATATAATGGCAATTGAACCTAAATGAAATATGATTACTAGCCAAATGGAGGGTTTTGTACCCCAAAAATGTTTTTTTTTGCATTTTTAATATTTAATTTTTTTAAATATCAAATCTTTATTGTGACCATTGGAATAGCTAAAACACACACAATTCAGTATTTTGAAGCCTTGCTCTATCTCCATTAGTTACCGAGATATTAAAAAGTCTAAAGACAGTACCATTGTATTTTGGGGCTCCAATGTTAATCTTATGGAGAGTAAGGATGTGTTAATATTTCACTTTTTAACCAATATTTTTGGATGAAACTTGGTATTCAGCTTCATTTGGTTGAGATTCATCTGTTTATGGTAAAAAATCTTGGTTTTATGCTTATCATGGGCAGCAAACCTTCATGCTCTTTTCCCATATGGAGAATATTCAAACTCCTTTAGCAATGGACAGATTGATGAAATTTAGTTTTTATCATTCTGCACGAAATCAGCCTGTTTTTTTTGTTCTCTCAATAGTACCAAAACCGATTCTTTCTTGTCCTAGTACTGAAAAATCATCTGGAGAATTTTTTAGGTCCTAGTACTGAAAAGTCAGCTGTTTGCTAAGTATATTATTATTAATTTATTAATGTTGAGGAGCAGAATTTTGAAATTCAAACGTTATAAAGAGCATTGTTTGTAAATAACAGAAATGTAAACACTGCATATTACTTACTTTGTAAATATAACCTCAAAATCTTAATAGGTAATATTTTTAACGATAAAAAGTCTAATTTTGCATTATGATAAAAAACGTTGTTCATCACTCGGAGCAAAAGTGTCTTTTTGATGCTTAATCGTTTTTAAAAACTCGGCTGCGCCTCGTTTTTAAAACACGATTGCGCACCAAAAAGACCCACTTTTGCTCCTAGTGATGAAAACTACTAGTATGGCTTCATATGGTCGAAATAAATGTTTTTATGTTAAAAACCTACTTTTAGTGTTCCCCATGGCAACATACCTTCATACTCCTTCCCTATATTTATCATAAGGAGAATAGACATTTATTTTCCTATTTATGAGCATGTGATGATATTTGGTTTACAGGTTTATGTGGTCAAAATTAATATTACTAATGTGGAAATTCGCCGAGTACGCAGGTCTGCTGCGACGGGGGGTATTTATATATCGAATGACAATGTTTTTTAACAAATGAACTGTCGTACGAGGAAGAAACTAGTCAAGATAGTCATAATGGGGTCCTAAACTACTCATATAGTTTCAAAAAAATTTCATAATTTTGAGTCATTGGATAGAGTTTCGCGTAGAGTTTTATTAAAAGTAAAGTACCAAGCCTTGCTCGTTTATTTACAATTAAATTTGGTTGAATTATTATTGTAAACAGACCATGAAGTTAACGCTAACATCCAGCTATATCTTTTCACAGGTAAGAAATGTTTCAAAACAGTTCTTTTATTTGTGTTAACCTTTTGTTGCTACGAGTATTTCGTTAATAAAAGGCAATGTATAAAGCCAATGTTAAAAATTGCCATTCCAAAACTAGTTTATAGACTAATAACAATTTTTTCTGGGGCTTTTTCTTTGTGGATTTTTTCTTGAGACTGTTTCCAAACTTAATATGAAGTTTAATTTTTTTTTATTAATATCCTAAGCAAATTGCTCGATTTCGAGCAGACTACACTAGTCGTCATATTATTAACCGTCCGAGTCATAACAACCGTAACGCAGCCTTTGATGTTGCTCGCCGGCTGCGTCTTTCCACCGTCCTCGCTGTCATCCCATCCCCGTCCACGATTATGTTTATGTTCTCTTTGCTGCGCCGAGAAGTCACTTTGTCTCCTTTCTCTTTTTAAATTAGCTTCAGAATAATTAATTGTTTGTGCCAGTCACTTTAAGTGCTCTCGATTAATAAAGGAGATTGTTGTTTTTGGAATAATAAACGTCAAAAGTGCGAATCATTGTAAGTGTTTTTAATCACAATATTTTATTACGGGCGCACCGAAACTGCGATCCAAAATTCAGGTAGACGCCGAAACTGCGATCCTTACCCCAAGGGCGACCCCAGGCAGACGCCGAAACTGCGATCCTGGCACGGAGGCCGCCCCCGGGACGATACTGACGATACTGTACGTAAGACGATACTGCTGCTCTTGCTCTCAAACTGAGAATAACTGATATATTTGTGAGGGAAAATAAAGAAGGAAAGTACACCCTGAAAGTCTTCGTTTATTGGTCCAGGTTAAGAGTTATCTTCACCCCTGGGCCGGTAGCCCATTGTTGCGTAGTCGGCAATTTTAACTATACGGCTTTTAATGCAAAACATGGTACGGTATTTGATTTCCCAGTTTCGGACGCAGTTTTTCAACAGATTTTCTTTAAACTTGTTAAGTGTTTAGTTGAATAGTTATATTAGGTCCCTCATACCTCAAAATTTTGAAAATTTAACAAATATAACTCTCTTTGACGTCGCAAAGTAACTCGATTTTTCTTAGTAATATTTATTAAATTTTCAAACTTTCGAGGTATGAGGGACCTAATGTAACTATTCAACTAAACACTTACCAAGTTTAAAGAAAATCGGTTGAAAACAGCGTCCGAAACAGGGGAATCAAATACCATGTTTTGCAATAAAAGCCGTATAGTTAACATTGCCGAAAGCGCAACAATGGGCTACTCGCCCAGGGGTGAAGATTACTCTTAAGGGGGTGGTATACGCGAGTTTAGTACAACCTGGAAGTCCCAGTTCATTGGCATTAGTTGAAAAGTGACTTCAGCGACACGTCGAACGGCGAAACATTCTAGAGCCATTAGCCTATACACCGGACGCTGGAATCCCCGCTGGACCCTCCGCTACCTGCTGATCGGCCGCTGTGCCAGGATCGCAGTTTCGGTTGTGGGATTAGCGAACCCTTTTGAGGATTAAAACTAGGATCGCAGTTTCGGTGCGCCGTTTATTACTATATAGGTACTGTATAGTAATATTTGAATAGTTTGAAATGATTTTAACAATACAGTATTTAATTTGTTCAATTTACATTATTTGTTTCATAACAAAAAATAAAAATTATTCCAATACGTAGACCCATATTCATGATTTTAATCGGAAATAGGAAATTTGGAAATTGGAAATAATTTGAACACTCTACAGTAGTGCAATTTATTATAACAAACTCCTTTTCATATAGCATGTTTATTTCTTCTCCTCACTTTAAATACCCGAGTCGATAATCTGAATGCCCGGTTACATAAATGTTCACATAAACGAGGGCTGCCTCATTGCCTTACTTTGCCCAGAGTCCATTAAATAAAAATTAGGTAGAGGAAGCTCTTGGACCCAGTGATTGAAAGAGTCTTACACCAGGAACTTAAATTCACATAGGTAGTTCCTAGGATATTTGCACTAACCGCTCAGTATACCCGCAAATCTCGTATCCGAACTACAATTTTAAAGGTGTAATAATTGAAAAAATGTTATTAACTATTTTGTCTGGGAGTAAGAACAGTTTATTGGTTCTAATTTCATTAAATGAAGATAACTTTATTCCTAAAAGCATTGAGTTGCTGTCCATGAACCCTGTTAAAAGGTAATTAAGACTCTATTATTTTGCCAGTCATCCGTATGCAGCGGCGATTATTGCAGCACATCGTAACAGTAAAACATTAAATTTCACTTGGGTAGAAATTTTCATGACTTTAAAAAACCGGGAATAGGCCTTTGAGTAGCACAAATTGTTTTTATTCAGGAAAACGGAAAACGTCTATACCACAATCGGGTCAGTAGCTTTTACTTCACACCAGGACATGTACGACGAATGAAAGACCGACAAAAACCACGTATTTACTAAAGATATAGTTTTATGATTTTGTCCTTCAGGACACAGCCTTTAGCCGATAATTAATTGTTCTGAAATTGTAAGACCTTAGGTGTAGCCTGCTGAGTTGGTGCAGTGCAAAGGCTTTTATGAAGGTTCGATTTAATGTTACAAAATTCTCTTGCAGAATGTCAGTCAGAAAACGGTTTTAACCCTATCGGACACAGTTAATGTATGTTCCACTACTGTATTCTACAAGTGAATTCTGAAACAATAAATCAAGCTTTCTGTAAAGCTCCCTGATAGCTTCAGCACAGGAGGCATCCTCCCAACATTAGCATACAAGTAATAAAATACCCCCCGTCGCAGCAGACCTGCGTACTCAGCGAATTTCGAAATTAGTAATATTAATTTTGACCAGCTAAACTTGTAAACAAAATTTCATCACGTGCTCATAAATATAGGAAAATAAATGTTTATTCTCCTTAAGATAAATATAGGGAAAGAGTATGCAGGTATGCTGCCATGGGGGACACTAAAAGTAGGTTTTTAGCATAGAAAAAATTTATTTCGACCATATAAAGCCATATAGTAAGTTTCATCAATATCTGTCCATAAATAAAAGAGTTTGCCTATTCTCCATATTATTAACATGGGAAAAGAGTATGCAGGTTTGCTGCCATGATAAGTACAAAAACCAAGATTTTTTACCTTAAATGGATGAATCTCAACCAAATGAAGCTAAATACCAAAACGAAAAAGTAACATGGTCCCGGGCTTAGGTCTTACCATGAGACCTACGGTAATAGCTTATTCCCTATAGGAAATTCGCTAAAAAGCTATAAAAACTATTGATTTCTAATGTAACACAGTACAAAATTTTTAACGAATGACAATTTTAATTGCAGCTTATGTTTTGAGGAAGCAACCAAAAGTGAACTCGTTTCTAAGAAAACACAAAATGTTGAGTCTTTTATAGCCTTCTCATCGAGTAGAATTAAATTGTTATACTATTTATGGTTAAGTACTTTATACAATTAAAATAAATCTGTTCCCTGCGTGTCTTCATAACAAAACTGACTTCCACTAGTAACATATTTTTTTATCTTTAAACAAAAAATCACTTATTTTGAGAGTAAATGATAAATTTGTATTTCTTTAAAAAAATTAGAAATTTATTTCCTGATTAGTCCTCAATGAAAAAAGCATAAGAGCAGTTTCAGACTTCCTTTACGCTTTCACGAATGAACCCATGAACTATACTAACACCTAATGTGTTGTTTAAGTGACAGGGGAATTTAATTATCAAAAGGTTTGATCAATGAGTTTTCCATGTTCATCTCCTCGAGAACAGAAGGGTTCACATAATAAATCACATTTCCTTATGAAAAATACCATGTAACTCATTATTTCATATATTCAAAATTTTTTATAAATTAATGTTAAGTCACGAGTGTTTTCATATAATCCACGTGGATATTCCTAACTTTCATTTCTTTCGAATGCGATTACGGATGAGTAAACATTAGTTCGATTGTATTTGCCGATAGACAAACCTAAAACTCGCTGTACGCATTTATTGCATTGTGTTTGCACTTTGTTTCAGCACTCAATTAACCTTTAATGATTCCATAGCAAATAAATAGATTAGCGTTCCACGTGATGCGCTCTCTATTGCCAACGCCCAGCCGATACACAAGCCGTATTGTACATTGCACATTGCACTAACTAGACGCTACATTATACAGTGACATGCAGCAGTGACCTTTTTATCTGTTGCTATATTGATATAAAACACTACTTAAATGGGTTATTTTTAACCAGTTAAAACATTGGTTTTATACTAGACTAACTATTGATGTGCTACTTTTTCTTGAAATTTTATGTTTACTTTCAATAAATTAGATGAAACATTCCTTTCGATCTATGAGGTAAAGTCCCTGTATTACAAGTTTTATTTATTTATTTATTTTTTTATTTCGGTAAACGAATATCACTAACAAAGTCCCTGAAAACATAGAAGCCCTTTTTTGTTTTATCTAACCATTGAAAACTAGTGGTATGTAATTTTGTTTGCTAGTGGTGACATACGAATCCCTAAATTATAAATTACATTTTTAGCCCAATAAAGTAATAATTTTAAATTAGGCCTAATGTAGTTAAGTTACCAAACACGTTCTTCTCTTCACGTCACACTGCACATTAATTATTCGGCTAGAAGAACTTTCGTGAAGTATTCTAAGCACGAAATTGCTAGCGGAATGTGAAAAACCGCGACTGGAAACTGCGATAAAGAGCAAACATCAATCGGGCAAATCCCCGGTCGCGGCGCGGCGGCGGCGGCGCTCAGTCCCAATATGCTGCAGCATCCGACCCCCGTTCAACCGGAATGCACGTGGTAATTTCGCCGCCGGTTTTTGAGCCGGCAGCATTAGCCGGTCACCTGTAATCTGTAAAATGTAGTGAAACACGAGACAAGTAATCCTCGGCAGCATTCATCGTCATGACAACCACCTCCCCTCTTCCCCCTCCTCCGACCCCCAACCCTCATCAACGCTCAGATCGGTATCTCGTTTCGATATCTGAATAAATATGTGCCCGCACGCACGCTCACATCCCCAGCATCTGGTGGTTGTGTTTGAATTGTTGCATAATGCACGGCAATATTTTATTTTAGGTTTCCTCCCCAGGTGCGATAATATTAAAATACATTTGATATCAGAGATATACAGTATTTGTGTTAGTATATTAAAATCTGTATAATAAATTAAGCTAATTCATAATTTCATATTTAATTGTATTCGAATCAGAGGTTTTTAAGAGTAAAATATCTTCTTATTACAGTTTTAAATTAGACGGAAAGGAAATATACCTTACTAAATTTATAAGGGTGCCCAATGATAGCGATGTAACGAATAAACTAATGTCATTTGGGATATTGAACGTTTGTGAGAAAGAGAATACAAAATCAAAAGTACTAGTATCTACAGAATTTTGGTCCAGACTTCACCGCTTATCATATGAGGCGGAAATCAAGTGGGTCTTTGTAAATTTTCACGTAGGACATTGACAAATAAGGCCCTCGTGTACACATTTTTATATTTTATGTTATTATTGAGTTTATTTTGAGCCATACAATACGAAAGATGAATTAGTTTTTGTCAGCGCGTGCATGGTGTATTTTTATTACCTTATTAGTTGATTTTAAGTATAATATAAGAACTTGTACATATGATTGATATTGCAAAATAACTGGTTAGACTGAATTCCTGTGATCACACGTCATTCATTGATTGATATGTCAAGGCAAGGTTTATAAAGCTCAGTGTTGATAATACATTGAAGTTAATGCATTAAGTTGTATCTTAAATGTATTTTACAAATTTTGTTCACTGATAAAAAAAAGTTATCCACAATTTTGTTGGTTGAAATATCAACTCGGATTAACACAGCAACTATCATTAAAGTGTTTTATTTTTCTGTACACAAGATATTTACTCTTGAAAATTTCGTACATGAAACTGAATAACCTCCTATGGTAAACACGATTTTTATTACAGTTTGAAAATAAAATACTCACTTTTCGTGTGTGAAAAGTGTAAATGTAAAAGTGAAACAATGACCATGCGTGTGTGAGCGTCGGGGTTTTTATGGTTTTAATGATGCTGGACGGGCACGTGGCCTGTACAGGCGTGACAAGGCCAGTAGCCGGTAATGATCAGAATCACGCGTCACGGCACCGTCATTGTGACACCGTATCGTGCATCTGGTCCTCGCCACGTCATTAGCAGCGGCAGTGACACTCGTGACCTAAACCTGGCGGAAATATGGCTCCGCGTCAGCTCGTGTTCGATTTGTGTCTATAGATTAATTGTATGCGATTTTAAATAGTACTACTGGTGGTTTGTGTATATATTGTACACGATGTTTGTTTAAGAACAACACGATTTCACATGATATGCAAACATGGAATTTGAAACAAATTCTAATAAACTATACAGCCCTATGTGTAACTGACTGACTGACTGACTCACTTATATGCGATATTAATAATTTATCAACTTCCAATTCAGATGGTAAACCAAAATTTGGTATACTGATAGGATTAAATGTACAAAATAAGGGAATAATACTAAAGTTGAACATTTATTTGTTTAAGTATAACAAATTTTACATTATAAGCTTAGTTTCTCGCCATGGTTAGTAGTAACCTAAACTATGTAGTTCCAAACTTGGCCACCGAAGCGCTGCTTAGTTGCGACTTAGTTCTCGTCTTTATTTATTTGAACTGTCGCAATTACACCCTGAGTTGTCCGTTAGCGTGTTTTCGGCTGACTTGCGACTCAGTTCTCGTACATAGGTATGTGATCTGTTGTAATTACACTGTTAATCACGACACTTACCAGGTTTGGTTCTCGTACTTATTTTGTTGAACATATTTACTTACACTCAGTTAATTTTTATTCTGGTCGAAACTGCGTGCAAGCATGAGACGAGACTATTAGAAAAGGTTAAGTGCTCTCCATAGAATTCTCATGTTATTGACATTTCGCAATACCACACCATATTTACCAGATAGTGTTCAAGTAAAGTTCGATTTTCCTATCTGTCAAATTTGAACATAATAATTTAATTTAGCATTTTGTTTTTAACTTCACATGCAACTCGATTAAAGTTACATTAGTAGTACCTTGGTTTTAACTAAATCTCTATTATACTGAGTGGACCCAGATCACCTGTGCACCCATTTCAAAATGTACAGAACTTATTTTAACAAAAACCAAGTGATCCATCATAGATAAACCGGTTACAGTGAAATCAATGGACAGGGTGTACCGGAAGTCACCTTTCCAGAGTAGAAGTCACTAATTTTAAGTCAAACCCCCTACCATATTTACTTCAAATAAATATATTTTCGACTGTTTGAGTTAAATTTGCAATGTTAATTATTATTTGGCATAATTTGTGAGTAACTTATGTAATATTGTATTTAGAAGCTTGACGTTTTGTATTCATTTTGCTTGACACCTTTCTTCTGATTTTAAAAGGAAACTATCTAAATTTAGAAGGTAAACATCTTAATAAAAAAGAAATGATACTTTTATGCCAGATAATAATATGTATTTTTCTTTAACCTGTTGATTATGAATGGATTTATCCGTCGAACATAATGCTATATTATATTGTTAGTAAATTAGTGGGATTCAAACTTTGGACTTTTCACTTTTTGTGTGTTTTTGTTCTCGTTTCATTTTTAATTACTTTTAGTTTACTTAATCAAATTCACCATAGATTATACTTCCGGCCGAATTTGGCATCAAATGAATTTTCTGAATATATTTTCAACCAAGCATAAGAGACAGTTTAAACAAATTGTTGACATTCAAACCGTAACACGGTATTTCTTTACACAGTATAAAACCTCTTCTTGAATTCACAATACGGCTACATTGGTCCTAGCCAGTGTGACAGTTGCAGTGTCCAACACGGCAGGGCTGTTGTGTGGCGCATTTTAAATCGTAACACTTCAATTTTTTACACAATTAGTAGTTTTTCATTTTTATGTTGCAGAAAAACTAATTCACTACACGGCTATATTGGCTATAATTATTCAAACCCTATCTAACTACATATATAAAAATAACCTAAATCGAAACTTCTTTTCATCTAACACTAAAACTTATATACAATCATCTTAAGGTCAATTAAACATTTTTAAAACTACAAATAACTTTCTTTAGCATTCCTGTTTGGTTGTACAACCTACTGTAATCGAAAGTGATATTTTTTCCACTTCCTTTCTTCCAGGAATACACCAATTACTTCAAGTATTAGTTATCATTATCATATCTCCAAAATTTTAACACAACCAATATTGAGCGTCCTACCTATAATAATAAAAGTATTATTTCACAACTCTCAATTTTTTAACGAAATGAGGGAAACTTAGAAGGGTACTTTTTAAAAAAGAGCCGTCGGCGATTATAAAAGCTTTCCGTTATTATTGATAGTGAGGAGTGTGTATTAGCCAGTTTTGTTACTGTCTTGGTTTTTCAGTTCTTCAGTAAAACCAACCTGTTTAATACTTGACTTTTTTAAATTTATTATTTCGGGGCATCCCCTTAGGGGGTCATGAAAATCTTAAATGTTTTGGACTTAGTAAACTACAATCTAATTCTGCGAACACAACGAGGGGGTACGAGATTGGAGCCCCTAACTAGCCTGTTCATTGTATGGTTTTTACAGTAACTACGGAATTGGGGTAACCAATTCGAGGGTGGACCATCCATCCAGCATAACACATATAATATTTACATAAATAATTATAATTTCACAGACTCAAAACTTTTTAACGAATTTTAACTACGAAGGGGTATTAAAACCGATTCATGGGAGATTTCCAAAACTTTTTTACTATTGATTGTGAATTTTGTGTATTAATTGTGGTTTTGCAGCTGTCATAGCTGACAAGTTCTTCCGTGGAACAAACCTATTTCAGACTTTACTTTTAATTACTCTACAAATTCAGGCCATAAATGATAATTGTATTGCTTGAAAAAAATTCAAGTAAATTACAACTGATGGAAAATTATGGAAAGTACCGCGAATTCCGTTAACAATGTTATACTAAATAATTGATTATGTACAGTAAAAAAGTTTTATTTAATTTTTAACTGCTCGAGAATTGTGTCGAAACTCCAATGTTTAATTGCTTCTATCCAGCTGGAAGTAGTGGGGTTTGCCCACTCCTGGTCCAGGTCAAGGTCAGCGGTTGTAACTGTTGTAGGGGTAGTAGCGGCTGGGGGTTTTCTTTGACAGTGATGGGTGGGTTTGGGAAGTGGGTCAAGGTCATCTGGAGGGGTTTTTAAAAAAGGTGAGCCCCGAGGGGTTAGATTGAAGGTGGGTAAAAATTTATTTAATCAAAGAAAAGTAGTGGTTTTATTTGAGGAAGCGTTGGAGTGTTGTTTACTGGCGATGGAGTGGTAGATGCCAAAGGTGATAGCGATGAGAAGATAAAAACATACTATCCACAGTACGCATTTGAATAGTCGTAAAAGCTGAATCATTTTTTGTTGATTCTTTGTTTCTAATTGTAGTCTGTTGATTTCGAGTTTGAGTTTATCCTCTTCCAATTGTGACGTAAATGAAAAATCATCCATCATCTTCGTGTATTAAATGTATGCAGGTAAAAATTGGAGCGGTGTTGATAGCGAGAAAGTTGGCGATGAAATGAGAAACAGAGATAGGGACAGGTTATATATTACTGTAAAAATAGTGGGGGGTAAAGAAAATAATTGTAGTCGACTAAACATCATTATTAGCTGTGTCGGGTGTTGCAGCTTTGGAAGATGGAAGACTATTATCTGGCAGCTGTAAAACTTCGATGTCTTCGCTTTCCATGTTTTCGTAATCAGAAGAATTGTAGGAAACTTCCACAGTGATAGTAATGGTGTTATTTGGAGTGTTTATTAGATCACTTAAAATTTGAAAAATATTTTGTAAGTCTTCCTGTGATTGAATAAGAAAAGTACATTTACTTGTTGTTAAAGGAGAGGAGCTCATTGTTCGGAAGTTGGCAAACAAATGGTGAGCGATGGTCAGAGGGTCGCTTATATGTGGGCAAAGGTGGTGGAGGGGGAAGTAGAGGGGTGGGGGTGGTAGAGTGGTGGGGGAAGGATGATATAATCATATGCGAACCGGCGGCCAGAGCATTTTGCCGCAAAATCCCATTTGGGTAGGTTATGGGTGGTGTGTAGAAATAAGTATTAGCTGTAATATAAATTAGAAACACTAATAATTTTTATAAATTAAATATTAAATTTATATTTAACCAGAGCTTGCATTTCTTGTTCCTCGTCGTTTAATTCAACAATTTTAACACTATTAGTTGTCTGTTCCTCTTCCTCTGCACTTTGCGACGATGAAGACATGGAGGTGGCAGAAGAAGATGATGAGGATGAAAATATTTTGGTAGGATTGATGTATTGCACTGTGATGTTGATCCATCTTAAAGGATAGTTATCAATGAGTGTGAGTAAGTTTTGGAATAGGGCTTCCATCTCTTCTCTGTCGGTAACTAAATGTTGAAAGGAAATGAATTTATCATCCATGTTGTTGTCAGTGCGAGTAATGAAATAAGAATGAGAAGCGTATCGAATGATCCGTAGAATATATGTTGTAAAAAATAAGTGGTGGGGGTAATCTTAAGGTCAATCAAATGGAATTTTAAAAAAGGGCTGCAGTCAGTGACTACAGCTATACATCTGAAGCTTCAACAGGATCAGTAGACCAATCAGATCTGTACTTGCACGCATTTATGATGCATGTACAAAAGTCGTCTTTATAACATGCATTACACTCTCGGCAATTAACAATTTTTTCTGGATGAAATTTGATACATCTCTGGGGACAGCAAGTGTGGAAGTATCTTGATTTATAAATCTTGAAGGTTCGCAATTCTGGTGGTGGTAGTTGTTTTGTCTTGCATTTGCAGTAACAAGATCCGAAGAATTCACATTTTCTACAAGCTAATCCGTCTACCATCCATCTTCCTATATCGGTACATTTTTGTTCACAACAATAGCGTGGTTTGTATTTGTCTTTCTTGTTTTCCATGTTGACGCTTCTAAGTTTAGCCAAGAAATGAAGGTGTATAGTGTAGGATAGTGTGTTTTATAGACTAGAAAAAGTGGTGGGGGTAATCTCAAGGTCATCCAAATGGAGTTTTAAAAAAGAACATCTTACAAGTGTAAGATGTATTTATTTAAGATAGTGAGTTTTCATTCTCTTTTTCTTTCTTTATATCTTGTTTGTATTTTTCTTTTTCTTCTTTAGCCATAGCAATGAGATCTTCAGTGGATAGTGGATGTACTTCAGGAAATTTTAGAATTAATTTTGGTTGGAATCCTTCTTTAGTCAATACTTGAAGATCGGACGTCATTTGTTCTACACTTTGATAGTCTTTTCCGTAGATTTTTCCATTGAATTCAATCATCATTCTGTACAACATGGTAGTGGTAGTTGTTTTCGCTGCGTCAGTTGGGAAGCAAATGATGATTCTGTTTAGGTTACGCGTTCCTTTTATAGATGCCACAGCGACCACTCAATATTATTCAACATCAGTAATATTTCTGGAACTTAACATTACTTTGAGTAGATGGTGTTGTAGTTGAAGGTTGTGTGGAAACAAATACTTCTTCATTGCAGAATTTTTGTTTAGGAAACATCCTCATGTTGTTAGCGTAAACATCAATATTTAAACGATAACCACCGGCAAGTAACACTCGCAATTCATTAGTAAAATCGTCGAGTTCTTCAAAAGTTGTGATGGTGGTAGTATCATATGATGCACACTTAACCTTAAGAGACATGTTGTTATTTGTAATAACTGGAGAGCCAACAGAGATGTGTACGGCACGAAAGGTAGTCGTAGACTGATGAGATCCTCAAGAAAATTACGGCCTTTATATACCCTCAAAACTAGGTCAAGGTCACCCAAACGTGTTTTTAAAAAAGCAACATATCGATAGTGCAGAAACACTATCGATATGTTGCCTTTTTTATTTTTTTTTTTCATTTTTATTTTTTATTTATTTATAATCAGTTACATACATGTACAACAGTATATATAAACTACAGATTAGTTGCTAGTAGGCATAACATGAAGTGTAAGTTCAGTAGAGTTGCTTCCGCTAGGACCGTGAGCTGCTAAGTAGAGTGCGCCGGGGTGAATCAGTCGTAAATCTTCATTCTGCAGCAGTTGAACGAAGCGTTTGGGAAGAAATACTTGAAATTTTGGTTCATCACCAGGTGTGTAGGGTGCTTCACTTAATGTACAATTGATAGCGTCTCCAATTGATGTTTCCATTTTCTTAATAGTGTGAATAATATAATGTTTCTCTTCCTTCAATTCTGAACATTTTTTTGTCGGTAGTATAGTAGATTTAGAATGTTTGTTGAATTGATCAACAAGCGATTGTAGAAAATTTTGTGACGCCATTATCTTCTTCTTGCTATTGTTCGTCTTCTTCTTCTTGTGTTTGCGTGTTAGAGGTGTTGACTCCCCGGAGGTTCGAGTAATACTGATGCATTGTCATAGTGCCGCTCTCGCTTTTATACCCTTCGTTTCCCCCACCACTTTGCTGTAGATAGACATTCAAACGATATGCGTTTTTTAAAGCACATTGAGACTGTTGATGTTTAAAGTTTTTAGATGAAATACAGATGTTATCAAAGTAGCAATAAAAATCTTTCTCCATTTGCACATTTATTACTTCATGGTTTGTATATGTTTGTATCCAATTTGCTTTTTCCAATCCTCTTGTAAAAATAGTTTTGAACTTTTTGCAGAAATGATTCATAATGTGTGGCATCATATTGTAGGTTATAAAACCTTCATCCCATCTTAGATTATGAAAATGTTTCATCAACCATTTGTTTGTTACTTTAGCTTTGGTTGTTAATCTGTTGAATGGTAAAGGAGGCATAAATAAAAAGTGATAAACAACAGATGTTATCATATCTAGTACCACTAACTCTTTAATTATAAAATTTCCATCATTACCACGGAATGCTTGAAACTCTATGATACCTTGCTTTACTTCCATTAATTCTATCTTCTTAGAGAATGAAACTTGTTTATCCATGATGACGTTCAGTAGGCAACTGGTATGTTAATCCAGATTGACAACCTTTTATACCCCCAATATTCTTCTTTTTCCTTCAATATTCTTTATTTGTTCAATTTGTTGCCGATTGTTGATTGTTGAAACTTGATTCGTTTTCCTTGGTTTCTTGCTTTTCTTCATCTAAGTTAAAGTTGGTTTGATAGTGGTGTAACTGTCTCCACATATCTACTTCATGTGGTATCCTATTGAAGATTGAAGTATCTACTGGACCATATAGGATTGGAACATATGGTTGTTTATCCAATGCATCAATTAAATAGTCTTTGATAATTGCACTTGAGAATATTAGCTGTTTTAAATATCTTGTTATAGGACCAGTAGCACAAGTTAAAGTGTAAAACTCTTCTTTAGTCAAATGTATTTTTATATTATATTTAGTTAAATCTCTAAATCGAACTAGTTGTTGACCACGTTGTTTAACAATATCGATTTCAATATTTGATTCCAACAAACCTAGTTTTGTTTTTCTTCCAAATGTATTGTTACTCAGATAACATTCCAAAAGATGTATATGTTTCATAAAAGATTCCCAAGAAGTTTCAGTGAAGGTTACCATTTTAGATCCATGATTTAAAATAACAGTAGGAGAGTAATCCAATGATTTCATCACTCCAGCAGATACAGTCTTTGTCATACAAGAAGAAATAGGATAAAATATTCGAAGAAATACTTCCGTTAAGATGTTGGTGGAAATGTTATCTTCAATTTTTCTTTTCTTTGTTTCTTTTTCAACTTCCTCTTCTTCTGTCTTCTTATGTTTAAACTTGAGGAACTCATCCATTTCCTGTTCAACTTGTCTTTCTATATCCAAACTATTGTCAGCCATAAGAGGTGTAGTTTCTTCATTAGCACTTGATGTAGTAGAACTCATCTTGCGGACGATGTTACCCATACGACAATCAAAGATGAAATGAATTGTTAGCTCTTCTTTCTTGCTTTTATACTCGCAGATGACCTAGATATTGTTGATCTTTTGTAAAAACCTTACAAGTCATGCAAATGTTGTATTAATCCTTCTTAAAGTACATTCTTCACAATTCCTGTCAGCGGTGTGTAAGTAACTATTTTATCATGTAGAATTAAACAGTATGCTGAAGTTCCATCTGGTATTTTATCTTCAAATTCCATTTCAACTTTTATATCTACACTTGAAGATTTCACAGATTCATTTTGTTTTGAACAATCGATTACAACAATTGGAGCTTTTGAATAAAATTGTTCTGGTGATAGTAGTGGTGTATTTGTCTTACCATAATATGACGATTGAAATCTTGCATACATGTCATATAGAATGGAATAACGTTTCTTGTCAAATGAAACATTTAAACTGTCATATGGAAAGAACTGAGAGTTTAGAAAAACTTTGCAATTCTTTATCTTGCAATGGTCAAATTGACCAGCGTGCGCAGTTATAACATCTTTTCGTTTAGTCTGAAAACCGACTATTATGTACCTTGCTCGTTCTAAATAAGTAGAGGTTTTAACAGTCCATGTTTGTCTTTCTGTTTGAGGCAATATGGGGTATTCATGAAATTCCCAACTTCTAAATGGTATTACAATATCACGGTCAGATTTTAATTTTTTCAATAATAATACTCGATGTTCATCCGCCAATCTGACATGTGGTACTCTCCATACAACTTTATCCAATTGAAGTTGCCATTCCAAATCGGCATCTTTTGTTCCACTTGGCGCTTGTATTACATCCTTATTCGTTGAAGATCTGAGCAGTACCAGTTCTTGCTTTACATTTATTATTATTCTCTTGTAATCTTCTGCGAATCCCAAAAGTAATCGTAAAGGTACATTAAAATCAAAGTAACCATTTGAATTAGGAGTAATAGTGTCTTTATCAGGAGTTACCCATCCAGCCGAAATTAAAGAATTTTTTTCATGTGGTGTTATTGAAGTTAATCCTTTTAAAGTTGTTGATATACCAACTTTTTTTGTTGAATCAACTGTTACTCCAGATATTTCATATCTAATTTCATCAAACAGATATGCCATAGGGTTATTTATAAAAGGAACAGTTGAACCAGTTTTTCCATCCAATTTTGTTACTCTTCCTTCGATATATAAATAACTTTCACATGGTAAAGTATAAATATCTTGTTGTTGAATAGGAATCCTTATTTCATCATTATTATTTAATTTTGATGAAGTGTAAGGGTTGTGAGTGTGATATTCCTTCTCCCATAGGGTTTCGTCGAATGTCGGTCCTTGTGCTATATCCAGTATATCCATGGTTGGCAAGTTTTAGTCCGATCTTCTGTAGGAAGCGTATGTTGTCCGGTGTTAACTCGTCGAATGTTGAGGAGCTACTGAGCTCCCGGCTCTTCCGTTGTGGTTTAAATGATAATCCCATGTTGACTTTATATTGCCGCTCTGATATGTAATCGTATAGTTATGGTTTCTCCTCTAAAGTCAACACTAATGCCGTCTTGATCCAATATGTTCAGTACGATGTCTGAAATGAAACTGGTGTTTAATGGTAGGTATATCAGGTTTTGTGGCTTCTCAACTATTTTAAAACCAGGAGCTACTGTCGGGTAAAATGTGTGTAATATATGTTGATTTACTCCATCTCTATATGATCCGTGTATAATATTACACGTTACATCAATACTGTTCACCTTTAATATTGTTACTGTTGTATCGCCAGTATAATCATTTCCAGGAGCTAAAATTCCTTTCTTCTTTGAAAATCCGAGCAAATTGCCGATTGAGTGGTCTAAGCTAAAATCTATATAATACTTTGAAGTTATTTCTGCTTTTAATGTATTATTATTACCTTTTATAGAAATATTTTCTTCTCCAAGTTTCTTTTGTAATACTTGGTTTATATCGTCTATTTCATATGCTCCTGTAGATAATGGAATTATTTTTAATTGTGAATAATTTCCTTTTTCATCTTTACTTTCATAATAATGTAGTAAATTATTTTTTCCTTCTGTAACATTGGGAATTGAATTGTATGTAGTCAAATCCAATAATGCTGCTTCCCATAGTTTGCCCGTAGATAAACGTAACGCTGGGAAAAGTGTACTTTTCAATGTTGATGAATTTCCACTCAACGACACTGTATACGATGACATCTTAAAGCTGACTGACGCTCTTCGCTAAGAACTCCAAACATAAATGTCCGCATATTTCCGTATTGCTAGGTTGCTCTCTTTTGTAGTTGTAGAATATATTATTGCAGTTCCGAAAATAATGTTGAAGTTCTTTTGGTGGCGGTAAATTTCCAAAACTATCAAAGTAGTAAACATTTTCTCCAAGTTTTTTATAACATACCCAATGAGTACCTGGTCCATAATTAGAGTCTAAGTTTACTATTCCAGTTTCATTTTTCCACACTCTATTTGGTAATGTATCTTTCATAAAAACTCCTCTGAAGAATGGTATTCTTAAACATTTCACATATTTTGACAATTGATAGTTTGTTAATGCTTCATTTGGAATTATCAATTTATTCTTCTCATTTAATACACACGGTACGGTCTTAAGTAAAGACCCGATCCGTTTTTTACCATTGACCATATGGATGTTTTCTTGACTTTCCTTTTAGGGTTAGTGCGACGTCTTCTTTTGATGTTCCCACCTCTTTTTGCAGCTTCTTTTTTACTAGGTTTTCTCCCGCGTTGTCTTCTACCACCAAACTTAGCTTTCATCTTCATGGCTGTTGTCACTGCCCAAGCTGCTGCTTTTTCCGCAATACTGGCGTCACTTGATTTAACCCTTTGCCAAGCTTTTTCCGCTAGCGCTCTATCCGCTATTGATCTATTTGTTGAATCTGCAAACTTGGAATACGCTATATCGTGTTCTTTGCAAGCTTGATCTAATTTATTAATTCCAGGATCTCCTCTTGCTAAACGTTTTGCCAACTTAGTTCCGGGTCCACAATATTGATAGCCTCCGGGCAGATGAAATTCGTATGGTAAAGCGTCTATTGCTCGATTTAGAACAGCACCAACAGGAATCCGTCTTAGCAGGGATAACGCAGCTGATGTTATACCACGTCCTTTCTTGCCGCTGTCTTGACGACGACTGAGCGTTGCGGTCTTCATTATGTCGTCTTATATAACCAGCGTGTTTACTCCACGAGCTGCTTTACATAAATGAATAACACATGCACAATTTTTATATTTAAATACTTAATTATTCAAATTAATTATATACTGATTTATAATTCTATTTTTAATCCAAGCTTCTCGTTCATCGGGTTGAATCATCACATGACTCGTTGTACTAGCTATATGATTGTGGGTATCGATAAGTAAATTGCCCACTATTCTTATTAAACAGTCTAAAGTTACAGCATCTTTTGGATGTTGGGGATCGTGTAACTGCATAATACGTTTATCATTACACGTGTAAGCAGTCGAATCACTTTTCGATGTTGTTATGACTTGTCCAATAGTAGCAGCATCATTTAAATCTTCTCCTGGTAAAATATTAATTATTTTTTTCATCTTTGCATCATATTTGGTCCCAAAGTGTTTATCCCAAGTTATTGTTTGTCTCAATGTAACACAATCATCATCTTCATAACCAGGATAAATATCTTTTATTCTTCTATTACGACCATTGTATGTACCTAATGTACCACCACTCGCAATTAATGTTTGCACCATTAGAGGTACATCTGTATCTTTTATACCAAATCTTCCATTTGTTATTGTTTTATGTCCTGCATCCCATTCATCATTATTTCCTTGCATTAAATCAAACTTTTTATTTCCATGTATAAATGTATCTCCTCGCTTTAGCACGGCATCTTCATGTTTTACAAAATTCGATGTTCCCCTTTTTAATTCTTTAGATAATTGTTCCATAGTAACAGCGTCTTTTGGTTGAGAACCGAATTTTACATTTGACAATACTTTTCCATGACAATCTATTTCATCAGCATCTTGTAAAATACAGTTGTCCTTGATGTATTTCAGGTTTACAGCATCACCGTCTTCCTTTGGGTATCCAATGTCATTTATAATAAACTTATAAAAAGAAAATCCTCGTTGAGTCTTTTCCGGTATTATAGAATGTAAATATTCTTTATTAACTGAATCTTTATCATTTTTTGGATTTGCCACATTGGTTATCCTATGATTTCCAGCATCATATGTTTGTCCATCTTTTAAATTGTTACCCCACTGCAATTTTAAAGTGTTGGAAAGTTCAGATGATAAATACTCTTTAGTAATTGCATCAGAACTGTCAGTTGGTTTACCAACATTAATTATTCTATGTGATTTAACATCGTAAGTATTCTTGTTTAATTTTAATGATGTTGAAGTTGCTTCTTTTACTGTTTTTAAATTTGCTCCATCAGTATCTTCTTCTGGGTCTTTAACAAATTTTAAACGTTTGTTACTCATATCATAGTCACCTTCGGGTGTTTGTGGCAATCCACTTCTTTTTCTGTTTTCTCCTCCTTGTACTCCTAGCCCGGAGTACCGTCCGAACTTGTCGACACTCATGATTGAACTGATCCACTGTATACTCACAGCTCTCTTATATATCCATAATGATTTATACAACTATTCCACGATTTCGAAGTTCGTCAACTAAAGCCACCCATTCATTATTTAAACCTGTATGACCAGCTTCCATGGCTTCATGTAATAGTCTCATTCTATCGACCAATTTGTTTATATCATTATAGTAAATCACATTTGTATTATATAGGTTTTTCATTAAACCTTTACCAGACGTTGAAGATTCTCCTTTTTTCTTTTTACCATATTCATCCATAAGTGATAAGTCCATAAGTGATAAAGATTTCCTCTTTAGCGGTTTCTTCAAAGCAGGCGCAGTTCGTAATGTTGGTAGTTTTCTCAGGGGAAACAATCTTTTTATTACAACTGAATATTTAGTTGCGCGTGTTCTATTTATCATTGAATCTTTGGAGTAATTCTTCTTATGAGCATTAGTATTTTGCAAAATTTCTTTAAAAGTATTTAAATCTTGTAGTGTATATTTTATAGGTATATTTTTAAAAATCAGTTCAAATAATCCTTTTGTTCCTTTATATTTATGCTCACCAATAACAATGTCATCATCTTCAGTCAAATATACTTTTGAATCTCCTATTTTTAATTCATTTCCATCAATTCTCGCTCCATATACATGTGACTTGTGTAGTTTTGGGTTAGCTTTTATTTCATGTAACATCTTCATGATATACTTTCTTCCAAGAGGTCCTTGTTGCAATATATCACTACTTAATTTTGTTAGATTTGGAATTGATTGTTCTGCTTCAGGTATATGTTGTTCTTCTTCTTCTTCTTTTTGAACATTTATTTCTGGTTCTTCTTGTCTTGTTTCTTCTCCTTTTTGAGAAACTTCACTATCACTTGTGTAAGAATCATCATCTTCTTCCTTTTTTTAAGTCTTTACTTCAAATTTAGAAACAGGTAGTAAAACATCTCCTTCAAAATGAGGTTTACCAATTGTTTCTGTTATCTGTTTTAAAGGTTCTGTAATAGGCTTAAATGTAGTCTCCAGAAATTCTTCTCTTTCATTCAAACCCATTCTTAATGCTCGATTTTTAAGTCTAATCGAGTCACTCAGTGATTTTATTTCTTTTAATAGTTTTTCTTGGTTCACCATGTTTACGCAGCGAGGTCCAATCTATTACTAAACGTATCATCAATCGTTCAATGAATTAATACAAATTTATCCAATCCTATACGATATCTTCCATTTTTTATAGCTTCTTCTTTCATAATAACAAGAAATCCATATTTTTCAGCCCATGCTTTGCCACACATTTCTTTAAATTTATCAAATGACATGTCTGCATTCACATGATCATAATATATGTGCTTTAAATTTGTTTCATCTTGCTTAAAGATAATTAGTAGATTTGCATTATCTCTTATTAGTTGTTTTGGAATTTTACTGTAAGTTTGACCAATATAAATGCTATCAATATTGTAATGTCTTCCCATGGCAAAATAACTTCTAATAGTGTCGTGATTTTCACAAGATACATCATCAAATATAAATATAGAAAATGGTTTAGCCTCGTTTGGCTCCATTATAGTTTCACTAGCATTAAACTTGTAAAAATTAACTTCAGGCACACTTGCGAGTACCTTATCCAATAAATGGTATTTGGGTTGTTGCAAAGATTTGGAAAAGATATAAATGTTGTTGAAACGTAATCCCTTAGGATTTGTTATTAAATTAAAAACCACATTTGTCTTTCCACAATTTGATGGTCCAGTTATTAAACATCTTATTGTGTTTGGCAGTAATTCACCATGTTTTCCATGATTTAACTTGTCGTTGTCAACTGTTAACTCATCAATATTATCAATAAAAAATCGATCCTTTTGCTGCACAATCTCCATCTTGTGTAAAGGTTAAACATGTAATGACTTCATAAATTGCTACACTAAGTCTTTTGTAGGGATCCAAGAGTCTTCACTTTTATCAAATCCCAACCAACGTACTTTCACCTTATCCTTTTTTCTTTGTAAAATTTTTTCAACAAGATATACATCGCCAACTGATGATTTTAGCAATTCATGTCCGTAGAATCCACCTTCAAGCAATTCACCCTTGTTGTCCTTTAAAATGTAGGTTTCAGGTATTGTTGGTTGCACTTTATAGATTGTAAATACTTCATTAGTCCAGTTTGGCAGATACCTTTTGCTAAATACTCCTTTGTACTTACTTATACGAACTTTATCATCAACTTTAAATGTTTTGGGCTGCATTTTTTCACGTTTAGGAGTAGTATTATTTTTAATACGTTTTAATACCATTTTAGCATTGGCACTATTTACTTCATTAGGCTTCATACCAATGGTTCGATGATACTTATTGTTATATTCTTTTATAAGTTGTGGTAATATATCATACCAAATATATGATCCTCGTTTGGAAAATGTTTTATACATTGCTCCTTTTAACGTTCTGTTAAATCTTTCTATTATTGAAGCTTTAACTTCAGAATTTGTAGAATAATGATTTATTTTATACTTCTTCATTAAAGCTGCAAAGTCTTTGTTAAAATATTCTTTTCCATCATCAGTTTGTAGATGTTTGATGTTGAAATTATTTCTTAGTATAGCCATTTCCATAGCTTTTGTAACACTTTTACCAGTCTTGTTCTTTAGCGGTAAAGCATCAGCCACTTTAGTAAAACAGTCTATAATCGCTAAAATGTATTTGAATCCTTTATTTAATTTACTATGTGGTATCATTTCAATAAGATCGGCTTGGAAAAGATCATTCATTCCTTTTATAATTGTATTTCTTCTAGGAAATTTTCTTCTTGCCGGCTTATGAAGTTCATTTACAATCTTGTTCCTTAAATCTTCCATCTTCAGTTGTGTCTTCCACACCGCTTGTAAAAATACTGATCTCTAAAATGGTTTATCCTCTTTTATATGGTTAGATTATAGGTCAAGGCCATATTACATTGGTGTAAAAAAGAGGGAACATGACATTGAGCTTGTCATGTCCCCTCTTCTTTACGGAAAGGAAGAAGGTAAAGGACGAAGAATAGGTTTATTGGTCGATAGGGTATAAGGAGTAATGTCCAAATGGTAAAGTTTTTATATTATCTTCCAGGATGTACCTCTTATCATCCTTACAACTCAAAGCCCATTTGGTTTGCTTTACACTGAAGAGACGATGGTTGAAGCTTCTTATGGTGTTAAATGTTGCTGTTGTCTCAACATTTTCAAATAAGCATCTCTTGTATTCTTCAAACTGTACATTCTTCTTCAGGTATGAGGTTTTTATACCTTTGGCCTTCTTCACGATTTCATGTTCTCTTTTTTCATTTTTGTACAATTTAAATGAATACAATTTAGACATTAAAGCAACAACCTCTTCCATTGGCACGCTATTTGTTTCGTCTTTGAACTTTCCCAATACCTTTTTATTTTTACCATTGTCGTAGTTGGGATGGTCTTGTGGATAATCAGAAAAGTCAAAGTCGTTATTGTAGATAAAACAGCGTAGGTCTTCATACATATCTTCAGTTCTTATCCAATAAATAAAAGCGTCCGTATCCATGTATACAATGCCGATGTTTTCTCTTCCATAAAATTTAACCACCTTGTTGTAATGGAAGTCATACATGTGGGTCTTTGAAATATCTAGAATAGACATCCCCACATATAAAGGACGATCCATTGTAATTGAAATTTTGATCATGGAAACAGCTACAAGATTTTCGTTGATTATTATGGATGATCCGAAGTTAGGTTTTTGTACCAGCTTTTGTAGTTTCACCGGATCACTAACTAGTTTCACATTCTTATGCTTTCTTTTGTTTTCCAGTGTCTTGCCAAATATCGCATTATTCATCAATTTAAAAAAGTCCTTTTGAAAATTAGATGTAGCTGCAGTTCTTCTTTTTGTGTTGTTGTCAATGTATGACTTTAACCAACAGGATTGAGAAAATTGTAAAGCTCTATTAATTTTTGTTATTCTCAATCCTAATTCTAGGGCTTGTTGTATTACCCAATAATGAGCAACATATCTTGATTTGTTGGTTAAAGTCATCATTAATTTAGGCCATCTGCCGGTTGGTGATATTTCCGTCTTAGCCAGTAGAGGTAAATCATAATGGTGGTCATGCAAATGTTCAGGGTACTCAATGTCTACATCCAAAATATAACCAGTGTCTCCATGTTTCGCTATATTCATGATGTTTCCAATAGAATCAGGGTCTACCCATTTGAAGTTGCCATATGGGAGAGGATTCGACATGGCCCATCCATAAAGGTTATTTGCATCAAAATAACCTAAATATGTACTTGGTTTTGATGCATCAAAATTGGGCAAATTTTTGTTATTTGCTTTTACATGTCGTGTTACGCTTTGAGTTAGTCCCCCTCGAACACCTGATTCCAACATCAGCACCATGTCTATATCTGTAAGAAGTTGGAGTTTACATTTTGTTTCCTTTAACATTGCTTGCCAAGCTAGTCCAGGTGATGTACAAGAATGCAGAGGGTCTAATCCATATGCCTTAAAACATGTATTTCTAAACTCTTCCATTATATCACAAAGTAAAGTTACATCTAGTTTTACATAAAAGTCCGAATATTCTCCAAGTGTTTTAAATCCTAATTCATTCCATACTCTACACGCATGTTCATAATCTTCATGGGATATATCTGTGTCATATAGTTTACTTTTAAATTCTTCTTTTGGTGGAAGGGATGTTTCATTAAATCTTTCTAAGCTATCTATATAATCATACGGGAAAACACCTTTGCGAAGAACTAAATTAACCTTGTCATTACTTACAATCTTCTTGGTTTCTATTAAATCTTCTGTTCTCAGGTTTTCAGAAAGCTTCATTAAACTAGATGGCATAAAACGGTAAGAATCTAAAAACCGAAGCTTTATATTTCCAACTTTTTTAGTAAAACTTATAAACTTCTCCGTGGTTTCAGCTATGACATCAATTTCTCCATTATCTCTTCCTAATTCCGGAATGATAAAATGCGCATCATAAGCACTAAGGTTATGTAATATTACAGGTATATTTGTAGGGATCTTGTAATTGATATTACAGCTGTTACATGCAGCACCTCTATAATACCCTGTCAGATGGTCATGATCATGAACCTTGTGATTTTCCACAGTAAATTCATTTCTATATAGATAACAATGAGTTGCATTTTCATGTTTAATCTCTTCTTCTTCATCCAAAGGTATCATCGGTATAATATCACTGTACAATCTTTCAACACTTTCCGCTATTATATACAACTGATCAAGGAATATTTTAGAAGCATTAACACCACGATAGACAATAGGTTTTGAAGTTAAATTAAATCTATTTAGATGTTCTTCAGAAAGAGTAGATTTAACCATTAAACAAAAACTGTTTGGATCATGTATCTGATACTTAACACTTTTCCTTGCTACATCACCATCATTATTTTCAATAGGCACTAGTGTCGATTCAAAATCAGCATAGACAACAATGGGAATCCGATATTGATGGGAGATTTTCTCAAATTTTAACTCTGCTTTACTTGAACATGGTAAGATAATTTTTGCTTCATAATTGTTGTTACATAGTTTTTTATGCTCTTGTAACCATTCATTTCCTTCTCTTCTTTCTTCATGAAAATTAAAGCATCTTTTGCAAACTATCTTCTTATGTCTAGTTTTACATAGTTGATTACTTACAAGAGTTTCAAATTTTTTAATCCATACATAGTGGGAAACATCACCTGTTGTAAGTAGTAATAAGTCTGTATGATCTGGGAGTTCATTCTTCACCACACGCAATGGGTACACTTTATTCGAACCGTCTAAACCAAAAACATTAACAGATGTTCCAGGGTTTTGTTTTTCGAACTTTGGGATGTCCTTCAAAGCCACTGGGTAAGTCAATCCTTGGAAATTATATCTATATCTGTGTGTTTCATATTCTTCACTGGGTCTAACTGCATGGTTAGGTGGTACAAATTTTGCCGTCATTGCATATCTAAAACATTCCATATCTTCATTTTGAACATTTATACATGATTTGGTGTCTGAAATTTTCTTTGGGAGTGGAATATAACTGCTACCCCTTAATCCATAGCCGTGTTTATGAACTCTAATATCCATACCCTCAATACTAACCAAACTCCAACCAGATCCTCTTCCTTCATGTTCTTGAATTTTTGTTAATATTTCTTCCAAACAATCTTCAACTATTGAATTAATATCTGAACTTGCCATGATGGTCTGGTTTTTTGTCATGAATCCTCTTGGTGACATTTCTCCTTCTACATTAGTAAACATAGCATTTAATAATATGCCAAATTTAATAAAGTTTAGTCTTCCTAATTCTTCTGTGAGTGTTTTACTTACAATTGTTCTTACTTCTTTAAAAAACTGATCCAATTCCAAATTTTCATTTTGAATTTTGTGGTGCATTACTACTCTACCTTCTAAAGCAAATACTTTTAAACACGGTATTTCATTAGATGGTCCTGCTAATGGTTCTTCTTCTTGTTGTTCTTCTTTTGGTTCTTCTTCTTCATATAGTTTTAAATCTTTATATTCTGTTTCTGTTACATCTTCATTATTATTATGGAATAATTCTTTATGTATTTCTAGTAGAATATTATCATGAAAAGTTTCTGAGCAAATTTCACATTGATGCAATATTTCATTAGATGGTCCTGCTAATGGTTCTTCTTCTTGTTGTTCTTCTTTTGGTTCTTCTTCTTCATATAGTTTTAAATCTTCATATTCTGTTTCTGTTACATCTTCATTATTATTATGAAATAATTCTTTATGTATTTCTAGTAGAATATTATCATGAAAAGTTTCTGAGCAAATTTCACATTGATGCATCGTGTTGATGTTTACTCTTTGAAATTTAGCACGGAAATGAAATGCTTCTCCCTTCTATTCCCTTTATATAATGCTTCCCCCACCACATTGGTAAGGTTTTTTTTTTTTTTTAGTGAAATGTTAGAATTAGTAGTTTAACACTAAAGCTGAAAAGTAATGATTAAAGCCTATATTTTCTTCCAATTGCAAATACTCCACATATGCCTCCGCCCACAGCCATAACAGATCTATGTTTCTCCAATATACACCAAAGGTGTGTCTATCATCTACCAAAATTGGAGATCCTATGTTTACTAATCTTCCATTTTCTATCCATGTCACAACTTCAATTAAAAACCTTCCTATAATATCCATTGGTGAATTTGGATCCACAAATATTCTTGTTACAACATTTTCACTTAACAAAGGCACTTCAATTTCTTCAATTTCTTCATCATTTTCTTCATCCACCTCCAATACTCCTTCAACTTTTGTACATTTGTTATAAAATATTGAAGCATCTTGGGGAGACATGTTCACTCTAGCTATTATAGGTGAAGAATGTTCTCAACACAAACCACACCACTCTTATATCACCATGTTATTGAGTGGGGTGGGGGTGTTTTTTATGGTACAATTTTAGTAAAAGAAAATAATACAATTCTGTCTTGACCACAATATTGCTCTTAATTAGAGCTTTTCATTGATGTATGACTTGCCCTATTCCGGCAAACCATTCTTGAATTATTAGCCATTTTCTAATCCGAATTATTGTCCGGGGGGGGGCTCGTCAAGTTCAAGTTCAAGGTCAAGGTCACCAAGGCCAAGTTCACTGTTGGGGGGGGGGGCTCGTCAAGTTCAAGGTCAAGGTCACCAAGGCCAAGTTCACTGTCGGGGGGGGGGGACTAATTGTTATTTGGGGGGGGGGGGGTTAATTACCTTAATTTAGGTCAAGGTCACCAAAAAAATAATAATGATCCAAAGTGATGGAGGCGGCCACGGCCGTCTCCACCACTCTGTTTGCCTAACACTTCCCCAAATCCCAACCCACTATAGTTACGTCTTACAAGGGATCCCAATTTTTGGCCCGCACGCACGTGGCGATCCAGTTTGGTGAGCTGTGATACGGGCGGTTCAGTCTCGGGCCCGAAGGCACTGGGCTTGACCATCCAATTATAATAGGGAGTCTGGAACAATTAATGCAAGACGCAACTCTAACCTCCCACCCTTAATCTAAACCCACCCAAATATGATTATTTCCTAACAAAATTAAACATTTTAAAGCAATAAAAAATATGCGCTACCTACGGCACAACGCGCATGTCCCACCCATATTTAATGAAGTTCAACAGAACTTCTATAATTTAAATTTAAATTTAATCTACCCTCCTAACAGCTAGCTGTGAAAGGTTATTAGTACACACACACACACACACACACACACACACAAATACAGAATAATTACATCAACACTCAACATTAAATGCATAAACACATTTTTTAAACATTAGCAATAATATAACACACCTTAATGCTAACATCGCAATGCGCAAATTAAAACTTAAAAATAACGCAACTTAAAACTAAAAAATAAATAACATTTTACACACACACAGTCACACACAAAAAATATTAATATTAAAACCCTAACAGCAAGAGTAACTCAAATATATATCGGCCGCTTATATATTTGAGGTACCCTCTGAGTTCGGAACAACCATCGCGTCCGATGATTTGTTCCGAACTAACTCAGCGATAGTCGCCAAAAAGGTTCTCGGCTCACAAAGTGGTGGGGAGAGCCGTAGGGGTTTAAGGGGGATAGAACGTCCAACGTCAGTGGAAATTTCCAATGATCTATTCGTCACATGTAGGTCGCCGCTAATGCAGGTGGAGCGTTGTACCTTGCAATTAACGTTAGACAATACCTGGTTTAATCCGCGGTTGAGCTTCACTGAGGCTTACCCCATCGCGTAACACCATAATTGTTGCCTGTTATTATCTGAGTAATGGCAGAAAATTATCTGTCCTCTTTTGCCACTTAAGGGGGTTCATGAGGTTGTATCTCCGCCATGTTAATTTCACTAATTTTGTGTACCTTTTTCTCAGGATCCATAAAAGATATCAGAATGAAATTTTTACCCTGTATTGATCATACTATTATGCAAATATTTATAACATTTGGTTGATTTGTGTTAAAAATTATAAACACAGTAAAAAATTATGTTAATATATTAAAAAATTTCAAAAATTATAATGTAGTAATGAGGTTAATTATATTGTTTTGGTTTTTATCTTGATGAAATGTTATAAATATGTGTAAATAGGTGATTTGAAAGTGTGGTAAAAATTTCAGGATCCTATCTTTAACCGTTTTTGAGAAAAAGGTACATACGTGTTAAAAAAACAAACTTTCGGAAAATCGCGATTATTTCCATACACTGCGCGCGGAACCTCACTCAAAGTGCTGAAAATCCCCTGAACATACGACTATATAATATTAAATAAAAACTGTTTGCTTTGACCTATTTTTATGAAATTTGCAGGAAAGAATTCGTAATTAATCAGGGAACAAAAATATGAAATAAACTAAAAAATGATTTTTTTTCAAAATTCAACCTCATGACCCCCCTTAACTATAGTTATTAAACTATTGGCAACATCAAAGCTAAATTGGTGTTATATAAATGTAACCACTATCAACCTAATTCATTTTGATAAGTGAAAGTGACGGGGGGGGGGGTCAACACTTTTTTTCTTGGGGGGGGGGGGTCAAGTTCAACATAATTGCTATCTGTGCTTATATAAGCCGCAACGCGGTCGCGCGTCTGCCATTTACTCCCCAGGTACCGCAGCTGAAACAACTAATCTGTAAGTCTCTACCACCTAGTAATGTTACATATGCTTTGTTTTAACTTACACCTGTTAAGCTTGCTATTTTTTATGTAATTTATTTTTTCAACTATTTCTTAACATATAAAATACACTTTTATTTTATATATAATATATCAAATAATCTCACGTTACTATTTTTATTTTAGTTTATACTTATTATACAAGTTAACCCCTACAGAATAATTAACTAACTTCTGCTGCTAGACTAAACTACTTAGACTATAAACAGTTAACACCCATATATTAATATATAATTATTATACTGCAAGTTTTACCTGTACAAATGCTAGATGTAATTGCGATTAATCGTCTACAACGCAGTTCTTAAACCCTTATAAAATAATTGACTAACTTCTACCACTAGCGGTAATTTTTAAAAATTTTACAAAAATTTATTAACTATTTTTTCCCCCTACTAGAACCTTTCGCTACGCTGCCGCCCCGACAAAGAACTGAAATCTCCAAAGTTCTTCCCTTTTATCTCATTCTCTTAGGGGAGGGGGTTAGGGGGGTTCCCACAACCCTATATAAGCGGCATCGGTACCTTGCGCGTGCGCCATTATAATGGCAATAGGGCGACAGTAAACATCTATCCATAAGTCTCTTAAGACTATCAAACATTTTTTAACTTACTCTTATTACTCTAACATATGTTTGCGCTTATTATGCTAATTAGTGTCTATATATTCAGACACACTCGCGGGCACTAATCATATACTCGCTGAATTTTGGAGAGTACACATCTCCCCTTTGAATATTATTATGGATTCGCACACTTTACATTTAAAACTTTTGCGTACAAAACACATTTTACAGAAACAATCTAACTCCACAATTTCAAAACCGCATACTACTTTGAGTAAGCTTAAAAAATACTTCAGTTTTCACCCGTTGTACTTTGTAAAATCTAACCTTTGTAATACTTGTTCTACTGATCCTATTTTACACTCTGTCTTAACTGAAATGCTGAAATATCAAAATTTCAATCTTGTTACACCTATTGACAATCCTATCCAATTATTCTTATTCACTATATTACCAGGTTTATATGATCATTCTTCCTCAGACACATGTCTTGTTCTGCTCTATCAACTTGCACTGTAACCACCTAGGACCTCTCCTTTTTTGCAATTATGGACACACAGCGGGATTCACCCATACAGAGTAATAAAATAACTATTACTGCTACAAATAATGACAAAGCAATTCTTCAATCACTGATGAGTTTTTATTAAATAAATATATTTTAAAAACCCCCTCTGGATGACCTTGACCCACTTCCAAAACCCACCCATCACTGTCAAAGAAAACCCCCAGCCGCTACTACCCCTACAACAGTTACAACCGCTGACCTTGACCTGGACCAGGAGTGGGCAAACCCCACTACTGCTGGATTTTAACATGTGTTTGTTCGTTTTACTATCAACAGTGTTTTACCCAAGATTGCCTTGGTTTTACCTACGTTTTTGTATTCATTGGTTTTACCTTGCAATTCAATAAAAAATTGTTCCCCATGTTAATCTTATGGACAAAAAACGAACTTTAAGGACTTCCCGTGGGCTTCAGAATGAAAATATAAAAAAATCTAAAAGCTTATTTCAAAACTACGAACCGAGGTCATTCTTTTGACACCTCGTTAAAATTGATCCAGAAATAAGGGAGGAGTAGTGTTCACAAAAAATGGCTTCACGTATTATATATATATATATATATATATATATATATATATATATATATATATATATATATATATATATATATATTTTATATTTATTTTATATATTTATTTTTATATATATATTTGAAGGGGACCTCCGATTTTGATGAAATTTGGTACGAATTTGTAAAACCAGATTTATTTTCATGAGTTCGCGAACCAGCGTAGGTAACTTGTATGTGGATGTAAATATTTTTACTAATGGGTTATTAAATGTACTATGGTGTTATTCTAAGTTTAACTTGAAATTCAATAATTTGTAAGTGTAAAAAATCAAAATCTCAAAAGCGGTACGATATAGGCAACTTTCCCCTAATTGGGTTATGGGAATTGAGCATTATGTTGGTTCAAAGGAGTCAAAAATAGGGTTTTGGTATTTTTGTGCCCCAATATTCAAAATTAAACAATTTTAATTAAAAGCATTTAAAAGTGCTTAAAAACAAATAATTTTGTATTTTGAATTTTTAACTTAGCTTAACAGATTACGGAAACAGAAAAGCCAAAAATAGGTTTCCCATGTTAATTTTATGGGGAATCAACAAAACCATGTTATCTCGCTTATTTTTTTATATAACTTGGTAAAATTTGATAGCCTATGTGCATTGACAAGGTAGGGTTTAACTGATATTTGCCTACAACACGTATATGGCGGCAAACCTTCATACTCAACCACATGGGGTCAATGGGAGGAATTTAAAAGTGCCGAATATTGTTACAATTTGATATTAACTTTACGTAACCACATTTATTAACTACCTTGCACATTACATTATACTTCCTAACAACTAACATATTTTAACAACATTCCAGGGCAGTAAACTTACTAATTTCTACGATGTTTAAGGAGAAAAGACAAAATCTCAAATTCCTTTTAAAATTCGCTGAGTACGTAGGTCTGCTGCGACGGGGCTATTATTAATTCAGTTTGGTTTAATTGACTAACAATAATTAATTTGACAATGGCTTGATAGTTATAGGTTATTTCATAATCAGAATGATTTTTAAATCCCTTGGCTAAAGTATTGATAACCTGTTAAAATACCCACGTCCTACTGGCCCGGTTGCCATTTCTCACTGAGTTTTAAATCGATTCTGTTATATAACAACAGTTTTAATTTAGATAGTAACTAGACCGGGGCTTGAACAATTCCACATAAACACGTAAAAATATTCACAGGCTTTAAAATACATACTTAGCAAAACACTCACACGCACAAACAAAAAAAAAATATTAAGGATCAATCAAAGCGATGGAGAAAGAACAACGAAATTCCGTGTTTATCTTATAATTAATAGTGTTACTATTTTTTTAAATATAAATTGAAAAAGTAACATAAACCTGTTAGTAATGACAGTTTATGGCACCAATAACACACTATATAACTTCACTTCGGCAATGTTAGGAAATTAAAATAAAAACAATTTTTAAATTATTCTAATCAGTGGCAATTTAAGTCATAAGTTATTTATTTCTCAATGGGTTAAACTGTTCAATTGTGTTTGTTTGAGTAGGATATACACAGCTTTTCCTTATAGTTCATAAGAAAATGAAACCAGAAGCCTCGTCAATGTGAAGTTAAGTTCAAGGCGTCGAATGCAATGAGAGCGCAGCAGTGCGCTCGCGTTGCTGTTTTTAACTTCGAGCTTAGTAGGCCTCCAACTCCAGTATAAATTATGTCGTTTTCAATATCTTATTTAAAAAAATATAACATCTCTCATGATTGTACACTTTAAATAAAAATGTGCATTGTTCCTAACTATTTCAAACTCAGATTCTTCATTCTTGATGATTAGGAAGCATGTGAAATTGACAAGATATTAAATTGTCATTTCACAATCACAATTATTCCGGTAGTCGATTTGTTAAAGTATTCAACAATCTTCGGTTAAATTGGCCACGAAGCGCTTGCCACAAACACGGTGAGTATTAAGGATCAATCATGACGGTGGAGAAGGAACGACAAAATTCAGCGGAGTAAAAGCTTTCAAGCAGAAAGCCCTCTAACAATGGAACCATTGTGGAAGAAATGTGCGTGTATTTAAGACTTTAAATTGATTATTTTAAAACACTCTAGCAAGGGCTTTAGATTTAGTCTTTACGTAATAATTTGAAGCAAAAATTTTTGTAGGCTTTAAATATTTTTTTGAAAAATATAATATTAGACATAAAACATTCTCGTTAAATAGTATATTTAAACTTCGTTTTTGTGGATCAAGGAAAAGTATTCTAAGTTCTTGCTGTTACCATTTCAATGTCAATAGACTAAATGGACATTGGACAACTCTACAAAGCATTAGAGTATTAATAATCTTTTTCAGTAGGAAACCATTAAAACCATTATAATGGATATCAACATTTCAATGAATAAAGTTATTTCCATCAATCAAATTCTAAATATGAACAGGATATATAGCTTACCAAAGCTTGCATTCACCAGTGTGAGTTTTTCCAGTGTATTCTTTTGTATTTTTGGACCATTAAATTCAATATTTTTTTAACAGTTTTTAAGGCAAAATTTAGAAAATTAATTGAAGGATTAAGTACTACACTGGCTGGTTAGCTGAGTGGCTGTAGGGCTCGCCTTTGAATACCAAAGGTTGCCGATTCGATCCTGAGAAAAGTTGGTGGATTTTTAAAGGTTAAATTTCGGGCCCAGTTTTCATTAATTTGTCATTGGGCTGTTTATTAATGATGCTTTCTACAACTGGTCTATGTTAGATAGTAACAAAATGGAGTTGGACCGTTCACCGTCAAAACGTTAAAAATGAGACTGGCGTAAACTCGCACACAAAATTAAAAAAATAAAATAAATAGCTCCGATGAGTAACATTAAAAGAGTGATTCCCCGCATAACGGTAATATACAGGGTGTTTGAAAACTATCTTTCGAAACTTTGTTTGTTGATTCCTTGGATCGAAACTAAAAATAATCATAGGAACATATATGTCCTATAATGCTTCGTTAAGCCGTTAGCCTCCATTTTGTTTTTTACACTTAATAATTTTTATTTCCGTAACGGATAGGTATACTAATTTACATTTGGCATAAACCTTTATCTTACCAATGCTCATTTTAAAGGAAACTATGTTTGATT
The DNA here is from genome assembly GCA_030545055.2 of Neoaliturus tenellus. Classification (NCBI taxonomy): domain Eukaryota; kingdom Metazoa; phylum Arthropoda; class Insecta; order Hemiptera; family Cicadellidae; genus Neoaliturus; species Neoaliturus tenellus. The sequence goes on along the minus strand of CM061534.1, from coordinate 119,603,006 downwards.
TGGTTGTGTATTTTCGAGATAGTAGCCATTTTAAGTTTTAACTCAAATATCTCAATACCGGTAAATTTTATCAAAATTGTACGAATAACAAAAAAGTTGAGAAGCCAATGATATCAAGTTTATAAGGATTTGAAAAGAACTAACGGAGTTATTGTTATTTTGTGTAGAAAACACTGATTTTGCTTTATCATTAATGTAAATTAAGGTTGTTTTAATAGAAAATCGTAGTAACTCCGTTATTAGTTATATCCTTTCAAACCTTGTATCATTTGTAATTATTGTTTTTAAACTTTTTTTGTGGATTTACACCAATACATTATTAGAACATAAAAATGTTTGTTTATAAATAAGAGAATGAAAGTAGCTACCAAATAAAGTGCTTTAAAGAAAGTGTGTAGTATTGGTATAAATGACCACACAATTGTTTAGATTTGCTGGCTGCGACGTGCTCGGCTTTTCTACACGCCTTCGCCTCCGCCTCCACCTCTGGATTCAATAAAGTTGAGCTGGAATTGGGTTTCTTCAATGGATACATGGCCTTGAAACAAAATACTCGATAAATACATATTATCATTTCTTTATTTTTGTCGTACAATTTTCAACTTATATACTAAAACTTGGAATTTTTTAATGTTTAATAGGCCTATATTTTATAGTTTTACTTTAATGTTACAATGATAAAACAGCTGTTTTTTTAACTCATCTAAAACTATCTAACTAAAAAATCCATTTACCCTTTAACTTAGTTAACAATATTTTCATTTGATCTAACTCATAAACGTCTTGCTTTTATATGAAGTAAATAACCTAGGAAAATTAAACTATTGCTTTGCGTAGAACTACGAGGATACTCGTACCTTAAGTACTTTTTATACGAAGAGAATAACCTACTAGTATTAAACCATTGCTTACTGAACTATAATAGGCCTGCCTTAATTTATAGCCTAGGAGAGAGGATTGAGCGCCCAGTCTGCTGTTGCAATATATCTGAAGAAGGGATTAGTGTCAACTGGCTGTCTTAGGGATTTATTTGACAACGGGTGTGGAAATAACGATTGAGTTTGGCCTTAGATTTACACTTACATAATAAAAAGTGCATTGTACCTAAAAGTTCAAATGTAATTTTTGTGTCTATTTGGTCGGCATCATTATACAATTATTATATTTTTGAGTTTATGGTGTTCGTATGTACCTTTTTAGCATGACAAACTGTACATACTCCTTTTGGAAAAATGCTTTAATTTAAAAGCCATTCCTGTTTTATGAGTATTGTTGAAAACAGTTAAGCTCAATCGAAAGAAAGTACTGTAAATTAATTACAGTGTTAAATTACTATCTGGGATTGAATCTCTTACGACTAGAACACGCCATAATAAGGATTTGCAATAAATTTAAGCTGGACTTTTTTTACAACACAACCATCATATTTGCTGGTATCTAAATTAACAGTTTCCAGAATAAGTTCTTAAATTAGTTTAAAATAGCAAGTGCTACAAAGCTTCGACGATAGCAATAACCGTACAACATTTCAGTAAAGATTGTTGCAAGGTGTTAATTGATTGTCTGTAACTAATTGAGAGTATAACTAATTTTAAGAAAACTTAATAAAAAAGTTGACTCATCATAACTAACAGATTTACTATTAAAATCTGAATTATTAGAAAATTAATCGTCCTATAACTAAATATAGGTGTACAGTATTTTGAGTTTTGATGGTTGTAAAATGTATATAAGTTATTTAGAGCAACAAATAATATTTGTTTTAAATAAGCAAATCCATTCATTTTAATATTTGATTCACTACGTAAAGAGTTATTTAAAGTTTGTAAAATTGAGAAACTGAGAGGATTTATTAGGTAAGAGAGAAGCCGTACAAAAGAGTAGCAAGTTCTATTGGATGGGACTCGATTTATCAGAATAACCCGGCGACACCCTCAAATGGGACAATTCAACAAGTCGGCAAAACAATCCCACCCACTCTCTTCCTAGGTTTTGTTATTTTATAAAATGCTAGGCTAATCCAAATTGTTATTAAATTTTCATTGATTTATTACAATTTTTTTTGATCTTTATTACACTTTTATTTCAGTGACAGTAAAAAAATCTGGATTGAAAAATTTAGTTTTTGTTTCAAATAAAGCTTCTACAGATTTTTTTATTTTTTAAGAAGTCTCAACAAAAGTGATGAAAATATACAGAACTGACCCTAAGCATAGTTAAGGATAAATTTTAAATCCAATAATAATCACCTTGAAACGTCTTTATTCACTTTACTCACGTACCATCTTAATTAAATTTAGCCGATTTTCAATCTTACAAAGAGTATATACTGTATATTTTTAAATATCTTATATTAACTCTGGCAGGACTATGCTTAATAAAATAATAATAAATATAATTTATTATTGAGTTTTTATTGCTTTTTTTACTTTTCTATATTCTAACAAATCTATTTAAACTGCTCCATAAGAAAAAAATTATCTTCTTATTTTATTTGACAACACGATATCTCTTGAAAGTACTATCTTTTCCACCGAATCAAAAACGACTATCGACATAATTGTCTTTAAATATACATTACCTTCCTTTGTAGGGTATTTCATACTCATTTAAAATTAGAGACGCGAAGCTAGTGAACACAACTGATCTGGATGGTGGGAGGGGGGGGGGGGGGGTACAAGAGTGCTCCGCTCTGTCTCCTCGCTAATCCTATTACCTCTTTTCATCGTCTGCTAGGATTATACCCTCGCTGCTGCTCCGCTGTCTTACATTTCACTAGCGAGGCCCAGGTCTGCAAGAGTGGGCCTTTTATAAACTGTAATCAGCCGCTCCGGACCCTTTTTGGCGAAATGAGAGTGGAATGCTGTTGATATTGGGGGACAAAGTAACGACGTTTAGGACAAAGTCGTACATACAGAGTCGTCTAATACTTACTATATCCCAATATTTTTGTTGTAGCAATGAATGAAATACTTAATCTTGTATCCACACAAATCCTAAGTGATTTTTGGCCTCATAATAACTATTTCTCTAGACTGACGTCCATCCTATGCTACCTCCAAACTTTATCCAAACAAAAAAGATTGTCATAATAATGAAAAATAGTAGAATATATACGGTATCTATTAAATATTTTTTGAGTGCCAAGTTTAATAAAAAATACTCTATCCTATTATATGGACGTAAAAGAAAGTTTTTATCACTTTGAAATCGTTTAACATAAACATATACTATAGTAACTTTGGAGTTTTAACTTAATCTATCGCCAGTACAGTACTATAAAATATATTCATATAAATTTAATAAATTTCAATATACATTTTACATAAAATAAACAATTTAGGCGTAGTATATTTGACGGAGTAACTGGTCTACAATATTGCCTGCCCTGGCGGGCGCAGCCGCGAGCACGGCGGACTGAATAGCAATATCAGCTGAGAAGTTGAAGTGGTAATAACAGTTGTGGCAACCTCCCCGCACCAGACAATAACGCCAAGTATACATCATATAAAATGAAGACTGCGGCGAAACTACTTAGTAGCCAATCTATCTGTTGAAACTTCTGAAAAATTCTACTTTTCCTTTAACGTGTTTATTGAAAACAGAAACTAATTTAGAGTTAAGAATTTACTGCCCTAGTTTGAGTACTGTCATGCGGCTATTTAAATACTTCAATACTTTAAAATAAAAATTATCAAAAATGTGTAATTTTTTTATCATACGACATTATTTATGAATACATTAAATTTATGAAAACTAATATATGAGTATATATAAATTCCATTTGAAGTACATTATTGACGTTTACAAAATATTTAAATCAAATTAACACTTCAAAGATTTGGTCATTAATGTTCTCCTTTTCAGTTACTCTAAACTTATTAATTTTCTATCTATTGCTACTTTAAATAAATACTTTTATTGCAGAGTTATTTTAAGTGTTTCTATAGGACTTTTTAATAATATTTTATCATACAATCTGTCCAATGCAAGCAATAAAATTAAAGTGTACAATAAAGTAAAACTTACGTGGGCAAGAAATTTTCCAGAAACAATAGCTTGCTAAGCTACTTTCTCATCAGTTTTTATTTACAAAATGCTAGCCTAAGGAACTAATAAAAAAATAATATACTCTTTCATGTATTTGAGACTGTCCTTTGTCAGCATTGCTTCACTATAGGTATATTGTAAAATTATTTTGGTAACTTTGTAATTTTTCTTGATAGGTTTTATCACAATTTTAGGTTTTGCTAACAATTTATGATGATAATCTTTTGATAAACTGTTCTTTTTTACATTTTTAGATTAAAATGTTTCGTTGTGATTTAGGGAAGGTAAAATTGAAAATACAGTACATCCCACTGGTTGGATAGGGCCAGGGCCTATAAAAAAATCATATAAAAATAGAACTGTGGAATGGAATTGACCGAACAATCTTTCTTATCTCATCTTGAGTTAAGTCACAATAGTTATTTCCGTGACAGAATTTCATGATACTGATTGTTGTTTTCTGGTACTGAGTTTTGGCGTTTTAAATTTACTTTAATCGACACTATACAGTACAATAAATTTATGCTTATTTTAGTACAATTTTTGCCAAATTAGAGCATAACCAAATTATTTTCAGGTTAGATAATATTACAAACTAACAATATGAGCTTTTAACTACTTTACAGGAACTAGCATAAGGGGTATGGGGGCGGAGCCCAAATCAGGCCATAGGCGAGTTTCATATTATCTAAACTCTTATTTAAATAGAATAAGCCTTTAATAGAATTATTCATAAGGCGCCCGACGCAATACATAAGCCGCACCTACAATTGCTTAGCTCTCGTATTGAAGGCACCACTAACAAAATATCCCTTCACCCACTGAGTATTAAAATTTACAATTCTGTATTACAATAAACTAAGGCGTTTTATGAGCAAATGCTCCTAAAAATAAATAAAACAGTTGAATACAACATGACAAATTGTTACAAGCCCATTAATACTGTACTATACTGGACCCCTGTGCCTCCCATACTCGCCTTGTCCCCCATGCCTCCTTCGTGCCCCCAGTTCCCCGTGCGACCTATTTAAAGAAAAAAAGCAGAAAATGAGTAAAACAAATATTCCTCATACGAAGGTTATTCAATTTTAGGAGTTTACATATATTATGATTCAGTCGAAAATAAACAAACACTTATAAAACGATTCAACTCTAACCACTAAATAGACAATGTAAAGAAGCAGTAACGTCAAAACTAAACGAAATTCTCTGAGTAAAGAAATTATATATTTTTAACTATCGTATCAACCATACCACGGTTAAGCATTTTTAATTGTGGTATTCTCAGCACCCAAAATTATAATGACATAGATGGGGTCAAAAAGAATTACCTAGTATGGATCCGTAAGTTTTTCATGCCTATTGGCGCTCTTCTTTTTATAGTTCATTGCCTATTTAAAGAAAACTATAGTTAAATGTTATCTTAACTCAAAATTTCTACTCCAAAACCAGATTAGTTTTTTAATAATAAACTTTTTCCTGGAAATTCTGCTTAATCACGCGTGTAGATCTAAAAATATTCTTCCCATTAGATTAACCAATCAATACAAAAAGTAGGTTATTACTTTTAAAATACTTTTTTGTATTCGTTGAATTAACATTGGGACCTCAACGTCCAATGTTTCTAAGCCCAGGTAACTTTTGATACTTGTGGTGTTTTCCCTTACGTCCTTGGCCCTCAAGCTTAATGATTATTAATGAGCCGTACGGTACCCTACCTCTTTTCTAATTCGAGATATATTGTGGGGACCCATTATCGCTTACGGAATAATGGTATATAGAAGATTGGCTACAAATATTTACCTATTCATTTATTGGTTGGTTATATACATTAACAAAATATTCACATATCATTTGTTATTAAACACCAAAAACCCGTAAATAAACTAAAAGATTTACACTACAATAAAATAAATTTCCACAGTTAAGGATTAAAATACCAACTTAAATTCATGCGTGTTTTATTATTATTAAACAACAAATAGTTATCAAATTGACAGGATAAAACTGCAGTTGTCGACCAAAAGTTGTCAACCATTTTTTATATCTCAGTGTAAACGCAACAGCAACTCATTAGATTGATGACCAAATTTAGGTTGTCGACCAAAATTTGGTTGACAACCAGTGTAGTATAGAATAATACAATAAACCAATTTTGGTTGTCAATCTGGTGTAAACGTGCATTTATTTGGTCAACAACTTTGATTTATTTGGTTGTCAACTCAGGTTGTCGACCAAAGTTGTTGACTGAAATTGTTGATGACTTTTGGTTGACAACTCCAGTGTAAACGCGCCTTAGAAGGTTAAGATGTTCGATCGCTATATTCTGTAAGAGTTTTTTTAAGTTTTTTTCCATAGATATTTTGTATAGGCTTAGCCCAATACTGTAGCTTTAAACACTATAGCAATCATATCCAGCAAATATAGGCCTATCACATAAAAAACAATCTATGTAGTTAGCTTACATAGTAAAAAGTATCTGATATTCCTATGTACATTATTTTTCATAAATAGGTTGAATAAAACTTTTAAAACCCATACATTTGTACATTATGTATTATGTAGGTATTATGTATGTAATTTTTCATTTGGCACTGGAGAAGGTCGGTTTATGAGACTTTATCTCTTCACGAAAGCATTGCTTGAAGGGTTCCATCAGTTTCTGGCTCTGCGTAATTTTAAAGCCACGACTCTGCCTGTCCTTCATGATGGCGACGAACTCGCGGTGACTGAGGTTTCCATCCCCATCATCGTCAAACAGGGCGAACACTGTGTGGACGACATGCTTGCTGAGGGCGCTCCCTGTACATATCTTCACCGCTCGGAGAAACTCATCCTCTGAAATGGCATGGTCTGCCAAAGTGTACAGTCTCATCGCGGCTGTGAAGTCTTCTAAATTATTCAAGAACTGGAAAAAGATCCGAAATTCTTTGAACGTGATTCCATCATCTTCCTTCACTCTATCGTGTAGACGATTCAAGAACTTGTCGGCATTCACGTCAGTGTAGCGCAGCAAGATTTTGGCAAAGTCAATCTTACTTATTGTAGTAGAACCTTTAGAAAACTCGTTGAATTCTATTTCCAAAACTTCTGTCTGCAAGTTCTTCATGAATTTTCGGAAGCTGCTGTAGTGAAGGTCACTATCACCATTCTTACCAAAGAAGTGCAAGACGAGTGTGGTATCCACCAGATTCCGCCTTTGTAATCCTTGATCGTCGTCAATAAACTCCTCACTGGGCTCTGCCAGTTTCTCCTCTTTCGCCAGCCCTCGTCTACTTCTCCACGCTTGACTGAAGATTTTCCTTATCACGAGGAATTCTTTTTTGTCAACTGCCTTGTTTCCGTCAGTGTCGAACATTTTGAACGCAATTTCAAACCCTGATTTAGGTTTTATGAGGATGGACAGCAGAAACAGATACTCGGTGTAAGATATGATGCCGTTGTTCCCTAGATCTCTGAACATCCTCGGGCCGGCCTCCTTCGTTGCTGGGGTAGTATTTCTGATGTTATCTAGGTCGTCATTCCTCAACATCTTCCTCTTGACCCTGGGTCGTGGCTTGGATTCGACCACGGCTTCCAGGAAGTCCTGTGGAGTCATGTACAGCTGGCCGTCGTACTCCACGGACGCCATCTTAGTGAACATGTTCTCCCTCAAGGACACATCTTCGTCTAGCTCAACTGCTTTCACTGTATGAGAATTTCTGGGATTGGTCACCAAGTAATATACAGTACCAGCACCAACTACCACTCCGAACATTTTGTACATTGGGTTAAAAAGTGTCTTATTATTGTTAAAAGCAATTGAACGAGAACTGTCACGAAATATCCTAACTAATTTAAAAAATCTAGTTGGTATTTTTCGAAGGGAAGCCATCAGAATTAAACGTGATGATGTAAAACAAGGATGATTAAATTAATTATAAAAAAAAACTCAAACCCTCTCCACAGGAGCTAATTGAAAGTATTATTCACTATAAACAAATATTTTGCTATGCCATACATTTTTACAAAAAATCGTGATTGTCTATTCACTTATAAAATAAACTTATTCTAATTTTTCTTTGGCTGAAACAAATATTTTTGTATTAAACAGACGAAAAACGTATAGTAAACATGACTAAACCTTTGCCAATGGCAAAACAATAATAAGAATGTATTATCAGCTGCTTTATTAATTTTCGTAGGATAAAAATACACATAGGATCTAACTGAACGCCAACACATGTTGTAAATTAAAAGCTTTACTTGTCTTATAAAAAATTGTTTTGATAGGTGTGAGATTGATTTTGATAACTCAGTCAGTTATAAAACAATAGCGAGAGTAAAAAGCAAATTATATATAATTTTTATTTGTATATTGCTACTTATGTACTAGGTATACAATGCAGTTTTCTGCTTGCAATATTGAGTGGAGCGACTATTTATTAAATCAATAATAGCAAAATATTTTACAGTTAATTCAAGTGAGCTCGTTCGCTACGCTCACTCGCCGTCAGGGTTTAGCTGCGCTCACTCACCTTTTGGGTCAGCTCATTCCCTGCACACACTCGTGGCCAGATTTAGTTTGTTCGGTGCGCTTACTCGCCACAAGTCTGTAATACTCTAATAATGTCTTAGTACGCAGGTTTATTGCGACGGGGTATTATATGTTTACAAGATATTAAATGGTGCGTCGTCCAAGACTTGCATCTCCTCTCCGGCATTTCATTCACGTACAAAGGTAAACAAACCACTAAAATAAACAAAACAACAATTTCATATAAAACTACTGTATTCACAAACAGCTGATAGTAACAGTCTGCAGTTAAATTTGATCCTTATAACAGCTGTATAATCAACACACAGTAAACAAACCAAATAAAATATTTCTCCTATTGAAATAACATGGTAGCTTTAAAGGGTCTTATAGACCATGAGCCGCCAATATGAAACCCTCCCCCCCGGTGGGAATTTATGACAAACTTTTTTTTGTTGGTATTACCTACTAGATTAAAAATTCGGTTGTTTGCCTTTTTTAATTACAGCATATTCCAGAAAACTAAGAAAAGACGGCCTACGAGGAGTCAGACAAAATTTTTAAGCAGCAGCATAGGTCGAGTTTGGTATCAAATTAAAGGTCTCACATAGCAGAGTACAATGCCGAAAACTAGACTTCAAATGGATGACCGAAACGGAAATGGCAGGCAAACAAAGTTTCCATTGAAATATATGGGTAAAACTTTAAAATGCAATAACTTTCTTTATACCCAACATTTTAACGTCGGGTTTGCGGCATTGTACTCTGCTAATTGGGACCTTTAATTTGATACCGAACTTGACCTATGCTGCTATTTAAGAATTTTGTCTGACTCCTCATGGGTCATCCCCCTTAAGGGGTAAAAAAGTGATAATGCCTTAAAAGAGTAGACATTTATGGCCATTATTGATATACCAAGTCTTGTAACTTTATCTATACTGGTAAAAAATATATTTCACCGTTCCGGGACTTTTCAACCACACTGTATATAAAACAAGTTATTTCACTTTTTCACCATAAACCTAAAAAAAATTCATAATTATTTGGAAATATTTAAGTAGAGAGCTTTATAACGACCCATTAATTAATAAAATTGGACAAGAAAACTGTTAGTGTTTGCGGTCAAAAGATTTTTGAAACTGAATCATTTTAATGATGATAGTAGATTTTATATTTTTCATGGTTTTTTCGTATTTTTCGGGATATGCTGTAATTTTTAAGTGGCAAACACCTAAAACCATAAAGTACATGTCAATACAAACACAAAAATGTATATGTCGAAAATTCCCACGGGGGGAGGAGTATATGTTCACATCAGCCTCTGCTCTATTAGGGAAGAACCCTTATGTCCGATTTGGACCATTTCAGATTTATACCTTCCCATAGATGGTTGGTTACCATGACCGAACAAAATTTCGTGAGGATCACTCCAGCCGTTCAGGAGCTCAGGCTAAATCACTCAGGCGCTCGACGCAAAACAAGTACAGTGTTCACATTGGCTACCTCTGTCGCTCAAGGCGCACTCTGTAAAATGTGATTAATTTATTGGGAATTCCTGCACATAAAACAGCGTGACTAAAAATACATGTTTTAATAATGTTTTAATGTATAATTTGACAAAGATGATTCCATCAGTTATTTGGCGCGGATAAACATTAACAATGCACATTTTGAGCTAATCAGTTATCATTTTGTACTTAAACTGAAATTATTATACACTTAAAGAATATAATAAGGAAATAGATGTGGTAAATTAGAAGCACTTACTAGGAATAAATCATTCACTAGTGTTTTAACAGCATCTTATTAACTACCAATATCCGCGAGTACCGAATATCTTCGAGTCTTTTTCAGCCACCCTTCAAATAAATAAACAAAACATAGATTGCAATTTTGACTAACAATTACATTTTTCATCCCCTATGTAGTTACCTTGATGCCACTACTACAGGTGGTACTACTGGATACTACTGATGCAACCACTAAACCTTTTTATAAACGATATTAATAGAAAATATCAATAGCTAAATGTGAGTAACAAAACAAAACAAAGGAAATTTAATATTCATACTCAATAAAAAAACAAAACCATGTTTTGTCCTGGTAGACAAAATGTTTAACTGCTTTAATCGTCAATGCGAAGCCCTCTGTCGACTATTAGTGAGGTCAAATCAACAAACCGACCGCGACAAATCCACTACCAATCGCATTTGGAGCAATCAAAACTGGCCGTAAAATTGAAGTCTCAATAGGTCCATCACGGCTGAATTACGCACCATGAAAATTCATCGCGGGGGAGGAGGGTGTGGGGTGGGGAGGGGTGCAGTTTGATTATGTTGTTGACGACGATGAATCGTTTACTCCTACCTTGTAGCCCGCTGGCTCAGCAGGGCCTATCGATCCTATCGCTATCCCTGTCGCACCCACTGTCCAGCACAGAGCGGATCCCCCCCATCCCTCAGGAGTAGCTGTCCTTTAATCCCTCTGCTCGATTAATGGGATATGATTGAAACGGTACAGTCCAAGCCACAAACTTTCACTTCCGATTTGGTCACCCCTCTCTTGCCACCGAATTCTGTTCGTGCTGTGATGAGCCCATTATAATGAGGTTAGAAGATTGGTGTTAAATTATTTTAAGACTACTAGAAGTGTTTCTCAAGTTGAAATTTGTATAGGAATTTCAATAAATTATTTGAATGTAAACTGTGACTGTAACTTTTAGTGACTTCAACGTAGGTCACTACGTTCAAAAATTTATATTTTTGAATGACGTTATCAGATATAGGGGAGAGCGGGGAAAGACGGGGTTGAGGGCAAGACGGGGGTTGAGGGCAAGACGGGGTTATACATTTTTTTTGCTCCAGCAGATGTCACAGTATATCGGAAAATAGTTGAACTAATAGCCTGTTGCCATGTGAATGTCTGATAGTGCTACCAGCCATTTTGAGCAGACCGTTCCGACAATATGGATTTAAATGTGTTTTTTATGATGTGACAATCAAATTTTCTGTCAGTCTTGAACGTGAAAAAGGATAGACACTTGTTTTTTTTCTGGTATTATTGATTATTATTATTGAGTAAGGTACTTTTTTAGGAATACATCAATGCATACTATAACCTAGAGGAATATATCCTTGTAGTATTAAATCAATCTAACCTAAAACTTGTCCTTGGGGGCAAGACGGGGTATTTAGAAGGAGGGCAAGATGGGGTGTACAATTTAAATGGTGTTCATTTTAAATGTTATCGACTTTGGTATTTGGTATAAAAATTATTCATTTAACAATAGGCCTATTGCCAAAACGGTTAAATTAGCAAAACTCTTATTTGTATTTAATTTTTCGAGTAAGCTCAGGATTAATCTATGATTAAGCTTATCAATAATTTTGTTTGATTAATTTTTTAAGGTAAATATAACATTATTTAGTGTTGAGACAGTGCCTATTTATAGGTATAAACAATAAATATTTTTAAAAGGTAAATAAGTTTTCATTTAGCAACTAAACCCTTTTCCTTTTTATAGTATTGAGCTACCGATCTTGCCCTCACTATAGGGTAAGATGGGGTACTTGGTAAACCTTTAGAACAAATTTTTATTAGTGTTGATACTTTTTATTTTTTTTGTTCAAATTTTTTTATTGGCTCTATAGATACTGCAGTTTTAATTGAAATATATAGTATGTTTATTGAGGTTTTCATAACGCAACAAAAAATATTAAGTGCTTGAGTACCCCGTCTTGCCCCACCTTCCCCTACATAGTGTATTTGAACTTGTTCTTTTAATTGTCCTAAAATTCTTTAAGGTTATATCACGTATTTAATTTGAAAAGCGACAGCAATGATTGTTATCCGTTCGTTGTGCAAGTGTATGTGTGTTTTGTTTGGTGTATTTCTCTCAAAAGAAAACCACAAGTAAAACTTAACTTGCTTACTATAACTTAGTGTGCACCGATGAACGATGAACTGGTGAGAGCTATTAACTTTTTAATTAAATACTTATATGTGAGTACTAAATTTAAACAGAAAGGTAAAATAATAAACAGTAGGAAAATATGGAATTGTGAATGGCTTCCAACGTGCATCTTAACCTATAACTTGAATATTTACTTTTTTTATTTAAAAAAGGATTTATATGAAAAAATTTAACAACTCGCTAGATTTTGGCCCTTTTTTTCTTTTCCCACTTTAATCTATCTATATTAATAAAATTAGAGTTTTGTCTGTAAATTGCTTAGAATCTTGAAATTTTTTGTTATTTTTACTTGTTATGTATCACAGAATCCAAAATCGGCGTCATCTAAATTTCTATCCCTCTGTCTTTCTCTCTCTCTCTCTGTCTGTCTTTCACTGTGTCTGTAACGCTCATGGGCCCTCTTTTGTCCTCTTTTCACGGGACAACGACTTTACCTGATGGTCTAAATTTTTTTCCTGTTATAGACAAGAGTGGTGTAAGGTTCATTACAACTTAAATTGCCTCAGCGACCCTAGGGCTTTGCCCCATGGTACGTCAAAGTAGCCAAGTTGTGCTAAAATATCAATCTTTAATCTCTTTTCACACGACAAGGGCTTTAGTAAATGATATAAAAATTTTTAATGCTGTTAAATGTGCAATTAAAACAATTTTAGCTGCTCTAAACCAACGTTCGTCAAAAAGGCTCTGCCTCATAGCAAAAGAAATATTCAATGTTAATCCTATGGGAATATTTAGTTCTATCATCTTATCTATGCTTTTTAATCAGCTGGATTAGACAGTTTGTCATTTTCACCACAGATTGCAACACTTAAATTTTAAATACAGACTCATTTATGTCTAACTTTATACCTTTCACTAGCCAAAATACAGCGAGTAAAATCAACTAAGTTCTTGGGTTCTTAATATGAATATTAAAATAATTTATGCTCGCTCAGTATTACTGTATTAATCAGATATAAAACAGTATAAAACAGATCGAGTTTTGTTCCTTATATAATGAATTTACCAAATGTTAAATCAGCTGATGTAGTTATTATGTTCTGTTATTTTATAATTAATGTTTACTTGTAATGTTTTGATTCTGTATTTTATTAAAAGAGTTCTTGTTGCGTGCATTTTACATTTATTTTATATACTAGGTGTCACAGACAGACACAACAAGTTGGCGACGATGAAAAAACACAATGAAATAAGTGAAATGAGAATGAGTTACAATTATTAAACTTATAGTAATTATTCTGAAGTCTGCCAAAAGTAAACAGCCAAGTGTGTTGTTAACATGGATGAAGATCAATTTGAAAGGGTTCTTTCTGTTCTAACGACTGCTCTCGGAAACAAACCTATTCCTGAACCTCAGATCATACCTTTTGCAAACTATGATGCCAAAAATGAGAAGTTTTCTTCATACATGGAGCGCTTTGAGAAATATTGTGAACTTAAAAATATTACTAACGACAAGAAAAAGGCTCTTCTATTGTGCTCCTCAATTGGGAAAGAACATTACAACAACCTTGCGGCACTTTCAGGTCCTGACAAGCCCATTAAAGATAGTGATTTCTCTGAATTGGTGGATAATTTTACGAAGATGTTATCCCCAACAGTCTCTACCAGTGTCTGGAAATGGTGTATGTGTACTGGAAATAGTGTCACAACACTATTTCCTCAATGTTATTCAACAGTCCCACCAGTCAATCTCAGATTTTGTTGTGACATTAAAAGGAAATTTAAAAGATTGTGATTTTTATACGACTTGCACCACGTGTAAAAAAAATCTCTATAGCTGACTCGTTTCTTCGTACACAATTCATCAGGGGCTTGAAAGACAATTGGATCCGCGAACAAATTCTACAGGATTCATCTCTTGATGGTTTTGACGCAACTCTGAAGAAAGCAACTGCGTTGGAAGCGTCCAGATTTGAAGCAAAACAGTTGAGCAAACCTCCTGATATATCATCAGATGTTCTTTCTGACACCAACCGTGTGGATAAACGTTTTACAACCCTTCAAGGTAACCAAAAAAGTTATAAGAAGTCGCAATCAGATGATAATAGTCGCAATTCCAGCTCTTCTAGTCACAGATTCCAGTCTCGATCTTCACGGGGTCACATTGATTACAGATCATTGGGTATAGATGGTCTTTGTTTTAATTGTGGACGGTAGAACCATCGCGCACGTGAGTGTAAAACTGATAGAGATTCTCTTAAGTGTAAATCATGTGGGAAAACTGGACATGTAACCAAGGTCTGCATCACCACCCTCCTGCAAAAATCAAGAACCAATACCTTGTTTCAACAGTCACAAGATGAAGAGGATGTTTATTCAGATGAGTACGGCATCAGTGAAGTCAATGAAATTGAAGATTTATATGAAGTTGGTCCAGATAATGATAAGTACATGATTACTGTCACCTTGAACAATAAACCTCAGTTATTTGAAGTTGATTCAGGTGCACGTTTTTCCTTGCTCTCAGAATCAGATTTCAATAGACTTGGTCTTAATATACCCCTTCAACCGACCCGTGTCTCATTCCGATCCTACTCAGATCATGTTATAAAACCTAAAGGTAAAGTTACTGTCTCAGTTACATATGGTGACAACTCAATGGAGGCTGATCTTTTCATAGTGCCCTCTGGTCATGCTGCTTTACTTGGACGAATGTGGATTCGGGGACTGAAAATAAATCTCAGTGAGATAGATGGTTGCAATCACTCAGTTCTGAATCCCGTTGATGTTGATACTGACCTGTCACTCGAAGACATTTTTCGAAAATACTCAACGGTTTTTGATGAAAGAATCGGTTGTGTTCCTAACGTAGAAGTCAAACTTCAACTCAGAGAAGGTGCAAAGCCAGTGCTTATCCGTAAGCGGGATGTCCCTTTTGCATTGCGGGAAAAAGTCGAACTAGAACTGAAATCTCTAGAGGCACAAGGAGTTATCAGCCCAGTCGCCACAAGTGATTGGGGCTCACCCCTAGTCGTGATTGCAAAACCAGATGGTGGCGTTAGACTGTGTGTGGATTACAAATCTGGAGTCAATCCAAAATTGGTCTCAGCTAATCACCGCATACGCCGAATAGATGATGTACTACATAGTCTCAGAGGTTCTAAATATTTCTGCAAGTTGGACCTTCATAAAGCTTACTTGCATCTGAAAGTCGACGAAGAAGGAAGCAAAATTCAAACTATATCAACTCATAAAGGCACATTCAGAATGAATCGTTTGAGTTTTGGAATAAAAACAGCACCATCGGAATTCAATCGGATCCTCTCTCAATTATTGTATGGATTGCCAAAGGTTGACGCATACTTCGATGACATAATTTGTCATGGAACTACATTGAAAGAGTGCAAGAAGAATCTAATTGCATGCTTACAACGTCTCAAAGACAATGATTTGCACTTGAACAGAGCCAAATGTGTCTTTTTCAAAGAAAGTATTAACTACCTTGGTCACGTTGTTTCATTTAACAAGATTGAGAAGTGTCAAACAAAAGTTAAGGCAGTTACTCAGATGCCGCGACCTCGAAATGTTGAGGAATTGAGACGTTTTCTGGGCCTGGACACTTATTATTCAAAATTCATCCCGGACTTTTCTTCAAAATCTTATCCACTACGAAAGCTGCTTCGAAAGGATGTAAAATTTTTCTGGTCAGCGGATGCTGAGGCCGCATTCTTGAAACTCAAAACAGAATTGTGCAGTGACAGAGTACTTATCTTTCGATCCATCGAAACCAGTCATCCTTACAACAGATGCCAGCCCGGTCGGCATTGCCGCTGTACTCAGCCGTGAAATCAATTGAGAAGAAAGACCAATTGCTTACGCTTCACGAGCTCTGACACAAGCTGAAACCAATTACAGCCAGCTTGATAGGGAGGCATTAGCCGTCGTCTACGCAGTTACCCACTTCTTCAATTATATTTTCGGCAGACGTTTCATTCTTGTAACTGATAATGCACCGTTGTCACGTATATTTCATCCAGATTGTTCTCTGCCACAGATGACTTCATCACGCTTATTGCGTTATGCCTCTTTTCTTAGTGGACTCGATTATTCAGTTCGTTGCAAGAGAGGTAAAGAAAATGAAAACGTCGACTGTTTGTCTCGTTCTCCCATTGCCTCATCAAACAACAAGGCAACACTATCAATTGACGAAGAAGTAAACGCTCTCAATGATGAAACCCTGCTTCATATTTCTAGCTCAGCAATCACTGCAGAAACAATCGAGAAAGAGACAGCCAAAGACCCTATTTTAAGCACACTGATATCCAAACTCAGGAACAGCTGCACAGATAGTTCCTACACAGTTGCGGGTAATACACTTTTTCCGCTCCAATAGAGTTGTAGTTCCAAAAACCCTTCAGACAGCAATTCTCAATGAACTTCATGCATCTCACTTAGGAATCACTAAGATGAAACAGTTAGCCAGAAGATATGTCTATTGGGAAGGCCTGGACAAGGACATCGAACGTCTTGTTAAAAGTTGTGAACCTTGCGCTAAAGTACGTCACACTCCACAAAAAGCGCCATTACATCCATGGGAACAACCGGACGAAAACTGGGAAAGAGTGCATATCGACTATGCTGGCCCTTTTGATGGCCACTTCTTTCTCATGTGTGTCGATGGAAAATCCAAGTGGGCCGAAGTTCGCATGCTTAAAAATGCTCCGTCCTCTGCAACAACCATTTGCCTGTTGGAAAATATATTTTCTGTGCACAGATATCCTTTTGTTTTAGTCTCGGACAATGCCGCAATATTTAAAAGTGACGAGTTCCAGCAATATTGCAAAGAACACGGAATTTTCCAGAAATTCAGTGCCCCAAATCATCCGGCAACGAATGGCCTTGCCGAACGCAGCATCCAGACGTTAAAAAGAAGACTTAAGGCTGCTTCAGACGATCCTGCTCCACTGCCTAGAAAGTTGCAAGACATCATGTTCCGGTATCGTTCAACACCTTTTGCATCGGGAAAAACTCCGGCTGAACTGTATCTTGGAAGGAAGATTCGAATCCGTCTTGACGCTTTGCTTCCCAACGAGAAAGCACGGACTCCATCAACTCCAAGTGCTTCTCGTGTCCGTTCTCTTCAAGTGGGGGAGAGAGTTCAGTCAAAAGTTCACAAAAATGGAAACCAAGATCTCTGGCAGTTCGGCACGATAGTAAAGAAACTGGGACAATATCACTACATTGTAGAATTGGATTCAGGTCGATGCCTAAAGCGGCACATTAACCAATTGATTGCTACACTAGTGCCAAGGAAACAAGTGGCATTTGAGCAACAACCAACAGTCATGCAGAGACGTGGTATTCCAATCCAAGAAGATCAAGCTAAAAGGCGTGTCGAGAAAATTCCACCACTACCTCCTGTACCAGCTCCGGAAAATCAAGTTCCAAATCCTAGACAACCAGAGCCACCAGTAGACCAACCCAGGCCACCTCCTCCACCGACTCCACGTCGATCAACAAGTAGCCCAGTCAAAATAGGTTCGTGTCGGAAGTAATTCCGGAGGAGCTGAATTTTTCACAGTTGATAGACTATGATAAGGTGTGCATTTTCCCAAAAGTCCCGAAAAATCCCCCTTGAGCTTTCCGCTCTACGCCACTTTAAAGTTAAAGTTGCAGTATGTTAAAAAATTAACTACAGCTTCATAAGGAGAAAAGCAATCGAAGTAGAGTTTACTTTATTTTGTTCCCAATAAAATTTGCTACAAAAAATGTCATTACCTCTTATTACAAAAACCTTAAAGTTTTGTGGCAAAATTGACACAAACATAAAAAATTGATTTTTTTCTTTTCATCAGTTAAAAACCTTCCCTTACAGCTCCTTTGTTTGAAGTTTATATGTAAAACCGTAAATCTAAAGTTTGTAGAGAATGATTTTAGCTTTACAATGATATATAACATCACCGTGTTCGGTTTGAGGATAACGTACAATTTTGTATTTTATTTTATGGTGACATTGAAAAAAGGCTCTGATCTTGGGCCATTTCAGTACAGAAATTATTGAATTTTAATGTCTTCCTCTCTTATTTATTTTTTCTAAAAGGAATGACTTAGAGGAATGGAACTTCATACATCCATATTTGGCTACTAGTACTTCATTTTGAGATACGATGTGATTTTTTAGCCCCAATGGGCGACGGCCCACTAGGAGTCACAAGAAAATCTTAAATGTAAGCATAGGGTAATATGTACCTAATATTAAAGGTCGCAATTAACAGAACACAATGCCGCAAACCCGACCTCTTTTGGACAATCGAGCCGGAAATACCAGGCGTTTTAACTTTTCATTAAAATCTTTTGTAACAACTTCTAAATTCAAAAACTTCAATTGCCTGCTACTTCTGGCTCGGTTGTCCGATTGACGTCGGGTTTGCGGCATTATGTTCTGTTAAGTGAGACCTTTAATATGAGCTACATATTACCCTGTGCTTACGTTTAAGATTTTCTTGTGACTCCTAGTGGGCCGTCCCCCATTGGGGCTAAAAAATCACATTGTATCTCAAAATGAAGTACTAATGGCCAAATATGGATGTATGAAGTTCCATTCCTCTAAGTCATTCCTTTTATAAAAAATTATAGAGGAAGGCATTAAAATTCAATAATGTCTGTACTAAAATAGCCCAAGATCAGAGCCTTTTTTCACTGTCACCATAAAATAAAATACAATATTGCTCGTTATCCTCAAACCGAACACAGTGATATTATATATCATTGTAAAGCTGAAATCATTCTCTACAAACTTTAGATTTACGGTTTTACGTATAAACTTCAAACAAAGGAGCTGCATGGGAAGGTTTTTAACTGATGAAAAGAAAAAAATCAATTTTTTACGTTTGTTACAATTTTGCCGCAAAACCTTAAGGTTTTTGTAATAAGTGGTAATGACATTTTTTGTAGAAAATTTTATTGGGAACAAAATAAAAGCAACCCCACTTTGATTGCTTTTTCCTTACGAAACTGTAGTTGATTTCCTAACATACTGCAACTTTAACTTTAAAGTGGCGTAGGGCGGAAAGCTCAAGAGGGATTTTTCGGGACTTTTGGGAAAATGCACACCTTATCATAGTCTATCAACTGTGAAAAATTCAGTTCCTCCGGAATTACTTCCGACACGAACCTATTTTGACTGGGCTAAAGAGAGCGTCGAACGCCTACCCACCTCAGACATTACGTACTTACCTTGCATGGTTCTCCGACACTCTCCTGAGTTTTAATTCAAGTGGGGGAGAATATAATGAATTTACCAAATGTTAAATCAGCTGATGTAGTTATTATGTTCTGTTATTTTATAATTAATGTTTACTTGTAATGTTTTGATTATGTATTTTAAAGAGTTCTTGTTGCGTGCATTTTACATTTATTTTATATACTAGGTGTCACAGACAGACACAACACCTTAAATCTTAAAATATTTCGAATTATCTTTGCAAAATAATTTCAGTTTCCTATATAGCTTTCATAACACGTTCTGACAAAAAGAGGTGTATTTCATATAACAAAATATGTAATTAAAACCAACAAGGTTAATAAATTGCTCGATCTTCCAAATAATGCGGGTATAGACGGGGCAGTGCTAATGTAAAAGAACTGAATAAGTAGGGTCCTTGTGAGGACGCTGCTCACGAAACACTGATAATTTTCAACAAGGATGATGCTGATTGGTTAAATGGAATTAGATGGCTAGAACAATTTTGCAGATGTTTGTTATCGTTTTTATTTTTTGTAAACAAATATGCTCGTTTTGACATTTAGAAAGGTAGAAATAGCGATTCCCTATGCAATAAAAGTAATCCTAGATCAGCGCTTTATTTTCCTATGTTTTTCGAAGAAAAATATTTTAACAAGGGATGTCTCTATTTATATGGTTCTGTATACATTGGCAATAAATGGGGATGTTTTTAGATACGGTAAATCTAAAGTAAAATAATTAATTAAGCAGACCTAATATCTACTTAAAAACAAACATATCTACATTGGTGCAGTGCCTACATTACTGACAGGCGATGCTTTGGTTTTATTTGGGTATTCAAATTTTAATTAATTTTAAATTTTGATTAAAAGTTGTACATGTCTTTAAAGTTTAGAGCAAGAAATACAGAGGTGCATGGGGTACAGGGGTACGTTGGAATTAGTACAGCTATTGTTACAAGGTTTTAATATTCTTGACAAGTCTGAGTTTTCTTTAATCGTCTATGAGTAATGGTAAGGTGTACTTTTAGAACTATAAAGTTAATCACGAATATTAATGTTTAGTAAAACTGCAACAAAATAATTAAAGACAAAGACGTAACTTCTAAGTCCCAAATGGGAAATGAATATAAGTTAACAAGATTTTGACAAATTTACCAAGAAGCTATTAAGCATAAAATACGTTATGATATCAAGATACGTTAAAATAAACCAAATGAAGTTGACATATTGAATTTGTGAAAGGATTTTTATATTTCTGTTAATAAACTGCAAACACACCCCGTGCGAAGAACACGGGTACTCAGCTAGTGTTGGGATACAATCATGCTTTAGGTTTAGTTTTGGCTAGATTCAATATAGCTTTTTCTTTTTTATTTATAAGCCCAAAGTGTTTAAATGTCATGTAATAGAATAAATAGTGTTAAATTTGTAAAGTTACATATTTTAGGTGTATCACCATAAAAAAAACGAAAAAATCTCTGCCCTATTAATAAAACACAGAACCAGCTGAAAGCTAGCGGTAATGCAAACAGAAAACAGTTGAGTAGCACTATAAACTTAATAACTTAATAACTTAATTCCGGACATAAATTAGAATGATATCATGTTAAAGGGGATGAAATTCGGAAAATTAATAAAATATGTGTTACAAATACATTTTGCCTTATTTAAGTAACTCATAACGTTATAATGAATATTTAATAAAACATATCTAATTACATAATTAGACCTACAATACAGAGTTCCGCCTTTAATATTAGTCTTATTCCCAATTATGTTCAAAAGTAATAAATAATTCAAACAATTATCCGGTCCAGCTCATATGATCGTTATCCGGCGATTATTGAGGGGATGATGGGAGGGTGGCGTTATATGACGGTGGGTCGGAGGGGGTTAAGGGGGGTGCGAGAGGGGACAGACGGATCGCTGTGTCGAGGGAGAAGGCCGGGGCGTAATCCCTGGAGTCCGGCCGCCCGGGGATGTCCATCGACCGTTGTGGATGAAACCGCACATTTGTGGATAATACACACACTTCGCTAGGTTTACACGTGAGAGTTTTTCTCTTTCGGAGGGTTAGTTGGTTAGTCTGATAAAAATCTCAGACAGTTGTTGAATACTGGCAGAAAACTGTCTGGGATTAACTATCTTGGAAAATTCGCTGGTTGTGTAAACACATCTGCGAGTACCTTCTGAGAGTACGAAACTCTCTGAGAGTGAAAAACTTTCACGTGTAAACCTAGCTTTATTGTTGTCAATTCGTACGCCTTCTTCAAGAATCAATAATATGTTATTGTTTTTTACTGTACATAGATAGCATTAAGGCTCCGCTCTACCTCAGCCCGAATGCCGCCTCGCGGCCGTGGCCGTAGTGCTCTAGGCGAGTTTTAAAGATGCAGAGGTTTACGGGAATCGTGTTTCAAAATAAACTAATTTGGTTACAAATTGTTTCCTAATTTTTTTTCTAAAAGTAATAATAATTATCGTATGGCTTTTAGTGGAGGGAGATCAGCAATTAACTGATAGTTCAGCTCGCCTGAAATGCCTGCACTTTTTTGTTTTCTATGCAGGTACTCATGGTTAGACCTATTCAATCCTATCTAAATCAATCTTCTTGGTTCGGAGGACTTTCTGTATACTGTATATAGAATTATAGACTACTATTAAACTACAGTAACTAAATTTTATTGTATTAAATGTAAAGTGAGTTTTCCAACATACAGTATGTGGTTTTAGATAGTCTATCGAATACATATGTAGCATGTAGAAATAAAAAGTCACTAGAGGGGTGATCTTCTGTACAGGATATATGATAGCCTATTTAATAACAATAGTTGTAGTGCTTCTGAAGATAATGTTGTAATTACAAAATTAGTTCTGCACAAACTATATTATGTTGATATCATAAAACTTTATACTTACTGGTACAATTGAATTATAGACCATAATTTTAATGAGGTATATTAATGTAGAGCTGTAATAGTTGGTTAAATATTATTTAAAACTAAAAATAATTAGCGATTTTATACGTGTAAAGTTTTTTATAGCTGGGCTAACATCGTCAGCCAAATAAAATATTCAAAATAAATATTGGATTTTATTTAAAATTAAATTAATTATGTATTTAGGCTGTTGTATAATATTAGAATACAGTAATTCTTTACTGCACGATAATCTTAATTAAAAAATCTATTAATGCAATGATTGTTTGGTGCTAAAGAATAACTTAAATGGAATTACTTCTTTCCGATTTATGAACGTGTTTTACTACCTTAAAAACTGTATTTTATTTTTATCTTGTCGAACAATACAAATATTTCATAAATTTAAAATGTTAAAAAATACAATGTTGTAGTGAAAGAGCTATACTACTAATTTATGATCCAGTAATATAGGCCTATAGCAGGAGTGTTGCATTTACGTTGTAATGTGATTGTGTGGCGTTTCGCCCTATTGTATCCTACTAATTGTGAATTATCTGCATCGCATGTTCGGGGCTGCCTTTACTGTCATTGTTAAGTTCATATTATATTTTATTATATTTTATGGATATGGTTAAATAATAACTATCTATCTTCATTTTAATTCTGTAAGCGAAATTTTGATTTAGGCTATTATTTTCTTGTTATAGAATGGGACACACATGAAACCGCCGTCCCTGGAAATAAAGGAAATTTCCTTAAAACATTCCTTTAATTGATGCTTCTTTCCGCATGTATTAGTGAAGTGAAGCATTTCATACATTGTTTTATATTTATTGTAGTAATAAAAAAAGTTACGTTTTCCTAAATATTGGTTATATTTATTTTTATTTTTTATTTACAATATTGGTTGATAATCATGTACACATACATTGTCTAACACAACGAAGCATCCTGGTGCGTTTCTAAAGTGAAATTGTTACATTTTAAAAAGTATCACGTATTCCTATGACAGTTCGAAAACAACGATGTAGCCGTCAAGTTAGTAATTATTTGGTTCAAAGTCTTGGCAGATACTTGACAGTATGTTATTTGTTTTTCAGTCATACTTTAAAACTCATTATACACTTGTAATACTTGCAACCAAAGATATATTATGCACGAAAAATAAACCAAGATTTTCTTTAATCTTAATTAGCCTAACAATGGAATGGGAAAAATCCAAAGCCACTGATATTCTTTAACGCAGCGATTAGCTTGCTGATTAAAACTGTGAAAGCGAATTATAAAGAAGGAAGCTGAGATGGGACGGGAGGAGGGAGTGAGGGCCAAAGTAATCAGGATTGCCGCTTTGAAGTTTGGGATCAATGGGCCATGCCAAACCAACTGGGCTGTTAGAGGATTGACTGGTACAATCTGCTAATGGCCCCCCTCCACCCCCGCCGCCCCCTGGCACACAGACGCTGCCCCTCAGACAGTCATCGCAGAAGAATACGACAGGCTAATGCTACTACTGCAGCATCAACACTGCCACTCATTTCCTGTGTGGCTTGGCCTACTTTACATGTCGCAATTGTGTTCTACTTTCCATCCTCTAGAGAAAGTGTAAAAGTTAGTTCCTTTGGATGTTTTCGATATTGATTTATGCTAGAATTTTAAATTTATATAGCTTTAACATGAAATTCGGTCAATCGCTCTAAAACAAACTTTCAGCCAATTGATATCCCACTCGACAATTTTCCCGTGGAAATATTCACTCCATCGAGCCTCCATCAATATATGAAAAGCTTAAATTTTAAATTACAATTTGGCCGTATTCAAATTTCCTACATATTACTGTATGTTATATTACAAATATATTGTTATTTTTTGTTAAACTGTTAAAAAAACAAAATACCTACTAATTTTTGCATTTACTTAATGACGTCATTCAATTTATTATGTCTCACATTATAATTATATAGACATGTTTAAGCCATAGTTAAAAAAGCTCTACAGGCCAGAACTTTTAAAACGCTGTTCGATAGGTGATACATGTATTATCACAGTCATCGATCTTCTGGAGTTTTTTATTGCTTCATAGAAGCAGGCCTGTCTCAATTATGTGGCATATACACGGTTACTGTTTTTAGCATATGATAAAATTATGTAACTTTTCTGATCTGATACTCTAAAACAAGCTCCGCATGTACGGGCAAAGTTTTTTTTGGTCCAAGAATTTTTTATTTTTTTATTGAATATGGAGGTTTTGGCCACCAGAAATCGATTAGAGCTGTTCATATGGTTGGAAAAAATCCGGTTTTCGCTCTAAAGCCCTTTAAAGTTTCCATGTTATCCTTATGGAGATTTTTAAATTGAACAAAAATCAGCTGATAACTGTAGATGTAAAACAATGTGTTACATCTTTAACCTGTAGTTTAAGACAATTATACCAAAGTGCAGCACCCGTCAGCTTGGGGAGTGAGCGGAGCGAACGAGCTTTGTATGAGAACGAAAGTAATAATTTCACCGAGCTTAAGCTCAGTCCCCCTGGTACTAAGTTATTAATTAGTCTCTTATACTTTCTCTTATACTTATAGGAAGTCTATGGAGAACATTTCTGTGTCTATAAAATTATATTTTCCTATAAAAACATTGCTACATTGTGAGCTGTGCTTCTTTCGAGTGACAAGTCAATCGCCCACCGTTGCCAAAATTGGTATAAATACTACTATTAACCTAATTTTATCTGAAGGGTCCACTTCATTCTTTACCTTGATACCTACCTACTTTTCCTTGGGTGCACCTTGACGCGTATATTACTGCTTAAACGAACATACGCTGAAGTGTGTGAGTGTGAAAAAAACCTTTGTAAAAAATGTAATAAACCTACCTCCCTTACCGTTTCCTCTTATGCCAAATAAGGAACTGTAAAGATTTTGAATAAAATTATACCTATCAAACATGTGACACTGCTGCTGAAATGCAATATCTTACAAGTAACAGTGACTGTGGTGTTGCAGGTACCGGGTACCGCGGCAGGCCCGGCACCGAGACGCCGTACTACGGCCGCCTGATCAGCCATCTGCAGGAGTACGATACTGAATTAGCTTCATGTGACACTGGTGCTGAAATGTAACATGTTACAAGTAACAGTGACTGTGGTGTTGCAGGTACCGGGTACCGCGGCAGGCCCGGCACTGAGACTCCGTACTACGGCCGCCTGATCGGATATCTGCAGGAGTACGATACTGTATCAGGTACATGTGACACTGCTGCTGTAATGTAACATGTTACAAGTAACAGTGACTGTGGTGTTGCAGGTACCGGGTACCGCGGCAGGCCCGGCACCGAGACGCCGTACTACGGCCGCATAATCGGCCATCTGCAGGAGTACGCGCACGGCATCAAGGGCACGGTGTACGCCGTCGACGAGACGACCATGTTCGTCAAGGGGTTCTCATACGACGGCACGGGACCAGGTCAGTATTATTATACTCAAAGAATTACATTGGGCATAAATAAATGTATAGCAATTGTTATTTTTGTATCAAAATTAGATATAGCAATGATAGATTTGAAGGATGCCGAATTGTTTCAAGGAAGAATAAAATTATTGACTGGGGTAGTACAATAATACAATTAAATTATGTACTACATCATACTTTCTAGCCACCCTATTTACAGTCAGCCCATTTCTGGTGATGTGAATTTCACTCTTAAATTGTCATCGTTTGTCACCTTCTGGTTTCCCAAAAAGGAAGACTTCATTTTCTTACTCTAGGACCAAAACCTTAAGAACCTATTATCACCACAAGAGAAATCAGGCTAAATCAATTAAGAAATCCAATTCTTCGATGTCCGTGGAGTTCCAGCACAACTACAATTCTTTTGTACCCATGGTGTACGTTTTCAGATGCAAATACCATATCTTTGCGTTTTTTACATGTTATTATCAGCGTAACGTCGTCGTATGATATTTAAATAATTTTTAACGCTCTATCGTGGAGCCAGCAAAATAATCAGTGTAAAGTAATTTAAAGGCTGAAAATCACACACTAAGCAAGACCTTCACAGATTCAAAAGGAAAATGAAATTAAATTTAGGATTTTTCAGTAGCTTTTTACCCACATTACCCTTTCGTCATAAACAACGGTTACCAAGCTCGCCTCCTACATAAAGGTTGGATCGAAAACTAGTCTTTCTTAAATACTTCCCCAAAATAACCCAATTTTAAATAGTTAAAATAATAATAAATAATAATTTATTTTTATTTTTAGATGCGTTCTTCTGGGTGGGCAATACTGCCCGACCGTCGCCTGACGGATACATAGTCCCTTACCCCGAGGACTATGTGGGCAGGTGAGTCTATATGCATTAAGTAAATGTGTAATCAGAAGATGTTTCATAAGTGTAAATAGGGAAAGAGTTGAAGATTTAATTTAATTTGGTTTAATTAATCATTGTCATTTGATAATATATATATATATATATTTTGTTTATTTAAAAAGAGGTTGGCGGACCTCTTTTTGCCTTACTTTGCCCCGTCCACATAGACTATTGATCTGTGCGTGGATCGTATTAGACAAAGTAAGGGGGTGAACCGGTACAGTACAAGGTGAAAGGTACTGATAAAAGTCACTGGCAGAACGCGGATTCGAACCCACGACATCGCTGCCATGGTCCCGAAGTCCGGCGCGCTAACCATTACGCCACCGACTCACCCAATTAGGTAGTTGCTATAAATATTATTTATGAATACTTTAACTTAGTGTTGTTTTAGCGAATTTCTCTATAGGGAATACGCTATTACGGTAGTGATCACGGAAAGCCCTAAGCCCGGGACCATCATACTTTTTTTGAGGTCCCTAGAAGCCAAAAACAACATTCGTTAAAATTTTTTATATGTGTGTCCGTTAACACGATAACTATCGAACGGAACCTCCTAATTTTGATGACATTTTGCTGTATAGAGGTGTAGCGCAGCGTTCAAGTTAAGTTCAAAAACCATCATGATCGGACCATTTGAACGGGGTTTTATGGGGTTTCAAAAAAGTAAAAAAATGGATTTTTGGAATTTTTCGACCTCAATTTTTAAAATTCAACAATTTTAGCTTAAACCATTTAAAAGAGCTTAAAACACAATTTAGTATTTTGAATTTTCAACCTGTTTTATCTGATAACGAAGAAAATAAAAAAAATATGTTTTCCATGTTATTCTTGTGGGGAATAAACAAATCCCTCTATCTCAATTATTTACATAACTTGATAAAATTTGGTATGTACATCCACTAGGTGGAGTGTAACTTATATTTGCTTATAACACCCATTTTGGGGCAAACCTACAGGGTGTTTCCAAACAACCTGGAAATATTTTGTATTTGTGTTCCTTATGTTAAGACAATAAAAAAGTCATAAACCTTCGTTAGGCCGCTAGCCTCCATTTTGTTTTTTACACATAATAATTTTTATTTACGTGACGGTTTGTTGAAATAAATTCATATTTAACATGAATCTTTATGACACCAATGTCCATTTTTAGAAAAAAACATTATTTTTGTCCAATGATTATTTTAAAAATGGCGGCCATTTGAAATTTTTAAACTCAAATATCTCAAAATCGGTAAATTTTATCAAACTACTATAAACAGCAAAAACGATGAAAAATTAAATTATCTAACCAATGGTACCAAGTTTGTAAGGATATGACAACGAATAACGGAGTTATTGAAATTTTTCTTCTAAAGTAACCTAAATTTGCATGCATTTAAATGGAAAATCAACGATTTTATGCATAAAAATGGCAATAACTCCATTATCTGTTGTTCAATCCTTATAATTTTGGTATCATTAGTGAGATAATTTTATTTTTTAGCTTTTATGTCTCTTGTAAATTTTTTTTTATTTTACCGGTTTTGAGATATTTGAGTTTAAAAATTTTAAATGGCGGCCATTTTGAAAATACACATCGGACAAAAATAATTTTTTTCCTGAAAATGGACATTGGTGGCATAAAGCTTCATGCCAAATATGAACTCAATACAACAAACCGTCAATGAAATAAAAATTGCTAGAGATCGCCTCCTGATCGAAATTCGATCAAAATTTCAGTTGATCTGGACCAAAGAAGCTTAAAAACATTTTAGAACTATAACATCTGTTCTTCCTAATTTTCTAGCAGTTGTTTTTACAACAGCTGTCTTATGATTCATTCAATTCTCCTTTCTCCATAAGATTAACATTGGAACTTTGAAAGCCTGTGGGGCGTAGCCCTGGAGTCTGATATGAATTAGAATGTGATTCTGCTCATCTACAGGACTATACCTTTCTAACGGTATATTTGGATTTATCCTACGATGCACACGAGCTGAAAAAAAAGGAGGAAATGAAACATGCTTGCGTATTAGATAGGTGTAAAAAACAAAATGGCGGCTAGCAGCTTAACAAAGCATTTCAGGACATATGTTTATATGATTTTTTTTACTGTCTCGACCTAAAGAACATATATACAAAATATTTCAAGGTTGTTCGGAAACACCCCTATGGGTTTTACATATCAAGTTGTAAATACCAGATTTTATACAATTTAGCATGTACCTGCACTGGGAAGTCTATTTGCTTACAACACCTTCATGGCAGCAAACTTTCTTCATGATTCCCATGGTGTGGGCCTACATCGGGGAAAAAATTGTGACCATATAGATATTTCATTGAATTTTACTTACATTGATATAATAAGTTTCACTGATAAAAATTATATTGAGATTTATTTTTCGTTCCTTTTGAAAAATATGTTTTTATCCATAGTGTTTTTTATTTTCTACTCTATTAAGGGAAATAAAATGCTCTATGTCCTACTTTCTCCACAAAATGAGATCTAAAAGTGTAGAGTACAACGCCGTTAAATGATAGGTGCTACAACGCTCCTGCTTCTAAAGGAACTTTTTTAACAGGACATTTTGGAACGTCTAATTACCCTATGAAAGAGATAACACCGAATATTCTAATACAATACTGTGTAGGATATTCAAACGATCAACGGTGTTATTGTACTACGGACTTTTTACTAAAATTTTTAATGCTTTTAAAACGTAACAACTATACTATAGTAGAATTCACGAAAATAGTCCGATGAGAGTCCATACATTGTTGCCAAATTTATTCTGAAACACATTTTTACACTGTATAACACATGGTAAACATAACCACAAATGGCAACATTGCAGGGCGAGAGGGGGTGAGGGGGGACTCAGCTGTTTAAATTTCCATCGGACTATTTTCGTGCATCTTACTATAGTCTGGACAGTTTCAGTTTCTTTTATGTAGTCTAAGGCTCCAATTACCACTATTTCAAGGAAAAGATAGTAAATCCGTTATAAAGACGTATGGAAGGAGTTTATTATCTCGCCAATAAGTCGTGGGTGTATGGATAGGGGGTGGGGTAAGTTTGTATTTCGACAAAGACGCGCCAAGTAGAGGGATCCTTTTACATTCTTCGCCTCTTTTTAATTTATTCCTTTTAAGAAATCCGATCTGCCTCATCATCGCCGATATTTACTGACAGTCACTTATGCGTCGCTCACATTTAACGATTCCTTCTAACTGCTGCGTACATTTCAATTTTATCCTGGTATAAAGTAAAAATAGGTTATAATGATTTTGTTAGATTACTAAGTGAAGAATATTTTATCAAGAAGCGCTCTAATTATACGTGGTAGTTCTTTGAAAAAGTTTTTAAAATATATAATATATTTGTTAATGAGTTTCCTTGTACAAAAAAAGAAAATTCTTCAAAATAACTTAAAATTTGCTTCAGGTTTAACAGCTCGAAGTCAGCATATTGTGACAGAATAATTATTGCGTCTTAATCTACAAACTTCTTTGAGAATTTATATCCGTTTAATTATATGTGTTTAACTATATCATAACAGTTTATATTAAGATAAATAAAATTATTGTCTTGACTTTTATCCTTTTTTTTAGTTTGTAATAATTTATTTGCCTTTTTACAGGAAAAAATGTATTTTTAATACATGTCTTCTGACTCTCATGGACCACATTTTGTTCTTGTTACATTATGACCCTGGCATTTTAGTGTTAGTTCCCAATGTATATAATGGCAATTGAACCTAAATGAAATATGATTACTAGCCAAATGGAGGGTTTTGTACCCCAAAAATGTTTTTTTTTTGCATTTTTAATATTTAATTTTTTTAAATATCAAATCTTTATTGTGACCATTGGAATAGCTAAAACACACACAATTCAGTATTTTGAAGCCTTGCTCTATCTCCATTAGTTACCGAGATATTAAAAAGTCTAAAGACAGTACCATTGTATTTTGGGGCTCCAATGTTAATCTTATGGAGAGTAAGGATGTGTTAATATTTCACTTTTTAACCAATATTTTTGGATGAAACTTGGTATTCAGCTTCATTTGGTTGAGATTCATCTGTTTATGGTAAAAAATCTTGGTTTTATGCTTATCATGGGCAGCAAACCTTCATGCTCTTTTCCCATATGGAGAATATTCAAACTCCTTTAGCAATGGACAGATTGATGAAATTTAGTTTTTATCATTCTGCACGAAATCAGCCTGTTTTTTTGTTCTCTCAATAGTACCAAAACCGATTCTTTCTTGTCCTAGTACTGAAAAATCATCTGGAGAATTTTTTAGGTCCTAGTACTGAAAAGTCAGCTGTTTGCTAAGTATATTATTATTGATTTATTAATGTTGAGGAGCAGAATTTTGAAATTCAAACGTTATAAAGAGCATTGTTTGTAAATAACAGAAATGTAAACACTGCATATTACTTACTTTGTAAATATAACCTCAAAATCTTAATAGGTAATATTTTTAACGATAAAAAGTCTAATTTTGCATTATGATAAAAAACGTTGTTCATCACTCGGAGCAAAAGTGTCTTTTTGATGCTTAATCGTTTTTAAAAACTCGGCTGCGCCTCGTTTTTAAAACACGATTGCGCACCAAAAAGACCCACTTTTGCTCCTAGTGATGAAAACTACTAGTATGGCTTCATATGGTCGAAATAAATGTTTTTATGTTAAAAACCTACTTTTAGTGTTCCCCATGGCAACATACCTTCATACTCCTTCCCTATATTTATCATAAGGAGAATAGACATTTATTTTCCTATTTATGAGCATGTGATGATATTTGGTTTACAGGTTTATGTGGTCAAAATTAATATTACTAATGTGGAAATTCGCCGAGTACGCAGGTCTGCTGCAACGGGGGGTATTTATATATCGAATGACAATGTTTTTTAACAAATGAACTGTCGTACGAGGAAGAAACTAGTCAAGATAGTCATAATGGGGTCCTAAACTACTCATATAGTTTCAAAAAAATTTCATAATTTTGAGTCATTGGATAGAGTTTCGCGTAGAGTTTTATTAAAAGTAAAGTACCAAGCCTTGCTCGTTTATTTACAATTAAATTTGGTTGAATTATTATTGTAAACAGACCATGAAGTTTACGCTAACATCCAGCTATATCTTTTCACAGGTAAGAAATGTTTCAAAACAGTTCTTTTATTTGTGTTAACCTTTTGTTGCTACGAGTATTTCGTTAATAAAAGGCAATGTATAAAGCCAATGTTAAAAATTGCCATTCCAAAACTAGTTTATAGACTAATAACAATTTTTTCTGGGGCTTTTTCTTTGTGGATTTTTTCTTGAGACTGTTTCCAAACTTAATATGAAGTTTAATTTTTTTTTATTAATATCCTAAGCAAATTGCTCGATTTCGAGCAGACTACACTAGTCGTCATATTATTAACCGTCCGAGTCATAACAACCGTAACGCAGCCTTTGATGTTGCTCGCCGGCTGCGTCTTTCCACCGTCCTCGCTGTCATCCCATCCCCGTCCACGATTATGTTTATGTTCTCTTTGCTGCGCCGAGAAGTCACTTTGTCTCTTTTCTCTTTTTAAATTAGCTTCAGAATAATTAATTGTTTGTGCCAGTCACTTTAAGTGCTCTCGATTAATAAAGGAGATTGTTGTTTTTGGAATAATAAACGTCAAAAGTGCGAATCATTGTAAGTGTTTTTAATCACAATATTTTATTACGGGCGCACCGAAACTGCGATCCAAAACCCAGGTAGACGCCGAAACTGCGATCCTTACCCCAAGGGCGACCCCAGGCAGACGCCGAAACTGCGATCCTGGCACGGAGGCCGCCCCCGGGACGATACTGACGATACTGTACGTAAGACGATACTGCTGCTCTTGCTCTCAAACTGAGAATAACTGATATATTTGTGAGGGAAAATAAAGAAGGAAAGTACACCCTGAAAGTCTTCGTTTATTGGTCCAGGTTAAGAGTTATCTTCACCCCTGGGCCGGTAGCCCATTGTTGCGTAGTCGGCAATTTTAACTATACGGCTTTTAATGCAAAACATGGTACGGTATTTGATTTCCCAGTTTCGGACGCAGTTTTTCAACAGATTTTCTTTAAACTTGTTAAGTGTTTAGTTGAATAGTTATATTAGGTCCCTCATACCTCAAAATTTTGAAAATTTAACAAATATAACTCTCTTTGACGTCGCAAAGTAACTCGATTTTTCTTAGTAATATTTATTAAATTTTCAAACTTTCGAGGTATGAGGGACCTAATATAACTATTCAACTAAACACTTACCAAGTTTAAAGAAAATCGGTTGAAAACAGCGTCCGAAACAGGGGAATCAAATACCATGTTTTGCAATAAAAGCCGTATAGTTAACATTGCCGAAAGCGCAACAATGGGCTACTCGCCCAGGGGTGAAGATTACTCTTAAGGGGGTGGTATACGCGAGTTTAGTACAACCTGGAAGTCCCAGTTCATTGGCATTAGTTGAAAAGTGACTTCAGCGACACGTCGAACGGCGAAACATTCTAGAGCCATTAGCCTATACACCGGACGCTGGAATCCCCGCTGGACCCTCCGCTACCTGCTGATCGGCCGCTGTGCCAGGATCGCAGTTTCGGTTGTGGGATTAGCGAACCCTTTTGAGGATTAAAACTAGGATCGCAGTTTCGGTGCGCCGTTTATTACTATATAGGTACTGTATAGTAATATTTGAATAGTTTGAAATGATTTTAACAATACAGTATTTAATTTGTTCAATTTACATTATTTGTTTCATAACAAAAAATAAAAATTATTCCAATACGTAGGCCCATATTCATGATTTTAATCGGAAATAGGAAATTTGGAAATTGGAAATAATTTGAACACTCTACAGTAGTGCAATTTATTATAACAAACTCCTTTTCATATAGCATGTTTATTTCTTCTCCTCACTTTAAATACCCGAGTCGATAATCTGAATGCCCGGTTACATAAATGTTCACACAAACGAGGGCTGCCTCATTGCCTTACTTTGCCCAGAGTCCATTAAATAAAAATTAGGTAGAGGAAGCTCTTGGACCCAGTGATTGAAAGAGTCTTACACCAGGAACTTAAATTCACATAGGTAGTTCCTAGGATATTTGCACTAACCGCTCAGTATACCCGCAAATCTCGTATCCGAACTACAATTTTTAAGGTGTAATAATTGAAAAAATGTTATTAACTATTTTGTCTGGGAGTAAGAACAGTTTATTGGTTCTAATTTCATTAAATGAAGATAACTTTATTCCTAAAAGCATTGAGTTGCTGTCCATGAACCCTGTTAAAAGGTAATTAAGACTCTATTATTTTGCCAGTCATCCGTATGCAGCGGCGATTATTGCAGCACATCGTAACAGTAAAACATTAAATTTCACTTGGGTAGAAATTTTCATGACTTTAAAAAACCGGGAATAGGCCTTTGAGTAGCACAAATTGTTTTTATTCAGGAAAACGGAAAACGTCTATACCACAATCGGGTCAGTAGCTTTTACTTCACACCAGGACATGTACGACGAATGAAAGACCGACAAAAACCACGTATTTACTAAAGATATAGTTTTATGATTTTGTCCTTCAGGACACAGCCTTTAGCCGATAATTAATTGTTCTGAAATTGTAAGACCTTAGGTGTAGCCTGCTGAGTTGGTGCAGTGCAAAGGCTTTTATGAAGGTTCGATTTAATGTTACAAAATTCTCTTGCAGAATGTCAGTCAGAAAACGGTTTTAACCCTATCGGACACAGTTAATGTATGTTCCACTACTGTATTCTACAAGTGAATTCTGAAACAATAAATCAAGCTTTCCGTAAAGCTCCCTGATAACTTCAGCACAGGAGGCATCCTCCCAACATTAGCATACAAGGAATAAAAAAAAGCTGTAAAAACTATTGATTTCTAATGTAACACAGTACAAAATTTTTAACGAATGACAATTTTAGTTGCAGTTTATGTTTTGAGGAAACAACCAAAAGTGAACTCGTTTCTAAGAAAACACAAAATGTTGAGTCTTTTCTATAGCCTTCTCATCGAGTAGAATTAAATTGTTATACTATTTATGGTTAAGTACTTTATACAATTAAAATAAATCTGTTCCCTGCGTGTCTTTATAACAAAACTGACTTCCACTAGTAACATATTTTTTTATCTTTAAACAAAAAATCACTTATTTTGAGAGTAAATGATAAATTTGTATTTCTTTAAAAAATTAGAAATTTATTTCCTGATTAGTCCTCAATGAAAAAAAGCATAAGAGCAGTTTCAGACTTCCTTTACGCTTCCACGAATGAACCCATGAAGTATACTAACACCTAATGTGTTTTTAAGTGACAGGAAAATTTAATTATCGAAAGGTTTGATCAATGAGTTTTCCAAGTTCATCTCCTCGAGAACAGAAGGGTTCACATAATAAATCACATTTCCTTATGAAAAATACCATGTAACTCATTATTTCATATATTCAAAATCTTTTATAAATTAATGTTAAGTCACGAGTCTAAATTATATACTCCCGAATGTGTAACTGACTCATCGGGGTATCAGAAATTCGTTAAATGTCGGTAAAGTAGATCTCCTATATATCACTTACTAACAGAGTGATTCCCAAGCGAGAACTAAACTTACTGACCTGTATTATTGAGAAAATTGCCAACATACTGGGAGTCGCGGATTACCGAAACACCCTTTTTAAGAAATTTTATAACAATAACCAATTGTGCCTTTATAGGTAAAGCGGTCTATCCACCGAGAGTAATTTCAATGTACAGGGTGTATCTGAAATTACCTCTCCAGACCGGAAGTCACTGATGTCAAATACAACCCTCACTTTAAATAATTTTTTTTTTAGTTTTACACGGTTTTTAAGAAAACTTTACAATTTGATCTTGTACGCGTAATTTTAGTAGTTTATTGAATATTTGAGGTTGAAATTTATATTTTCCTCATTCTTCTCTGAGCATTTTAGGTTAAGCAAAAATGTCTCGGCACAAAAATGTCTTAGACTCTTTTAAATACGTTTCCAACAAAAATTGTCAGTTTGATCCAAAATTTTTTTTATTAAATTTACAACATGACGGAGATTAATGAACATGTATTTAAATATTTAGTAAAACTAATCACGTGATAATTGATGTTTTATGATGGTATATTATTTTAAATGAGGTTCTTAGACATTTACATGTTTGGTAAGTTCTGTTATATGTAAAATGTTCAGACATAATATATGTTAAATTTTCCCCAGTTAAAAAAATAATGTCATGCTATTTATTATTCTAAATCAGTATGATTAGGGTTTTTAAATATTAAATTTTAAAGTTGCTTCAAAATTACGTCTGGTCCCCTCTGTATTGAAATCAGTGTCAATCAACAGAGCAAAATATGTTTACCTACAACGGCACAATTTGTTTTTTTTTTGTACAATTTTAAAAGAGGTGCAAGGTTGGTATGGGACACCCGGCAAGACAGTATCATATTTGCATGATAGTCCTCCCAAAAATTGGTTCTTTATTTGGGATGGCACTTAATTTCTAACGAACTCATTAGGAAGTACATCCCTCAGGGGCAGTGGGCTTTCCACTGTACGGGTGTTTCTTGGCAACCCCGGGGTACCTGAGCCAAGCTGTGAGACCCTCCTCACAGTTCTTCCCGAGCTAGGGCCTTTCTTCTCATCTTTCAGGTCTTAGCTCACCGTCTTTATTCTTTCCTGAGCTAACCTTGCTCACCTTCTTGTTTTCGACCCCGAATCAAGGGTGTCTTTCCACCTTCTTTCGACCGGCGCATGCTGGGGGGTCCTGGGAGTGTCCCTGTTGTGTTGCAGGGACTGATGTGTGCCTCGCACTGCCGATGGTCTCCTCCAGTGTGTCGTCAGAAGCCAGCCGCTTCGGACCTTAGTCAGGGAGTGCGGCATGGATGCAGGGATCGGACTCTGCATTGCCACGGTGCGACCCCCAGCACGTCCGGCACATTTTGTGTATCGGTGCTGGGCAAACGGAGGTTCGGGCCCCGGAGTCCCGGGGTAGGGGTGTCTTATCTCCTACGGGGGGTAGACCTCCGAGGGTGTACCCGCTCTCGACCGATGAAGGGCCGCCTCTTGCCGCACGATGCGCTGGTGAAACAAAAGTATGGATTTTAAAATGCAAAACACGAACGATGATGAGATAGAGCAGGCCGCCTTTAAGCGCAGCTCAAGACTGCAGAGGTCTCCGACCTTGAACACTGGAACGCCGACGAAGGGTATTAAAACCACCCCCCCGCCGGTGCCATTCAATGCTCTTGGTGGTGCCGGATCGTCGTCCAAAACCGGACAGAAGAAGGAGGAGATCGGTATGGCGATGGAGGTGGCCGAGCCGGCAACACCATTAGCCAATATCCAAGGGATTCCTCCCAGGAAGAGCCCTCTTCGTGCGGCATTCGAGCTGCAAATGCTTCGTCAGCAGCAGGACGACGCCCACGAGGAGGAAGACTCACTTCTGAAGAAGATGAAAGCTCTTTTGAAGGAGATGGCCAAGGCCCTCTTAATTCAAAAGAACGTGAACAAGGCGATAAAAGAGGGGATCCCGAAACTCGAAGATGCTCTAGAAGAAATCGAGGAATGCCGGAAAATCAGGCTAAAGGCAGTGAAGCAGGAGCGCGATGTCACGAACCGAGTCATCTCTGCTTCGCCTCAAGCTCACCTGGCTGAGTCCCAGACTCAAGCCAGAAAGCGAAAGAAGAGGCAGAGCGGTTCTTCGCCTGGAAGCCCTGAGCTTGTCGAGGTGGACTCAGTGCCGAGACCGGTTTTTGTCACTGCGGCATCGCAGACATCTCCTGTCCAGGCTACTGAATCCGCCCCGGGCGCTGCCGTGATTCCAGCGGCTACTCCTGCAGAGTTTCCTGCTCCGGCGGCTAATCCTGCCTTGGCAGCAAACTCTGCCTCAACACCTTTGGGGGGCTGGAAGACGCGCCTGTCTAAGAAAGAAAGGAGGAGGCAGAAGCAAGCGGAGGCGGCTTCGAAAAGTGCGTCGAGGGTGGAGCGGACGCAAGTCTCGAAACCGGTTGGGGAGGCCTCTGGCAAGTCTGTCAGAAAGCCTAAACAACCCAGGCCTAAGAAGCCCAGGACGGAGGCAATCTTGATCAAGCCTTTAGGGGGGTGATCTTTTGCCGATGTTCTGGGTCAGATTAGATCGCAGGCCAAACCGGAGGAGACCGACACCGTTATCAAGTCTATTCGGCGAACCCAGAACGGGGATGTCCTCCTCGAACTGGGGAAGTCGAGTGACAAGATCGGTTTTGCCGCTTCCCTCAAGACTGCACTTGGGGACAAAGGCTCAATCAAGGCCCTAGAACCGAAGTGTTCGGTCAAGATTCGGGACCTTGATGCCCTCTCCACCGAAGAGGAGGTGACCCGTGCGATCCAGGTGGCACTCCCGGAGATACCAGCTGATGGAGTGAGGGTATGGCTGACAAAGCCCAACCGAAGTCAACTCCGGATGGCTGTTGCTGAAATGGGCGAAAAGCACGCCAATAAGCTGCTTAGCCTTCAGCACCTCAGAGTCGGTTGGGTCAGTTGCAGGCTCAAACGGAGGGTGGTAGTTTCGAGATGCTTTCGCTGTCTCGGTTTCGGCCACTCCTCCCGAAACTGTAAAGGGCCCGACAGGAGTGCCAACTGCTTCCAGTGTGGAAGCCAGGGCCACAAACGCAAGGAATGTTCCTCGAGCCCCTCCTGCTTCCTCTGCAAGGATTCAGGCTCAGGTGCCCTCGGTCACTTACCCGGGTCTGGTCAGTGCGGTGCCTTCAGAGCCGCACTTGAACAGGCAAAAGGCAGCGACCGGTAATTCGCATCCTCCAGGCCAACCTTCATAGATCCTGGGGAGCTGATAACCTTCTAGATCAGCTCGCCCGAGAACTTGGTGCTGACGCGCTCCTTATCAGCGAACAGTATCGGGACAGAGACCCAAACATTTGGATCTCGGACAGCCTCGGTACTGCTGCATTTTGGGCACGTAATACACGAGATGTCTTGGTGCGGAGTCACGGGCGCGGCCGAGGATTCGTCTGGGTTCGGTGTGGGGACGTGACTATCTTCAGTTGCTACCTCACACCCAACGAGGCCGTCCAGGACTTCCGCGACAAGATAGATAACCTAGAGGAGTGCGTTCTAGGCACCACCGGGCATGTCGTCGTTGGTGGCGATTTCAACGCCAGGGCCGTCGAGTGGGGAATGCCCTCTACCAACTCCCGGGGGAAATACATCCTGGATTTCATCGCCAGGGCCGGTCTTGTCGTCCTCAACCAGGGCGACACACCTACTTTTCGGCGCCCCGGGCAGAGAGGCACGATCCCCGATGTCACCTTTGCGTCTGAGTCGCTTGTTCCGAGGATCTCTGGCTGGAGGGTTGTGGAGGACTACACGGGTAGCGACCACCAATACGTCGTGTTTGACCTGCATGATCAGGCAAATCGTCGAGTTTCCGCATCTCGGGAAGGGCCACGCCGGTGGAACACCAACAAACTGGACGTGGTCAAGTTCACCGAAGTCATCTCTCGGGGAGCGCAGGGGAATCCTGGTGAGGCTGGGGCCGAGGCACTAGTAACATCCACGATGGAACTGATCGTCTCGGCCTGCGACCAGTCTATGCCGCGAAGGAAACCCCGACGCGACAAACAACCCGTTTACTGGTGGACTGAAGAGATTGCGGAACTCAGAAGAACATGTTTAAGAACTAGACGAGCCGCCACAAGAGCGAGAATCCCCGCAGACAGAGTTCGTAAGTCGGAGGCCTATAAAGCTGCGAGAAAATCTCTCCGCCAGGCGATCAACAGGAGCAAGGCGAATAGCTGGAGGAGACTTCGTGACGACGTTGATTCCGACCCCTGGGGCCTGGGTTACAAACTTGTAACACAGAAACTCGGCGCCCGCTCTCCACCTTCCATCATGGAGGGTGCCACCATGGGGAGGATCGTCGCTGCGTTGTTTCCTGAACATCCACAGCGACCGCCGGTTGACTTCGGACGGGTAGAGGACGTTCCACTCTTCACTTTCGAGGAG
Organism: Neoaliturus tenellus; assembly: GCA_030545055.2. Classification (NCBI taxonomy): domain Eukaryota; kingdom Metazoa; phylum Arthropoda; class Insecta; order Hemiptera; family Cicadellidae; genus Neoaliturus; species Neoaliturus tenellus. Next base: position 119,562,958 of record CM061534.1, on the reverse strand, counting down.
CTAGAAACCTCCGTTCTCTCCCTGAAGAGCAACAAGGCTCCTGGCCCGGACGGGATTCCCAGTGAGGCTTTAAAGAAAGCATTTTTAATCAACGCTGACTTGTTGTTGAGAATGTACAATGCCTGTTTGGTAGAAGGGGTGTTTCCGGCTCCCTGGAAAACAGCCAGGCTTGTACTGATCAGCAAGGGCAAAGGTGATCCCGAGCTGCCGTCGTCCCACAGGCCTCTCTGCATGTTGGACACGGCTGGAAAGCTGTTCGAGAAGCTGATCCGTTCCCGCCTGACTTCTGCCGTGGAAGCTGCCGGGGACTTATGCCCCCGTCAGTACGGCTTCAGAAAGGGACGGTCAACGATCGACGCTGTCACCGAAGTTCAGAGAGCTGTGGAGAGAGCCGAGAGCCACAACCATTTCTCCCGCCGAGTAGTGCTTCTTGTTACGCTTGATGTCAAGAATGCCTTCAACTCTGCGAGGTGGGTCGATATGCTGGATGCGCTTCGCAACACCTTTCGTATTCCTGCATATCTGTTGCGGCTCATCGAGGATTATCTATGCTCTCGAAGCCTGATTTATGACACGAGGGACGGAACGCGGACGATGGAAGTCACTTCTGGTGCCGCACAAGGTTCAATACTCGGCCCGGATCTCTGGAACGTTGCCTATGACAGCCTCCTGAGGTCCGAGATGCCTGAGGAAACCACTTTGGTTGGGTACGCCGATGACGTCGCAGCTCTCATTGCTGCACGCAACGTTGAGCTGGCCCAACTGAAGTTGAACCGAGTTATGCGGGTGGTCAACAACTGGATGTCCGATCACGGTCTCTCACTTGCTCTCAGTAAGACGGAGATCGTGATTCTCATGAAGAAGAGGATCGACACCGTCGTCCCGTTTCGAGTGGGAAGGGAGGTGGTCACATCAACTCGTGCCGCCAAATACCTCGGGGTTATGGTGGACACCAAGTTAAGCTGGAGGGATCAGATCTTCCGTACGGCGGACAAGGCCGCTAAGGTAGTGACTTACCTTAGTAGGCTGATGGCCAATGTCGGGGGTCCCCGATCCAGCAGAAGACGTCTGTTGATGTCCGCGGTCCAGTCCGTGCTTCTTTACGGGGCAGAGGTGTGGGCAGGCGCTCTAGATAAGGAGTGCTACAGGTTGCGACTCGCCCGGGTTCAGCGTCAAGCTGCGCTCCGGGGTGTTCCGCCTACCGGACAGTGTCCGAGCCTGCCGTCCTGGTGGTCGCCGGAGTCATCCCTGTCAAGCTCTTGGCAGGGGAGAGGAAAGCGATTTATCAGAGACAAGGCGAGATCGGCAAGGACACGGCAAGAACAGAAGAGCGCTCCCGAACCTTCCAGCAGTGGCAACACAGCTGGGAGCACGACACCCGAGGACGATGGACTGCGCGACTTATCAAGCAGGTCCAACCATGGGTGGAACGGCGGCATGGGGAGGTGGACTACTACCTGACCCAATTTTTGACAGGTCACGGCTATTTTCGGTCGTACCTGAACCGGATGTGAAAGACCGGTTCACCGGACTGCATTTATTGCCCGGGTGTTCCCGACGATGCGGAACACACATTCTTCCGCTGTCCCCGTTGGGAAGGGCCCCGCCTGGAGGCCACACAAATCTTTGGTGTATTTTCGGTGGACTCGGTCTGCCAAAAGATTTTGGAGGATGAGGGCAACTGGGATTGTTTGTCACAGTTCGTCCGGGGCATCCTCCTGGAAAAGAAAACCGATCTGGACCGCGAAGTGGCCCAGATCCCTTGATCGAGCGGCTGGATAAGGAGCGAGCCCCACGGGCGTAAGCCAAATTTAGGCCTAGCCTGACGTAATGTGACAAACAATTCCAGGTTAGATTCCTAAAGAGTAGAGGAGGTTTTTTAGTGGGTAAACCCGTTTTTAGGGGAGCCCCACACTACAGGCTGGCCACCTGTGTGCGTAATGCATTTTCCGCCTCTCCCTCAAAAAAAAAAAAAAAAAAAAAATTAGGAAGTACATCATTGACTTTACCTGATAACATGCTAATTTAAATTTTACAATTCAACTAAAATTTTAACTATAATAGCAGATTACAAAACTGATTTATCTTTTAGTGCGTACTAAGTTAATGTTTGATTTAAAAGGGTGGCAGTACAGTATTTTCATTTAAAATAAAAAAGCTTTTTTATTTCCTGCCCCAGAAAACTATCTGATTTCAAAATTTAGCGACCAAACATTTTTACCCAAAATAAATATGACATTATTTTTTTCTACTCTAGCGGCCAAATTATAACATCTAAAGCAATCCTTGCGAACATCTTTCAAGTTACTACAAGTTTGGTTCTATGAATTTTTACCCCCCAGTCCACACAATTAAACATAATTAAATGTTTATTTATTTTTGCGGGGAATTTTACCCCATGTAGACGTATTTTACTCAGAACCTTCACTTTGCACATAGACATATCTTGCACAGTACCAATATCAATTAAATTATCAAACTTAAAAATTATCATGATGATTTTCAATATCACGTATTCTTCTTTTGACTGTGAGTCGGAACGAATTGCTATATCAAGCAACTGATTGTTTTACTTTGATTGTTATTTACTGACCTGGTCCTACGGCTAAAACATACATCCTTTGATGTGTATGGTAATTTTTATATTTTAACCATTATTTAACATACTTTTGTTAGTAACTACTGTATTATTGTATTTAGAAGCTTGAAGTTTTTTTATTTGCCTTGACAGTAATTTTTTAGGAAATTAGGTAAATTTAAAAGTTTTACACCATTAAAAACTGAAATGAAGGAATTGTAATGAATGCCAATATTACATTATGTATTTATCATTGAATGTTCAATATTACTGGATCGTTATGTTATTCCCTGGAATTTCAACACAACTAATTGAAGGATAGTAACTGAATAGTATTTTTGTAAATAAAAGGGGTTTTTGGCAAGTTTTATCCACTTTGTTAAGATTTCCAATTATTTTGTTTTAATGGAATTTTTCATTGTTTTCGATGATCTACTGCACATTTTTTATGCAGTTAATCCATTTAATTTTTTTATATATTTATTTATACGTATTTTATAATTTTAAGTAAATACTTATACAATACCTACATAATAAATTTATTCACAACTCCATTAACCTTTATAGAATTCGGGGGAATTAGGGTGGGGATTTGGGGAAAGAGTCTCTAAAAACGAGCCGTAGGCGAATATATTTTCATTCCTTAGATTGAGTTAGTTGCTTAAGTTCAAATTTAGGTTATTTCTGCAGACGTGGGAGTTAATTTATGTTATAAATAAATGACAAACTCATTTATTTTGCTATTTTGCTCATTTAAAAACTCTTATATTTATATGTATTCTGTTCATTATATGTGACTTAAACAACAATTAACGAATTTCTGGCCAACCCCTGAGGGGGCATGGGGGCGGAGCCCCCATCGAGCCGTAGGCGAGTGTTTTCATATAATCCACGTGGATATTCCTAACTTTCATTTCTGCCGAATGCGATTACGGATGAGTAAACATTCAGTTCGATTGTATTTGCCGATAGACAAACCTAAAACTCGCTGTACGCATTTATTGCATTGTGTTTGCACTTTGTTTCAGCACTCAATTAACCTTTAATGATTCCATAGCAAATAAATAGATTAGCGTTCCACGTGATGCGCTCTCTATTGTCAACGCCCAGCCGATACACTCACCGTATCGTACATTGCACATTACACTTACTAGACGCTACATTATACAGTGACATGCAGCAGTGACCTTTTTATCTGTTGCTATATTGATATAAAACACTACTTAAATGGGTTATTTTTAACCAGTTAAAACATTGGTTTTATACTAGACTAACTATTGATGTGCTACTTTTTCTTGAAATTTTATGTTTACTTTCAATAAATTAGATGAAACATGTTTCCTTTCGATCTATGACGTAAAGTCCCTGTATTACAAGTTTTTTATTTATTATTTTTTTTATTTCGGTAAACGAATATCACTAACAAAGTCCCTGAAAACATAGAAGCCCTTTTTTGTTTTATTTAACCATTGAAAACTAGTGGTATGTAATTTTGTTTGCTAGTGGTGACATACGAATCCCTAAATTATAAATTACATTTTTAGCCCAATAAAGTAATAATTTTAAATTAATGTGGTTAAGTTACCAAACACGTTCTTCTCTTCACGTCACACTGCACATTAATTATTCGGCTAGAAGAACTTTCGTGAAGTATTCTAAGCACGAAATTGCTAGTGGAATGTGAAAAACCGCGACTAGAAACTGCGATAAAGAGCAAACATCAATCGGGCAAATCCCCGGTCGCGGCGCGGCGGCGGCGGCGGCGCTCAGCCCCAATATGCTGCAGCATCCGACCCCCGTTCAACCGGAATGCATGTGGTAATTTCGCCGCCGGTTTTTGAGCCGGCAGCATTAGCCGGTCACCTGTAATCTGTAAAATGTAGTGAAACACGAGACAAGTAATCCTCGGCAGCATTCATCGTCATGACAACCACCTCCCCCCCTTCCCCCTCCCCCGACCCCCCAACCCTCATCAACGCTCAGATCGGTATCTCGTTTCGATACCTGAATAAATATGTGCCCGCACGCACGCTCACATCCCCAGCATCTGGTGGTTGTGTTTGAATTGTTGCATAATGCACGGCAATATTTTATTTTAGGTTTCCTCCCCAGGTGCGATAATATTAAAATACATTTGAGATCAGAGATATACAGTATTTGTGTTAGTATATTAAAATCTGTATAATAAATTAAGCTAATTCATAATTTCATATTTAATTGTATTCGAATCAGAGGTTTTTAAGAGTAAAATCTATATCTATATATATAATACGTGATGCCCTTTTTTTGTTAACACTACTCCTCCCTTATTTCTGGACCAATTTTAAAGTTTGAGGTGTCAAAAGAATGGTCTCAGTTCGTAGTTTTGCAATAAGGTTTTAGATTTTTGATATTTTAATTCTGAAGCTCACGGGAAGCCCTCAAAGTTTTTTTTTGTCCATAAGATTAACATGGGGAACAATTTATATTGAATTGCTCAATAAAACAGCTGTTGATAATAAAACAAAGAAACACATGTTAAAAGCTAGCTGAATAGAAGTAGTTGAACTACTGGCACTGAAATATCAACTCAATTTCATACTTTAAACAAGAAGTGTCTTCAGTCGTATTTTTTACCTTTTCTCAAAATTTAGCGGGTAGATTTTTCTTGAACATTTTATTTACGTGTATTTGGAAACAAAATAAGTTAAGTAACGTAACCCTAGAAAAAATAATGTAGGGCCTACAAAAACGAGTTTAGAAATTAAAATTTTTGACGTGGGTCTTTTGGGTTGTCTGATTGGTATTTAAACAATAACGAAAGCTTAAAAATATTAAAATAGAACACTAAATTTGTGTGCATGGGTTTTCAAACTCTGTAAACTATAAGGAAAAGGGATAGTTGTTTGTAGGTGTTATAACCTGTTTGTTTACTATTATACTATTCAACAACTTAATACAGAAGGCTACACATATTAAAACTCATGTTTAAAAGAAACGACATTTAAATTATTTTTACCTCCGGTGTAGAAAACCAGCTTATTACCAATATGGTTTATAAAGAGAAATTTCAACCAAAATATAAATACCACAAAAACCAAAATGGACCACACTAACAAAGATGTAAATTCTCCTTATTTTAGTGATTTCTTTATTTACATGTTGTAATGCCATGGAAAATTATAAAGTTATAGGGGATTTAGTTCTTTTTTAATAGTAATGTGGACTCATTCACTATGTCGACGACTACCTCATAACAGCAGCAGTGAGTGCTGCATAACTCATGCAGGACCGGGGAGCTGTAGTGAAATGTTGATTTTTGTTCTGTTGTCATTTAAGTTCAATGTTTGATGAACTATGTAGATCCAACATCTGTGAATTTATTCTAGATTTTATAGGAGTATTCTTAGACAGAGGCCCTAAGACAAATCAGCAAAAGAACGTAGGCCTAATCTTAGCTAATTTTTAACTAAAAGAAAAACCACCAAATCTCAACAGTGTGTCACATTGGAAGTTGCAGAATTAGTAATGAAGATCGATTAATGAAACGCCATTATGCGTTATCTGATTTTCACTATAATTTAATTTTTATTCAAAGTAACTCTGTCCATTACCACGAAGCAAGGTTTAATACTCTATACGAAATGCAGCGCATTGCGCTGCACGGGCCCCCTAGTATCTTCTTATTACAGTTTTAAATTAGACGGAAAGGAAATATACCTTACTAAATTTATAAGGGTGCCCAAGGATAGCGATGTGACGAATAAACTAATGTCATTTGGGATATTGAACGTTTGTGAGAAAGAGAATACAAAATCAAAAGTACTAGTATCTACAGACTTTTGGTCCAGACTTATCAAAATCCACCGCTTATCATATGAGGCGGAAATCAAGTGGCTCTTTGTAAATTTTCACATAGGACATTGACAAATAAGGCCCTCGTGTACACATTTTTATATTTTGTGTTATTATTGAGTTTATTTTGAGCCATACAATACGAAAGATGAATTAGTTTTTGTCAGCGCGTGCATGGTGTATTTTTATTACCTTATTAGTTGATTTTAAATATAATATAAGAACTTGTACATATGATTGATATTGCAAAATAACTGGTTAGACTGAATTCCTGTGATCACACGTCATTCATTGATTGATATGTCAAGGCAAGGTTTATAAAGCTCAGTGTTGATAATACATTGAAGTTAATGCATTAAGTTGTATCTTAAATGTATTTTACAAATTTTGTTCACTAGTAAACAAAAGTTATCCACAATTTTGTTGGTTGAAATATCAACTCGGATTAACACAGCAACTATCATTAAAGTGTTTTATTTTTCTGTACACAAGATATTTACTCTTGAAAATTTCATACATGAAATTGAATAACCTCCTAAGGTAAACACGATTTTTATTACAGTTTGAAAATAAAATACTCACTTTTCGCGTGTGGAAAGTGTAAATGTAAAAATGAAACAATGACCATGCGTGTGTGAGCGTCGGGGTTTTGATGGTTTTAATGATGCTGGACGGGCACGTGCCCTGTACAGGCGTGACAAGGCCAGTAGCCGGTAATGATCAGAATCACGCGTCACGGCCGGCGCCGTCATTGTGACACCGTATCGTGCATCTGGTCCTCGCCACGTCATTAGCAGCGGCAGTGACACTCGTGACCTAAACCTGGCGTAAATATGGCTCCGCGTCAGCTCGTGTTCGATTTGTGTCTATGGATTAATTTGTTTGTGATTTAAAATAGTGCTGCTGGTGGTTCACGGAAATATTGTATAAGATGTTTGTTTAATAACAACCCGATTTCACCTGATATGCAAACATGGAATTTAAAACAAATTATTACTTATACATTAGATTCTTAAAACTGGGCTTTTACGCTTTACGTGGGGTGTCAGTGGGCCGGCGAGCCCGCTGTGGCTGTAGGGCTTTCCCTCTTCAGCGTCGGGCACTTCTACTTGAGTACCTTATTCCTAATTTTTCCAAATTTGGAATTTTATTAGCAATTTTAGCGAATTTCCCTAAAGGAAATACGCTATTACGGTAAAAGCCATGGCAAGACCTAGGCCCGGGACCATGTTACTTTTTCATTTTGGGGTCCCCAGAATCCAAAAATATCATTCGTTCATTTTCATATACATCTATGTGTCCGTGGTACTGATAACTTTTGAAGGTGACCTCCGATTTTAGTGAAATTTGATATGGAGGTGTAATACCAGGTCTATTTTCATGAGTTCTCGAACCAGCATGATTGGGTAATAAGAACTGGGTTTTATGGGGTTTCAAAATGGTAGGCCTAAAGAATGGGTTTTTGGCATTCTTGACAAAGATTTTCAAAATTCAACAATTTTGTCGAAAAAGATTTAAAAGAGATTAAAAACAAATATTTTTTTTAATATTTAGCATGTCTTAAAAGGTTACGAAGAAAATAAAAAAATAGGTTTCCATGTTATTCTTATGGGGAATTCACAAACCTATATCTCACATATTTATTGACATAACTTGATCAAACGTTGTATGTACATTCACTAGGTAGGGTTTAACTTATATTTAGCACCCATATGGTGGCGAACCTACATACTCACCCCCAGGACCCCCATGGGGTTTATGTGGAAAATGAAAATAAGAGAATTTAATGCAATTTAGTATTTACGTGCACTGGCGATGAATTTTCCCATCTACTTTTTTTTTTTAAGAGGTTGGCAGACCTCTTTTTGCCTTACTTTGCCCTGTCCACATAGACTGATCTGTGCGTGGAACGTATTAGACAAAGTAAGGGGGTGAGCCGCTACAGTACAAAGTGAAAGGTACTGATAAAAGTCACTGGCAGAACGCGGATTCGAACCCACGACATCGCTGCCATGGTCCTGAAGTCCGGCGCGCTAACCACTACGCCACCGACTCACCCAAACCACCACTTGCAATACCACCATGGCATTAAACCTACATCCTCCTTCATAAGCATATTCAATATGTCCAATTAAAATATTTAAAACTTAAAATAAAAATTAATCCTAGAGCAAAGTTTGGGATAATTGTTTATAATTTTAAATAGTAAAATATGATTAGAATGTGTTTTTAAGAAATCAGTTGTCATCTACAGCATAATAAATTAATCACCAACACGACACCAGATATGGCCGTATGAATTAAGCAAACACCCTGCCTAAATTACATTTAATAGTTGCCGTAAACCTTTAAGTAGGCTCGATTAGTAATGAAATGCTTTAGCTCTGGGTCGTCTATGCTTCACTTGTGAGCTATGGTGATCCTTTCAGCGCGTTTCACCAAATGTTTGGTCACAGTGTCATGCGACACCAAGTAGATGGAAGCACCGGTTTGCTACCCTTGTAAGCGATAGGTCCGCCAGAGTGTTTGGCGGGGTAACGCGGCACCAGTCGGGGTGGATTACGGGGGGCGGGGGCCATTAGCGCATTAGGGGGATGTCACCGCGCGTTACTACCCCCTCCCCACCCCCACGGGGGCCGGGGATAAAGACATTTGTGAAATAATTGCGGGTTGATTGTGAAGCCTGTTGCTGGCCGGCTGGCGGCGTGCTTCCCCAAGATCTAGGAGGGATCTGATTTGGACTGTAATAAGTTACATTGAACACTCTAAAATATTGAATGAGTGGGCCTCTTTTAGTAGAGGGCCTCCACCATTAAAATCTCCTGAAACCGTAAAAAGGTTATTACCAAATATATTCTTGTTGATTAAGAGGGATAATAATAGACGGAAAACATATACATTGTGCCCACAAAATCGTCCATTCAACGGTTTAATGCGTCAACCGTTACCTTATCACACTTGGATGCGATTTACCCATTATAGTCAGTTGACTACTGTGCACTAGTTTGGTTAAGTTAGCTTCGGTTAGATTTTAGAGTAGTTGTAGAGCAATAGACATCATAATGGGCTCGTTCACTAACTTTTACCGCTACCGGGATGTTTTTTACAAATCTCAGTAGTCATGTGATAAATCCTTGTGGGTCCTAGTAACGTCATTTTCACATCGTCTTATGAATCGACCAGGAATTTCAAAGTTGACGTTCATATATGTTCACATAACCGTAAAAAATGCGGCACAGGTCCGTCCAGAACAAGTAACGCACGGAGTCATGACGTACGTTAACAAGTGAGAAGATAAGGACAAACCTCGAATACAACATTCCGTATGGACAATTTGGATGTTTTCCATTAATCTATGAAGTGTTCTTCACCAGAAAAGCATTTGTAAACAATTAATTCGAAAATTTTAGGCCCTATCCCAAAAAGACCCAATCTAAAAAAATCCTATTTTTGTAGATATGATCTGTGGACAATTGTAGATGTGTAGACTTCGGTGTAAAGCCACTCCCGTACTAACCGAACATGTATGGCGAATTACAGAAAGTAGTATTATGTAATGTACTCTTACTTAACAAATTTAAATACTGTACGATGCCTGAGAAGAACTATTTGTCTTACCTGTATATGTGATTAGAAAAAAATTATTAATAGCTTCCTACTTTCACCAAAGATAAGATTTAATTTAACTGTGTTTATTGTCAAGGATGACAGACTAAAAAAATACCGTCATTTCTAACTAAAAAAAAACACACAAATTAAAATGTGTAAACTTTTAATAAGGTAACCAAGTTTGTTTATACGTAATGGATATTTTGAAGCAACGAAATTAGAGTGTGCCATATGAAAAGTTAAGAATCAGAAATTACACTTGGCCCATACCTACCTTTTCGTCCAAACACGACTAATTTGGTCATTCGACAACAGTAAGCACATTTCGAGATTGAAATTCCATCTTCAGGTCAACTAACAAAAAGCTTAAAAACTCATCGTTTTCAATTCGACAAAGTTTTTTGTAAAAACACAAACACACATTTCACAACTACACATGTACATACTGACCTGATTAACTGCCACTTCTAACTAAAAACTTTTTCAGTCTGTTTTGCTGTCATCTTTTCTAACAATCAGAGACTTAATTTGTGCCAAACGATTAATATCTTATTAATTATAAGCACCAATGAGTGTACGGAAATACTAAAAGTTCTGAAAACTGTTATAAAACGTCTGTGGGAAACATTATCCAGTAGATAACGAGACAGAGGAGTGCAAAGCATGCAATCCGAAGGCTATTTATCGAGCTAGCGGGGTGGGGGAGTGATGGGAAGGGTTTCGGGGGGGAGGGGGTGCTATGAAGTCTCCACCAGCCAACAAGTAAATTAAAACTCGCTGATGCCGCTGTGAGGGGTGGAACATAATATAGAGCCACATCAAAGTGGAGAGCTGTCTAGTCAGTAGCTTGGTTAAACGTGCATTTAGAGCGTTCTTGTTGGCTACTTCTTTGTTGTACTTTTATTAATGCCGGCACTGGTTAATTTATATGCAATAAATAGGTAGTCAGTACCATCGCAGTTTAAAAATTTGTAGAATATTGTGTGCCTGCCTAAGCCACTAAAAGTATTGTTACTGATTTAAATTTAATGTTTACACTATTGTAATGGATAATAGATTTAATATACGGCAAGCTAATTATATTTGTTTGATATAGTATACATCACTAACAAGTCATGATTTACTTGCTGGTTCCAAGCAATGTACGAATTTGTTGGAGGAATAAATAAATAAACACCGGTATTAAATTTGTGGAAGCTATTTTAGAGGAGTTTCATTCTTGAATTGGGTGAAGTCTTGATTTACTGTAAATTGTTGTTTTTAAGTGTAAAATCTATGGGTGAATGCCTAGTATTTGTTACATGTATAGTATTTAACTTGTATATAAATTAATATTGCATGATTACAGGCATATAAAAGATGGCAATAAAATATTACTTTACTCTTCAAGGCAATTCCAGTCTGTTAATTTTCACTCACCAAGATGGCTTTTTTATACTTTTTTACATATGGGTATGGAAAATGCTATTTGGATTAATCTGTGAGGCTTAAAAAATGTTCTCAAAATACATATTTAAAAATTATATCAATAGTAAGGAATCTAGAATAGTTATTAGGAGATTTAAGTCTCCTCATATTCTAGATTTCTTATACTTATTAATAAATTTTCGAGTAAAAATTGTCAATATATTTTTAATCAGAGATTGCTTTATTAGAGATTTGCTCAAACTCCCAGCAATTGTTGTATCAAAAACCTTAACACCACCTAATTAAATCATTCTGATACTTTGTTAGACTACAATATATATACTGTAGTTTTATTTCAATCAAAAATAATTAAAAGACATCAAAATTAATTTTTATCTCAAATTATTCTAAAGAAAAATATCTCGTTGTTTGTTTGATATTTAAAAGAAAATTCATTGGTTTTTTTTATTTGTAAGAAACTTTTGTAAAACCATCTAAACCTCCCAAAGATCTACTTAAGCCAAATGAAACTTAACACATATTTGCAAAGTTGTTTGGAAATTTCTTTTGCCTTGAAAGGCCGTGAATAAAATATTAGCTCTGGATGGATATTTCCGACTGATGGAGTTATCCCCGTTCGGAGGAAGTAGCAGGGGATTCGTTTAGTGCAGTCGTGCGTTTCAACAAAGCGATCGCGCCCGCTTCCCCACAGCAGCAGCATTGTCAAACTGCGTTACGCCGGAACTGACATTAGGGGATGAAAATGGAATAACTTTCATGGCTGTCTTCGCCCCTGATTTGTGAAGTGCTTGGGCCCTTATTACAGCAGTTCAATGGGGAAATGCTTTAGGCTTTGCCACCTTGGTCCGGTGGGGCAATGCTTTATCCGTCCGTCGGTGGTGGGCGAGAATCTTAGATGATCCACTAAAACACTAAATCGCTAATTTGAGACAGGGACCTCACAGAGTGGGTATTTTAACTGGAATATGAATGAGAGATGAATCCAGTACGCACATGCGCATTAAGATTTGCAGGGACAGAAGCTACCTTCGGTGCAACTCTTATGAGAACACAGTATACACATATAGTAATTATTTAAAGGATAAAACTAGTTACCCCAATACTTTAAGGTAAAAACTGAGTGTTATAAAATCTATCTATATATTAATACGCAAGAATGTTTAACTTCCTCCTTTTTTCTCAGCTCGTGTGCATCGTAGGATAAATCCGAGCATACCGTTAGAAAGGTATAGTCCTGTAGATGAGCAGAATCACATTCTAATTTACATCGGACTCCAGGGCTACGCCCCACAGGCTTTCAAAGTTCCAATTTTAATCTTATGGAATAAGAAGAATTGAATTAATCATTAGACAGCTGTTGTAAAAACAACTGCTAGAAAATTAAGAAGGACAGATGTTTTAGTTCTAAAATGTTTTTAAGCTTCTTGGGGCCAGACCAACTGAAATTTTGATCAAATTTCTATCAGGAGGCGATCTCTAGTACTTATTTAATACGCTAAGGGATCTTTGTCTTGAGAGCTCCTCCTACAATTTTCAACCGATTTACAAGTTTTTGGTGTCGTTGGATAGGGCTTGGTCTGTAGTTGTTTCCACCAAAAACTGGTGAGAATCTGACGGAAAATAAAGGCGTTATACACCATTGAAATCTTAAAATTTCCCATTTAAATAACATTGGGATTGAATAAAGCATTTTAAACATCTGTTAATAATCAGCTGTAAATACGCGTAAGTTTAGTTTTGGTGCTTGCAGATATTCACAACATTGGATTGGTCGGACGTCAATGATTTAGAGATAAAAGTAACATTTGTATTGTATTAAAGTAAATTGCTCGATTTCGAGCTACACGTTTACTAGTAAAATAAAATGATGCAAAGTATAATTTTATCAGCCAGTTATTTATAACTCACATTATTTGGAGGGTGGTCCTAATGTGGTAATCTTTACTAATCTTATCCCCTCCCAGAAAAACCCCCATAACATTATGCAATGAATTTAGATATACTAGAGTGGCTTGAATTAAAATCGGAATTTAATATTTTTTTCCAATCAGTTTCCACAGAAACTTTTATGATAATTAAACATTAACCCACCTATACCAAATATATTTTTTTAATCACTGTTACTTTTTAATTAAAGTTTTGCCTCCAATAGTTACTATAAACATTCATTACAAGCTTATTTAAAACTCCCCTGTACAGTTAGATAGTTTTTATTATACTAATTAGTTGTACAGTGAAATAAAAAACAAAAACACCCAAGGTAAGCTAAGCACATGCTCCAAGTTCTTTTTGTCTAAATAGCTCAATGTTGTTTAAAAGCACATTGACAGTTTTGTATGAGAGCTGTAAAATCTTAAAATTAATTATAAATTGTCCACAGTGGTAGTATTTATAGGCACATCCCACTAAAACTATCGTGACGCACTACAAAATCTTCTTATGGCTCTTGTCCTACTTTTGTAGGAGTTGCACTTGTTAATTCACAAACCTTTTGTTAGAAGTTTTCCATTTAACTTATATGTTCAGATGTTATGAAAAAGGTGCCTTCGCAGATAGCAGAATATAGAATGAGGAACCTCACTAAGTGGAACATAGGATAATGACTCGTCGATGCTTGCTTTGAGCTCCGCTCTCAGATCGAAATAATAATTATTAGTAATTATTTATAACAGCAAAACACGTGTAACATAAAAGGAAATGTCCAGTGCAAAAATATATTTTCCTCCCCAAGATTGCTTTACGCTTTAAAGCCTCTTCAAGTTTTGAAAAAATAATCAGAACCGTTGATACCAGAAACCTAAAACCACTCACTAAGGAGTTTAGGACGACGACCCGTCTGCGCTGAGTGTCGGTCGCAGAGCAATAGCAATCATCACTGCCCCTCGTAACCCCCTCCCCCCCCGCGTAAACAGCCCCACTGTCTACCGACAGGGAGGATCACTCGTGATTTCTTTGGGAGCGATTTTCAGTTGAAGGAATATCCTCCTAAGTCCGCGAATCCCCGGGATCAACTGGGTTTATATATTTCGATCCGGTGGGGCTGCGTATGAGAAACAGCTTGGTAAATCTCTCTAAGCACTGGTAAGAAACCCTTCAGGATTGAAATTCTTTCCCTGTTTATGTTTGAAGCATCCCTAAGATTGGTTCTGTTGCTATTTGTAAAACCTAAGTAATTGTATTAAGTTGAGTAATACACATTAAAAAAAAAGTTGGATGATCATAAATACTAACCTAATAAACTCCTTTAAGGATAAATACTGTAAATAAATCTTGAACCTAAAAAAAAATCTTTGTGAAATTTAATGACTATTATTTAATAATATATTAAATTTACACTACGTTGTCGATTCAAGCATCCAGGAAAACTATATTAATAGAATATATAATACTTAGTAATGGAATAAAAAATGTATAGTTTATTTCAATATAGAACACCATTAAATAACCTTATTGAAACATTTCTTAAACTCAATTTTTATCTAATTTCCATTGCAGTTTAACTCCAATAAATCCTAAAATTACTGTATAAGAAAATAACATTTGTACAGAAATAAAAAAAATATATGCAAAGCTGAAAAAAACAACACATTAGTTAAAAATTTCAACTTCCACCAAGTGACAAGTTTTTATATGTCACCCATCCTGATCATTTTAGCGAATTTCCCTATAGGGAATACTCTATTACGGTAGTAGTCACGGTAAGACCTA
This sequence comes from Neoaliturus tenellus, assembly GCA_030545055.2. Classification (NCBI taxonomy): domain Eukaryota; kingdom Metazoa; phylum Arthropoda; class Insecta; order Hemiptera; family Cicadellidae; genus Neoaliturus; species Neoaliturus tenellus. The sequence continues at coordinate 119,547,801 of CM061534.1, read as the reverse complement.
AGCCCGGGACCATGATACTTTTTTGTTTTGAGGTCCCTAGAAGCCAAAAACACCGTTCGTTCAAATTGATATATATGTATATATGTATATATATATATATATATATGTATATATATATGTATATATATATATATATATATGTGTGTGTGTGTGTGTGTGTGTGTGTGTGTGTGTGTGTGTGTGTGTGTGTGTGTGTGTGTGTGTGTGTGTGTCCGTGAACACGATAACTTTTGAACGGAACCTCCAATTTTGATGAAATTTGGTAGAGGGGTGTAAGCCAGCATCTATTAGGTTGAGTTCGCGAACCAGAATGATCGGACTATTGGAACGGGGTTTTATGGGGTTTCAAAAGGGTTAAAAATGGGTTTTTGGCATTTTTCGACCTTAATTTTTAAAATTAAACAATTTTAACTACAACCATTTAAAAAAAGCATAAAAAAACGAACAATTTGGTATTTTGAATTTTTATCTTAGCATAACTGGTTACGGGGAAAATCAAAAAATGTGTTTTCCATGTTATTCTTATGGGAAATCAAAAAAGCCTATATCTTGCTTATTTATTGACATAACTTAATCAAATTTGGTATGTACATTATCTAGATAAGGTTTAACTTATACTTGCTTACAAAACTCATATGGCGGCAAACCTACATACTCACCCCCATGGGGTTTATGGGGAAAATAAACAGAACACCATAACCTTATAAAATTTGGTATGTACAATCAATTTACCAACTAAACCCAAATTATGGCGGCAAACCTACATACTCTCATCCCCATGGATTTTATGGGGAAATAGAAAATATACAAAAATTCCATTGGAAATTCGCTGAGTACGCAGGTCTGCTACTACGGGGGTATTTTTTCATATTAACAGGTAAGAGGTGATAATATAGATACCAACATTTATTCCCCTTTGAAATGTAGTTTTTCTGCATGAGGTTTTTTTTTTTTTTTTTTTTTTTTTTTTTTTTTTTTTTTGCTGACATGAAATTATCAAAACCAAATCCACGTGCATATTAAAATTAAAAAGAATAAGTGGTATTAGTTCTTTGTGTAAAAAATAACAAGACTTTTAGGAGAGACCTTAAAATATTGTAAATTCTATCATTGGTTTGAATTTACTTCAAAAATAATAAGGCTAAAGTTTGCTGGGAAAACTAAACTACAATAGTTTGTTTGTGTTTAAGCTCTACTAGTACTAAAATAATATGTTATGAAATTTAACTGTTTTGTACATAATTTGTAAACGAGGAGACGTGTTTTTTTTTTTCATTTTGAGAGACCTAAATAGAAAAAACAAAATCCTTAGATAGGTACCCTTCAATAGGTAGGGATTTGCTCACAAAACACTCATTCATACTCAGTTCCATGGTATTTAAAAAAAAAAAAAGATAAATGAGAAATGTCACATTTTATTGGATATACCACGGGGGTGTTGTTTGATTTCATAGTTTGTTATCAATTTAATGTATAAAGCCAGCGACGTCTTTGAATAGTTTGATAATGTACTATAATGCAGCACCAACACCTGTTATGCCAGTCCCACGCAGCCAATAACACCCACTCCACGTGTTTGTGTGAGGAATGTCCACAATACGTGGGGCAACGCAAGTTCTGTCTGTATCACATGCATAGCATGCAATATTGGCTAGCAATAAATCTGTTATTAGGAAAGTTTATTACTGTACTTTATTTCTAAGAAATTTAATGAGAAAAGCGTCATATTATAGCCTATATTCAAATCAATACTATATTCAAATCAATATTGTAAATCCGTAAAAATGTTAAGTTAACAATAGAAGGTTTTTTCTATATAAAAAAATTAAAAATCTTTAATACTAGTGGTTTATGCAACGATTGTATTATGAAGACTTTTAAGTCACAAATGAGGTGAATTACTAATTATAATAACTGCACATGATTCACAACGAGAGCGAGACGCCGAGCCCTGTGTGCCGTCTCGTCAAGAAGCGCGGCGCCGGAACGCAATATAGCTACCGCCGTGTGTTGCGGGTATTGCCTAGCCGGGAATGTCGCGGCGCAGCCCGGGAGGACGGCCGTGGCGCGGAGACCAGCGGTAACTTACCGCTGATTCGTGGACAGCACAGACGCTGTTTGAATGCATTGCTGTTCTAAGAACTACACTAGTGACAGTATACTTAGGGAACTTTTAGCAAATCGAGCAGCGTTTTAGCACCTAGACACTGTAAAGCTCACTGTTTCCGCAATTTAAAATCTATTAGTAGTTTATGCAACGATTGTTCATATAATATTGCAATTAAGATTTGTGTCGTTATTAGTCTATATTATGCCATAAGTAGAATGTTATCATTACAAAATTTGGAAAAATAAATGTGATGAATTAGAACGTATTGTAGAACATGCTTTATCGACATGACTGCTCTAAGTCAGTCCATTATCTAACTGTATTCCAGAAAATGAACATTATTAATTTATTTCTTTAGAGTATCAAAAATACTCTGCGAATAAATACTTGCGCAAATTAAATAATACTTGCGTATTAGTGGAAGTATCGTGACTGAGGGATCTCAATACTTGTAATAATATTTATAGAATGAGCATTATTTGTCGTTTTAAATTTTTATACAAAACGATAAGCTCAGTGTAGGCAAGTTGCTCCCACACAACGACTGGAGCGTTTTCGTCCTGCTCGCCGCATATTTGTGTGGAACCGCCACTTGACCACACACTCACCAGCCAGCGCCAAGCAACCCACTAATATGCGAATATATGTTTATGTATACAATTTTGGAGTACGTTTATTTTTATTCTAAAACATTAAATTTTTTTGTATATTTTCGTCATCATTATCAATTGTATAATGGATTAGTAGCCTATATTTCGAATAGACTTGAATCGGAAAATAAGGCGCGTTACTATATGAAATGATGTCAAATGAAGGCCTAGCAATTTCATCAACCAATTAAACCAATATGTCTCGGTATTTATTGGCCTACTTTCATATTCATAAGAAAATCACTATTCAAATTCTGTCAAAATAACCACTTTGAAATATGATGTCTCAATTAATTCAACCAATGGATTCCAGCCTTAAAGCTTGCCGAATAAAAGTTTTGCTTTTTCGTAAACAAATATTCTTATTTTGACATTGGAGAGGTAAAAAGAAGCGCTTGCAACGGTGACGAGGTGAAGCAACATGTTCATCAGTGCTATTTTCTACTTTGAATTTCAGGGTCGAAATTAAAATAACACATGATCTGGAATAAAATTGGGGAATTATGAAAGGTGATGAGGGGATTTCCCTTATGGTGGGAAATAAAATTTTGTCTTTCGACCGCACATTTATTTTGAAGATACTGTAGTATAATTTGTACTTAAAACAAGTTTTAATTTTCATCAACCTTGTAAGGCCTTAAAAATACAGTCTTATAATAACAATCATCTCCGATTGTTTACACTTGACGATAGCTTCAAAATGCTTGGAAACTGCATCAGTGTAAATTTTACCTTAAATTTGAACAAGTCAGAAATCCTGGAAAACCTGTAAAAATATCAATGCTAAAAAAGTTAAATATTTCCATTGGTCAAGCGTAGGTGGAAACCAAACTGCTCTCAACATGCTTCACGTTCTTGTGATAAATTCAGTTGCACAAAATAGCATAGAATTCCAGCAACATTTACTTATATATGATCTTTCATACAACGCTTTTATTTACATGCCTGAAGCGTTTTTTAGGGGCTGCGTGTCTTTAGATGGTCAAATACCCATTTTATGGCAAATAATTGTTTTGTCAAAGGGGTTTAATTTGAGTTTTAAACCTCTTTTTAAAGATAAACGTGTTTTCCCATACTAGCCCATTTAACATGTATCCGACGAGCTCGGCATGGATTTTGGTGTCGGTGGCGAGCTCATTCCTGATCACATGACATTGATTCCTCACCCTCACATTCCGACCGAACCAGGGCTACCAACCTTACAGTTTTAATAAAAGAATGACCTTATCGAAGTGCTTGATAATTTTCATAAATATACGTGACCTATTTATTGTTTATTAAAGGAACAGATTAGTCTAAACAGTATAAAAAATATCAATAAATTTCCTAAACAAAAAACACTGTCAATAACAGTCACCATTTCTTTGCTAGTATGGAGAAGACTTCAATTTATTGGGTATATTTTTATTGCCCACTAATGCAATAAAAATATACTTAATGTTTCTTTAACCAAATAAACTAAAGATTTTGATATTTTTTGCCAAAATATTGTATGCGCCTACAAATTGTTGAATGATTTGTCCTCGCATATAGGATTAAATTCCAACCAAACATTGCAAATCAATACTCATGAATCCATTTTGTTTGTTAACTTCATCTTGTAAAATGCAATTGTACACCGAAAAGTGAAACAGTGATTGGATTTTTCACTTTTCATTTTAAACAGCAAAATATAATTTAAAGGGCAAATATTGGCCGAAGAGGGCAGCGTGTGTTCTCCGCAAACATTGCGACGCCATTGATTCAAAAACAATATTGAATGTTATTTCAGTTAATGGCTCCATATCAGTTGTTCATTTATATTACAGAATAAATAAAAACCACCTCAATCGTCCCATTGCATTTCTTAAATCATTTTTGGTAAAAATTTACTTAGCTTTTTTGGAAGTTTTTTTTTTTTATTAGCTTTATCACTTAATCGCCGTTTAAGACGCTGACGTTACCATCTCGGTTTTCAGGGCAGATATGAATGAAGGATAGAGTGTAAAAGCAGTGTATTTCTGTTTTAACATTGTTTAAATGATATGACTTAAAATGGATAGATGGATGTGAACCAAAATGACCCAAGCATTTGATACTGTGCAATTATTTTCGGATAGCTAGCTTAATAATAAATAAGCTTCCAAAATGCAGTCGCATTGTAAAACATTACGAAATGAAGAAGCTGTCGAATAACCAAATAAATTTTACCTATATTGTTATAGTATCTACATACTCAGTTTAAAAATGCACACGTGACTTATCAAAGGAGTTAAGATGATGGAATATCAGATGACGATGAACTTATGACGCTTATAACATGTATACGCATCCAAGAAAAGAGTGTCAAAAAAGAATATTTTGGCGAATTTAAAGAATTTTTTTGTGTTTCAGGGAGCCGCCGATCCTGAACGCCTACAACAGGACGGATGTGATCCTGCGACTGCCCAACGGCAAACGCATCCGGGACCTCAAATGGCTTTCCGTCTGGTGTCGACGCTTCACGGTAATCATTTGTTGTGTAACTTGGGCTTATGAAGCATTTGTCAATAATTAATGATGCTTTATAATTACTGTCATGTTAGATAGTATAAGACTGGGGTTTGGACCGTTCCCCGTCATAACGTTAAAAAATACCACTGGCATATGCACACAAAGTAAATGAAAATAAATTTAAAATTGACAATAATATCCTGTTTTCTATGGTGACCTACATTTTTTCCCATTATGATTTCTTTTTGTTCTTATGATTTGTTTATGTTCTTAAGAGGGGGCTAAAGGGCCACTCTAATAACCAAAGTTCACCTGCTCCATTTTTGCCTTTATTTTAAGTCCGATAAAAGTGGAAGGGGTTTTCAATTCAAGTTAGAGACTAGGACTATTTTGGAAAGTTGAGTTTTTGACCAGCGAGATCCCCGATACTGACAGATTCTGTCAGCAGCCACTGAAACTCCTGGGCGAACAGGCTATTAACGCATCCAATGAGCTTGTATTAATAAAAATGCCTACTTTCTGCGGCCAAATCTCCTTCGTCCCATCATCTACCTGGGTCTTGGGTCTCACACGTGCTGAAGTGCAGCAGCGTCTCGTGGAAAAGCAACAAAAATCTAAAATAACTGTTAGAAAACTGTAAAAAACGTGTTCAGAAATAAATAATTACAAGTAAAATAGTGTCCAAGTTCAGTTTGGTTCATAGAAGTGGTTTGTTAAAAAGTTAATGGAAACACAAATTCACTGGGAAATTAATTGCATTTCGATTGAGATGTAATGAATTTGTAATGCTGTTTATTTAGTGTATAATCACTATCAACATTCATAAAATGTTGGCTAAAATATGTATTGTTGGACAATCATCCTTAACATTTTGAATTTTTACCTTTTATCTGCCCACAAAAACCTGACTATGTAGAAGATGTTTTTACCTTGCTCCTTTTTAAACCTTGTGATAGACAGAGTGTTGAAAGGAATGTTTTGTATAGTTGATACTAATTTATCCCGTTATGAAATTTGTTTCTTAATTACTCATTTTTAAAAATCAGGCTGTCGTAATTGATTCTGTATTCACTGTTATTTTAAAATAGCAATATATTTTAGTAAATTATTTTTACGTTTGATTAATTAGTGCAGAATAGAACTAGCTAATAAATTACGAGAAAAAATAAAGACACAATTTCAATAGTTCTTAAATATTTAACATACCTTGCCTTTGGAACCCTATTAAAAAAAGTTTGTATACTGAAAATTTTGTTGAATATTTTGATGAATTAGGCCTACACATTAGAATATATGGATAGTCGAGTGTGTTTTTGTAGCGTTTGTTTCTATTTTTATTTTTAATGAATAAGGACCACCGTCTCCGCAATTCAACTAAGATAAGTGATGCCCAACGATTCTAGGCCTACACTACACTAAACTTCACTACATTCTCCCATCACTACACCAAACTTTGTAGGCCTACACCAATACCCCAACCATAGTTATAAAAGTATTTCTAGAATAAAAGGTTTAATAGTAAAATATATACTAACCAGGTTCTATTTTTAACTTTGCAGGACACAACAGTTGATTGCCTGTGTATTTCCCCCTCACAATTTACAATTTTACAAATTTACAATTTTACAATTTTACAAATTTTACAAATTACAAAGTTTACAATTTTGACAGTTTGGTATCATAATCCTCCTGTCTTCGTTCTACAGCTATCCCACTTCACCGATACCTCTTGTCGTGTCATTCCGGTAGCCTAATTGGTGATTTCAATTACTGTTTCGCCGTCAATATCGGAGGAGACTGGATGGCGCACAGAATAGCTCTTGCTCTCTAATTAGTAATGAATATGTAAAAGCAATTTAGCATGAGCAGAAGACTCTTAGCCTTGTTGTTTTAATTGCTTCCCAACAGGCCAGTCCCTTCCATGCCCAATGGGAGGGATGATTTGATCGTTAATATATTCAGTTTGATTTTATATTAGAAGTCTAGTTCCAAATTCTTCTAGTATTATATTTTATTATTGTCATTTATATTTTATTGCCGCCACTGTTTAAAAAATCTATAAAAGTTTTAAACCACTAAATCATTAATTTGAGACAGGGACCTCACATAGTGGGTATTTTAACCTGAATGTGAATGAGAGATGGGATGATCTTTTAACAACACTTTAAAGGATATTGAAACTGACTGGCATTGCCCTGTAAGCATTAGTAGACTACCGAAGGTGTTTAATGCCGCAACTTAGTTCCGCACCAGAGTATTTAGCTGGCCAGGGTAGCTTCCCTTCCACAGTACCGTCTAAGCCGTCAATATCTTTTACTTTCAATTATACACATATATCCTAGGATGACAACGATATCAACAAATCCAACCTAACAGTCTGATTTTACTTCTTAGTTAATCTGTGGTTGTAACAAGATATATTTTTCATACAATGATACGAACTTAACTCAGTGTAAACTAAGATTAATCCCCCCGTTACTATAACACACCGCTACTAAGATTACTATTAAACCCGTGAAACACCGTAAACCGTAAATTGAATTTTACTTGCACTGGTATGAGGAAATTTAATTGCTCCTCATTGGATCGCATGTAGAAACAGTTCAATTGCTTTTTAGAGGGCCAAGAGGTATGTATTGACACAAAAATACTGCAATTCGTTGAATAATATTCACATACCAAAAACTTGTAAGTGAAACTACTTTTAAACTGCTGCTGCACTTTCATAAAGTAACACAATAATACGAAGCTTAAGTCTCAAGTCAAGTGTAATCACACTCGTCACTAGCGACGTGACGCCTCACTAGACTCACTAGACTCTAGTTTCACTCAGAGTCAGACTCAAACATCGGACAATCATCGGAATGGAATGTCGCTGTTGCAAATAAACTGTGCCCTCCCTCCTGACTCCATCTAGAAACAATGATGAGTCTGCCGGTCTGCTAATTTCTATTGACGGTGGCATATATCACCACCACCCCGGCAATAATGGTTAATTGACAGCCGTATGGGGCTGTACGGGGGCAGCCGCGCCGTCCCCTCGCTTTGTACTATTTTATTGCGTCCGCCGCCCGCCGATTGCGTTATCACCCCGTCGCAGCGCCGTCCCTTATCACTCACTTCCGCTAGAAGTGTTTCCGCCATCAACTCACTCTATATCCGCTTCCTGCGCCATGATACATGACGTGGGGTGTCGCAATCCTGCAGGTGGTTATGGTGCGCATACTGTTTAATATCTATAAAATGTATCAATTCACGTCAACCAATAATTTAGCACGGTTAAACTTATTTATCATACTTTTATTTATTTTGCATTTCAAACACGGGGTGGTTTTTTACTCTGTATAATTAGACAGCTTTATTGTGGATTGCCGAAGATTGTTTTACTAATAGGTAGACCACATTTTGTAGAATAACAGTTTTACAAATTTTGTGCAGAGCCCAATATTAATAAACTAAAAGCAAAATTAAATTTACGGGCAAACTAGAAGAAAAAGAAGGAAAGACAATCGCAGTAATATTTTAAAAGATAGCGAGTAAGTTGAGGGTGCGAAGCAGCAGTTAACGCTAGTTTAAGTGGGGCGCGTATCAGTCGATGCCGCCGGCTGTTATCACCCAACTTGGGCCATTCTGGGAAATTAAACCCGGCGGCGGCGTCACATTTCTCGGCATTAGCAGCGCCGCCCTGCTGATAACTGATAACAGCGCGTCTCGCAGGATTGCCAACTGAACATACATCCATTACTCCAGGGGGCCGATCACTTGGAAAAATGTCCTTCACGACGTTCATGTGGAGCAGGATCGGTAGATGCCAGCAGCAAAACCTAAGTTTTTTTCGGGTATAGCGTATATGTTTCATGTCGGAAGTCAACGTTTTCTAATGGCAGCTGATACATTACTTCCATAGTACAACGTAACTTTATTAGCTTATCATAACTCATATTGTTTTCGTGAATTTACCCATTGCAATGTTTATAATACTTGTTTTGTGAATTATACATGACCTTAATTCAACTTCTTGACCTTGATTCATTTTAATAAAAATTGTTTTCTTCGAATAACAAAATCTGTGTTGATAATTTAGAGTTAACTAGTATTAAGTTGAAGGGAAATTTTAGAGATTATTGTTCTCTGTTCGAGTGGCAACATATTATATTTCACTACCAAGGTTTAAAATAAAATTAGTGTAATAATAATGACAGTATAACTGGACATTTGAATGTGCTTTGCTTCTATAACGTCCCCGAGTTTTCTACCTTAAACATTTACAATTCCAGCATTAGAATAAAAAACTGAAAGTGAGTAATCACACGAATAAAGATTTAACGTTTACTATAGAAAATAAATAATATAAACTAACAAAAACTTTAAAATATCTTTCAGATTTTTAAAATAAAAATGTTATGATTATATTTGTATTTTTTATTTGTCATTGTAAATGCTTATAATTTCATAACAACTTCCTGACAATAATTGCGATCAATATAATTCATTACCAACACAACAAAAGCAAATAATACAGATTACATAAAATTGTTCTTCAATAAAAATAATAATTTGTTTCCATATTTACTTTTTTAGATTTTTGTTATTATTCTTACTATGTTTAATGTTATATGTTCATTTAAGGTTTTGATTTAGATTTATATATTTATTCTTTACAGCGGACAATCAATTTTGTATAAAATGTAATCTATATGTATCTATATAATATTATTCATCACTCGTGGTGGTATTATACATAAACTAGTAAACGTGTTGCTCGAAATCGAGCAATTTATTTTAATACAATACAAATGCTACTTTTATCTCTAAATCATTGACGTCCGACCAATCCAATATTGCGAATATCTGCAATCACCAAAACTACACGTATTTACAGCTGATTATTAACAGATGTTTAAAATGCTTTATTCAATCCCAATGTTATTTAAATGAGAAATTTTGGGATTTCAATGATGAATAGCGCCTTTATTTTCGGTCGGATTCTTATCAGTTTTTGGCGGAAACAACTACAGACCAAGCCCTATCCAACGACACCAAAAACTTGAAAATTGTAGGAGGAGTTCTCAAGACAAAAAAAAAACCCTTAGCGTATTAAATAAGTATAGTGATACTCTGCACATACAAGCTTATAGCATCAAACAATCAACATGTTATAAGTGTAGATACCTTACGACCGTGTACAAATTTAATAGCGTAAATATTCAAAAATAATTTAAATAGCCCAAATAAGTTATACAGTATATTTAATGCAAATTTTGTGCTTCGAATACATTTAGTAACTGCATGCATACTTAAGTAACAGTGCTGATAATTAAAAAAAGAAAAAATTAACATGCGTCTATGTAAAAGATACGAGTAGTTTTTATCGTTTTCATCAAATGCGACTATAACTACTGCTGTACTTCTTCTACACCCAAAGAAAAGAACTATAAAATAGAGTATTCTAGGTTGAGTTACAGGGTTGTTTAATTGCTTACGGTATGTTTTGTTTGTGATGGTATTTGAATCATCCATTTGATACTAGCTACTCATCACTATTATATTATTACTATCATATTATTATTCTACTTAGTAATAAAGAATAGAGTTTTAAAATATTGGATGACTAGCTAACAGCCCGTCAAAAATTACGGGTAATTTTTATAATGATTATTTAAGAATGTTTGAATGGTCAAAAATTTTATGAAAACCCTGACGACATAATATTACAACTCAAATCTTTCCATTATTTAGCAATGTGGAAAAATATATAAAAATATTAGTCTTTACTTTATTAGTTTATAAATTGTTTGTAGCCTAATAGGTTACTAACTATCATATATGGTTTTAAAATATCGTAGGCATATTGGAAATTAACAAAACCAAAGTTGACGTTAAAATGTTTTTCAACTTGATTTTCATTTATTTTATTCCAATTGTCTTGCTAGTTATTGGTATAAGTGTTCTGACTCAGAGTCCAGTTTATGCCAGAACATGGAATTTATATATAATTTGCTTCACCAATTTATATATAACACCCGAGATTCACCTTTCTGACCAAGTGTTTCCTCAACCTCTGGCAATAAGAATTTTTTGCCTCCTTACGTTCTTGTTGTTAAGTTTGTTAGAACCAAGCAGTCTGAGGTCCCCATTAGTTTTTGGTAAAAACTATACCAACAACGTTGAGCACCAGTCCGTGGGATCTTCCACAAGACTTATGACATCTAATTTCGCCATGATTTCAAGTTCTGACTTGACTTTATCACGCAAAGGTAGAAAGAAATTAATTCCTGGGTGTACTACGTGTTACAGTACGTGCATTGCTCTCTAAGTCAATCGAATAGTAGGTTTTTTTACCTTCACTAAAACACTATTCAAAATGATTTTTCCCTCTCTTTTGTTTGCACCTTATTTCCATCTCCTTTTCTTATTCCTTGGTATTTCTTCTTGTATATTTCAATACTTATTTCTTCATAGTTCATAGTTCTGGATTTCCACACTTTTGCACTCCATTGTTTATATCAGTTGGAACAACAAAGCGATTGTTAAACGTGTAAAAGCAAAAGCCTTATAACCTTAAAAGGATGGAAATTAAGAATATAAGGACGTTAAATGACTTAGCTTAAAAAAAAATTAATGGATTAAAATACGTTGGGGAGTATTTTACAATCAAAAGATTGTGCTTATATCTCAAAACATAAAGCTCATTAGTTGATAGTTATAAAAACATATGTGTAAACAAATAATAATAAATAAATCATAAGTTTAAATACATAAATTCAATCATCAATGAAATAAACTCTCTTTATTCTCCTATCTATATAATAAACTCTCAGTCATAGTATTTTTAATATAGTATAGCAAACAAAATTTTACTAAAACATCAGGTGTTAAATGTTAATTTTACTGCTTTAAAAACCACTGCGACATTACGTGTCCATCATTTCATTTGTATCTGTCAATTATCATAGGATTGAAGTTGTCTGTTTTGTTTACAAAAACACTTTGTAAATAAGCAATAATGACAAATTTCAGTGTAGGATATGGATCACCTGGAGCAGTAAACAAATCGACAAAATCACATCTTAGATTGGTCTAAATAAGGTCTAATTTTCATTTTGCGGCGTTATAAGGAAGTTTCCAAGGGATACCGTATTTTTCCTATCATATAGGGATCATAAGAAATCCATTGACACCAAAACGACCACGATCCGTTCAGTAGTTCTCTCTCTAGACCCTTAAATGCACTCTTTTATTATATAAGATTACATTAAAATTTAAAATGGATGATTACAGGGTTGTATGACAACAAATTCATATTAACTACAATTAATTGCACCTAAAACATTACTATGTTTTAAAATGCATGATTAATTACAGGAACTTGAATAAAAGTCCTATACAAACACACTAACATACTCAAGGCTAAAAAAATCACTGTAAAATTTTAAAAGTAGGTGATTCGTTAAACATGTGAAGCATGTAAACAAATAAAAATATTTTATGGAAGTTGCATAAAATGCCAAATGTGAAATCAATTCAACATTTTGTTTATCTATTATCACTCATTTTTTAGATTGCCCTCAAATCCAGGACAGATGTTTCGGGTAGTGAAACGTTAAAATTGGTGAAAATGATCGTTACGTTATCATTATCATCGTGGGCGGATTGAGGTCTTGATATCTAGAAAAACGAACTCTTCGGGCGGTGATTGAATATAAATTCAGACATAAAAACGTTCGTTATATGCAAGGAAAGGTAGCCTATTTCTTTTATTTAACCACAACCACTTAGTATTTCGTGTTACAGCCATAAAACTGTATTTGTTTAGCTTACTACAATCCTTACCAAGTATTATCATCCCTAAAACGTGAGGGTGCGGCGCCAACACCCAGCACCCCTAAATCCACCCCAATGGACTTATTATATTTGTGGCGACCATTCACCTTTAGTGAATTGTTTTATGTCATATGTTTTTATCAACACATGTTAATTTGAAAATGTTTGTTTACTTTTAGTGTTCTGGTTTGGTATTATAAAATACTAATTAAAACATCCTTTCTCTGACTTCTGGTGATTTATTTCTTCCACATTGGTGACCCCGACGTGATCAATCTTTGCCATGTCAGAAGAGGCACTAAGATCGCAAATTGCAGAGCTGCAGGGTTAGATTGGGGCGCTAGAGCAGCAAATTACGCAACTTCGCCAAACACCTCCACCACAGCAAGATGAAATGGCTCAAGTCAACCGGGTTTCCCTCCGACTACCACCCTTTTGGCCCGAAAATCCTGTTGTTTGGTTGGCCCAAGTTGAAGCTCAATTTGCAATTCATCGCATCACCTCAGACAACAGCAAGTTCAACTACGTCATCTCTCAACTCGACCAGAGGTACGCCGCCGAAGTCCAGGATTTAATAACGAATCCTCCGGCCACGGGAAAGTTCGAAAAACTGAAGGCAGAACTGATTCGACGCATCGGAGCCACACAGGACGAAAGGATCCGCCAGCTACTGACACGGGCTGAGATTGGTGATAGGAAACCTTCTCAATTCTTACGGTACTTACGTAGTTTAGTGCCTAGCACCGAGACCGTTCTTGACCAACTACTGCGGACCTTGTGGAGCGGACGTCTTCCATCTTCAGTTCGATCCATCATTGCGACACAACAGGATCTTCCTCTTGATGTGGTTGCTGAGCTAGCGGATAAGGTATTTGAGGTTATTTTACCAACTAATGCCCCCACCATTTCTTCCCCACAGGTCAACTCTGCCGCTAATTCGCCAATTCCCATTGATAGAGTCGACATCTGCGACAAACTCGATCAGCTTACGAGTCAAATATCGGCTCTGTCAACTCGTCTTGATGACCAAGGGGGCCGCCGTTCATCCGACTTCCACAGACGTAGTCGCTCTCGGGCACTATCGCCCTCTAATAAAGAGTCTGATGTCATCTCGCAAACCTGTTGGTATCATCGCCGTTTTGGTAGAGATGCTCGACGGTGCATTTTACCATGTAAGTTTTCCCCAAACTTCAACAGCAACCAGTAGTTGGGGCGTCTACAGGTTGCCACGCTGATGCTTTTCATCGCCTTTTCATTGTTGACAAAACGACACTACGGAGCTTCCTCCTTGATACTGGTTCGGATGTCTCGATCATTCCAACTTTCATGCTTCGAGTCAGGCCCCCGAAATCCTCATTATCTCTATCTGCAGCAAATAATAGCGCTATTTCGACCTATGGAACCATAACTTCAGAGCTCGACCTTGGACTCCGACGCTCATTCCCTTGGCGCTTTCTAGTTGCTGACGTCTCTGAGCCTATACTAGGAGCGGACTTTCTCAGCCACTATAACCTCCTACCTGATTGCAAACAACGTCGTCTTGTAGACGGGTTGACCGGCTTGTCTACGATGTGCCGCACGAAATGTTCGGAACAGCCTAGTATCAAAGCGGTTTCTCCGGAACTACCAATTAACAAAATTTTGGCAGAGTTTCCAGAGCTTACCAGACCTACTGGAGTCCCGCGGGAAGTACGCCATTCTACTCTTCATTATATAAGAACGACCCCAGGACCTCCTGTTTCATCTCGTCCGCGCCGACTCGCTCCTGATCGTCTCAAAATTGCAAAACAGGAATTTGAAACCATGCTACTTGATGGAACTGCTCGCCCATCAGATAGCCCATGGTCGTCGCCACTTCATATAGTCCCCAAAAAGACAGATGGCTGGCGCCCTTGTGGCGATTATCGCGCCTTAAATGCCCGTACGATCCCTGATACGTATCCCGTCCGCCACATCCACGACTTTGCTAGTAATCTTAGTGGTTGTACAGTTTTCTCTGTTATTGACCTGGTCCGTGCATACAACCAAATTCCTGTCCATCCAGACGACATCCCCAAAACAGCAATTACCACACCATTCGGACTTTTTGAATTCCCTTTCATGACTTTCGGCCTTCGTAATGCCGGACAAACTTTCCAGCGCTTCATTGATGGGGTATTATCCGGACTGGACTTCTGTTTCTCATATGTGGACGACATCCTCATCTCATCCCGCACACCAGAGGAACACGACTGTCACCTTCGTGCTGTTTTCCAGCGACTCTCGACCCACGGGATTCTTATCAATATAAAGAAGAGTGTCTTTAGCTTACCTGCTGTCAGGTTTCTGGGTTACGAGGTTTCTGCTGAGGGCACACGCCCACTGCCAGACCGCATTGCCGCCCTCCAGGAGTACCCTCTACCATCAAAATCTTGTGACCTTCGCCGGTTTTTAGGTATAATAAACTTCTATCGTCGTTTCCTGCCTAATGCTGCTGTGCACCAGGCTCCTCTCCATGCCGCCATTGCTAATCTCCGTGGGAATCAACCAATTACTTGGACACCAGAACTAAAGCAAGCTTTCCACAACTATAAAGAGAGCCTCGCGCATGCAACTCTCCTAGCCCATCCTGACTCCACAGCACCACTTGGGTTGTTCACTGACGCTTCTAACAATTCAGTTGCCGCTTGTCTCCAGCAACTGGTTAACGGCAGCTGGCAACCTCTTGCTTTCTTTTCACGTAAGCTAACTGTGCGACAAGTCGAATGGCCTGCTTACTACCGTGAGCTGCACGCCATCTACACCGCTATTCAACATTTTCGACACATGCTGGAGGCCCAAAACTTCACTGTTTACACTGATCACAAACCTATCACCTACGCCTTCCAACAACGTCGTGATAGGCTTCCGCCGATTCAACTTAATCAGCTCTCATTCATCAGTCAATTCACGACTGATGTCCGCCATGTCGATGGAGCTTCCAACGTGGTTGCTGATGCCCTGTCTCGAGTCGGTGCAGTCAAAGTTCCGCACGCTGTCGACCTTCGGGACCTTGCACACGCCCAGACTGGTGACACTGAACTTCAAACTATATTGGATGGTAATACGTCACTAAAACTCGAGCGGATTAAAGTTCCCGGCATTGATATGGAACTCTATGCTGACACGGCTACTCCGAAACCTCGTCCTTACGTTCCAGCACCATTTCGTCGTCAAGTGTTTGACGCCCTACACAATCTGAGTCACCCCGGCACGCGGGCTACGACACGCCTATAGTAGGATTCACGAAAATAGTCCGATGAGAGTTGATACATTGTTGCCAAATTTATTCTGAAACACATTTTTATACTGTATAACACATGGTAAACATAACCAAAAATGACAACATTGCAGGGCGGGAGGGGGTGAGGGGGGACACAGCTGTTTAAATTTCCATCGGACTATTTTCGTGCATCTTACTATAGTCTCCGAACGCTTCGTTTGGCCTCATATCCAGAAGGATTGTCGCGCATGGGCCCGAGCTTGTCTCTCATGCCAACGTTCAAAAATCACACGCCACGTTCACTCACCACTCGGCAACTTCCAGCTTCCATCTGCGCGATTTTCGCATGTGCATGTGGATATAATCGGCCCTCTGCCACCTGCCGGTCCTTACCGCTACTGTCTTACTGCTGTCGACCGGTACACACGTTGGCCTGAGGTTTGGCCTCTTGAACGCATTACGGCAGAAGAAACAGCTAATGCCCTTCTTCAATGTTGGATTTCTCGATTTGGCTCTATTTCCTGTATAACAACCGACCAGGGACGACAATTTGAGTCTGAGCTCTTCAAATCTCTTGGCAATGCTCTTGGGACCATGCGCACTCGCACCTGTAGCTGGCACCCCTGCTCTAATGGAATGGTCGAGCGCTTTCATCGACAGCTTAAGGCAGCTATTATGTGTCATCAGGGAATGTCATGGTTGCAATCTTTGCCCATCGTCCTGCTTGGGATTCGCTCTTCAATCAAGGAAGACTTAAATGCATCTCCAGCTGAACTTCTCTACGGTGAACCACTCCGTCTGCCCGGTGAACTCCTTGTCACACCTTCTCCAGGACACATCCCTGACGCGACGGATTACGTCTCACAACTCCGACAGCTTATGTCACGTTTCCGTCCAACACCAGCCTCACGCCACGCTCGACCAGGAACATTCGTTTATAAGGACCTCGCTTCATGTTCCCACGTCTTCCTCCGAGATGACACTGTCCGAGGCGCCTTGCAACCTCCATACTCGGGACCTCACCCCGTGATCAGCAGAGACGACAAGACCATCACGCTCCTGCTTCGTGGTCAGAACGTGCGTGTCACGATCGACCGTGTCAAACCAGCGTTCATCCTTTCAGATGACACCCCTTCCACCAACGCCTTACCATCGGTCCCTAACGCTCCGGCACTGCCCCCATCTTCTAAGACAAATCCAAATCCAGCTTACACTACACGTTACGGCCGAAAAGTCAGATTTCGACTACCGGACTCTGTTTCTCCGCGGGGGGCTGATGTGGCGACCATTCACCTTTAGTGAATTGTTTTATGTCATATGTTTTTATCAACACATGTTAATTTGAAAATGTTTGTTTACTTTTAGTGTTCTGGTTTGGTATTATAAAATACTAATTAAAACATCCTTTCTCTGACTTCTGGTGATTTATTTCTTCCACATATTCATGGTTATTAATATCTAATAAAATAATTAAAATAGTAAATATTTATTTATGTGACATTTTATCTGATATCATTAACACCTCATTAGAGGAAGGCGTTTCCCCTTCCCAACTAAAAATCTCCAGAGTTAAACCAATTTTTAAAAAAGGTACAGCAAGTGACATTAATAATTACAGGCCAGTATCAATTAATTGTATCTCCCTTAAGTAAAATTTTTGAAATGGTTTATTTTAGTAGATTGGAATTCTTTCTTGAAACAAACAAACTTTTATCTGACAATCAATTTGGATTTAGAAAAGGTAAAAGTACAAACAACGCAATAAATAAAGTAATTACTGAAGTAGTAAGCAATTTAGAAAAGAGAAACAAAACTATCAGCATTTTTATGGATTTGAGTAAAGCTTTTGATTGTGTAGACTCTAACATTTTGTGTGATAAATTAGTTGAATTAGGTGTCAGAGGAATTGCCAACAAATGGTTAAAGTCCTATCTCTCAAATAGACAGCAAATTGTTGAAATTTCTGGCTGTAGATCTAAAAATAAATCGATTAACTATGGAGTACCTCAAGGTTCTATTTTAGGTCCTATACTTTATAATATTTACGTTAATAGTCTAATCAAAGAAGTTAACTATAAAAACATAATTTGCTATGCAGATGATATTGCTGTAACAATAAACAATCCTTCGGTTGAAAGTTTAGAAATAAATAGTTATATTATTCTTACACAAATTTATCAGTTCTTGGGGAACTTAAATTTATATGTAAATCATGAAAAAACAAATTATATTGATTTTAATTTATTGAGAAATAGAGATGAAAATTTTTATGGTAATATAGTAATGGATGAATTTGAGCTAACTAAGGTTAAAACAGTAAAATATTTAGGAATTATAATAGATGAAAATCTAACATGGTCCCCTCACATAGACTCACTATGCAACACTATAACATCCTGCATATTTTGCTTGAGTTATTATTGTCAATTCAGATATAAACCCTTACTAAAATTGTATTATCATGCAGTAATAGAATCAAAAATTAGATATGGCATTATAATATGGGGATCAGCAACTCAGAGTTTGATGAAAAGAATATTTGTTTTACAAAAAAGAGCAATAAGACTAATTCAAGGGTTGAAGAGAAGAACATCTTGCAGACAAGCTTTTAAATCATTGCCATTATATTCATTGTACATATATGAAGTCATAATGTTTGCTAGATTCAACAACAATTATTACATTACCGAATCTATGAGTTTGCATAATATTAGGGGAAAAAATAAGTTAAGACAGGAATCTCAAAGGTTATTACTAAACTGTAATCTAGCTCAAAATATAGGCGCTTCTTATTTCAACAAGTTACCTTACGAAATGAAAAATATTACAGACAAATTTAAAAACGAGCTAAAAAAGTTCTTGATTGATGGATCTTTTTACTCAATAAGTGAATTTAATGAACATTATTACGACCAATCGTAATTTATCACAAAATAAATGAATAAACAAAAGCATTAATTATCGGCTTAAATTGATTTACCTTATATAGATTATATTAACTTCACAATATTTTGGCACAGTGTCATCTCAACGTCAGAGTGAATGAATGACTACTGTGCTAAATGCTAAACAACTCATAAGCAAACTCCCACAAACATCATGCTATATCGTAAATATAATTTATATAATACTTTTGTGTAAAAAAATCAAGAATACTAATCAAGATTTTTATAAATAAATAATATTATTTTATCATCTCAATCAAAATTATTATATTAATATTATTAAAATAATAAACTAGGACATGTTAACATTCCACTACGATATTTAGTTTCACGGTACAGTATTCTGGCGTAGTGTCATCTCAACGTCAGAGTGAATGGATGACTACTGTGCTAGAGTACTGAATTGTTGAGAAAATTCCTACTAAGATATACACTAATTCAAGGTTCATAAATAAATATTTTTCTATCTCATTAAAAATGTTTAAAATACTATTATTGAACGATTAAATTATGATATATTAATATTCTGTGGGATCTAAAGCATTCAAGCAACCGGGCTGTATAATGCTGAAGGTCTCTCTAAAATAAGTAAACCAAAGAAACTCTGTAATGTTAAATATGCAATGAAAAAAGAGTAATAGATAAATAGTATGTCATAAAATCATACATATGGATTTAAAATTCATAAATAATTCATTTTCTTAACATTTTATTGGGAAATATGACGCATCCCAAGCATCCGGGCTGTAGTGATGCTGATTGTTTCCCATCAATTGTAATTAAAAATATTATTGAAATAAACGGTATCAGTTAACTGACACATACTTTCTCCCAACAATATAAAAAATTTATTAAAAGCTCCAAACATTAATGTCTTGATGACTCAGTCGGATAGCTACCAGCTGAGCAGCGCTCGTTTGACCCCACGCGCGTCTGTGACTTTTAACAACGTACTGCATTTACCGCTAAACGAAAAATTGAATTTTCTCCGCAACCACTTGACGTAGAGCAATAATTCAAAATACTGGATTATTTAGTTTTTTGAGCTTGATTTAATGGTGATAAGTAAAATTTATTTCGAAGCAAAAGCAATTTTGAAAATTCAAAAAATTGATTTTTGAAACACTTTTTACTCCATAACTTTTGAACGCGCATTTTCTCGGAGATGCGGGTGGTGTCATTTAATTCACCATTTTAAACTTAATAAACCACAAAAGTTTAATCAAAATCGTTAGAGCCGTTTTTGAGAAATTTTGATTTTTGATGATTTTTGAGGGTTTTTGGGGGGTAAACTACCCTTAAAAATCAAAAATTCAAAAAAATGAAAAAAACGCCTGGAATTATCGTGGGTTTGGACCTACGTACCAAATTTCACCAAAATCGGACCATTGGGGCATTCTCTAGCTCTGTATACATCCAGACACACACACGGACACACACACACACAGACATCACTCCGAAAACCACTTTTTTGGACTCAGGGGGAACCAAAATGGATAAATCCACCAACAACTCAAATTCAAAAATTTTGACGAAAACAATACTTTCTCCATATACTATGGTATAGGGGGAGAAAGTAAAAACATGATGATAAAAAATAAAAATATAATGATAAAATATAATTTTTTTTTTTTTTTTTTTTTTTTTTTTTGAGGGAGAGGCGGAAAAATGCATTACGCACACAGGTGGCCAGCCTGTAGTGTGGGGCTCCCCTAAAAACGAGTTTACCCACTAAAAAACCTCCTCTACTCTTTAGGAATCTAACCTGGAATTGTTTGTCACATTACGTCAGGCTAGGCCTAAATTTGGCTTACGCCCGTGGGGCTCGCTCCTTATCCAGCCGCTCGATCAAGGGATCTGGGCCACTTCACGGTCCAGATCGGTTTTCTTTTCCAGGAGGATGCCCCGGACGAACTGTGACAAACAATCCCAGTTGCCCTCATCCTCCAAAATCTTTTGGCAGACCGAGTCCACCGAAAATGCACCAAAGATTTGTGTGGCCTCCAGGCGGGGCCCTTCCCAACGGGGACAGCGGAAGAATGTGTGTTCCGCATCGTCGGGAACACCCGGGCAATAAATGCAGTCCGGTGAACCGGTCTTTCCCATACGGTTCAGGTACGACCGAAAATAGCCGTGACCTGTCAAAAATTGGGTCAGGTAGTAGTCCACCTCCCCATGCCGCCGTTCCACCCATGGTTGGACCTGCTTGATAAGTCGCGCAGTCCATCGTCCTCGGGTGTCGTGCTCCCAGCTGTGTTGCCACTGCTGGTAGGTTCGGGAGCGCTCTTCTGTTCTTGCCGTGTCCTTGCCGATCTCGCCTTGTCTCTGATAAATCGCTTTCCTCTCCCCTGCCAAGAGCTTGACAGGGATGACTCCGGCGACCACCAGGACGGCAGGCTCGGACACTGTCCGGTAGGCGGAACACACCCGGAGCGCAGCTTGACGCTGAACCCGGGCGAGTCGCAACCTGTAGCACTCCTTATCTAGAACGCCTGCCCACACCTCTGCCCCGTAAAGAAGCACGGACTGGACCGCGGACATCAACAGACGTCTTCTGCTGGATCGGGGACCCCCGACATTGGCCATCAGCCTACTAAGGTAAGTCACTACCTTAGCGGCCTTGTCCGCTGTACGGAAGATCTGATCCCTCCAGCTTAACTTGGTGTCCACCATAACCCCGAGGTATTTGGCGGCACGAGTTGATGTGACCACCTCCCTTCCCACTCGAAACGGGACGACGGTGTCGATCCTCTTCTTCGTAAGAATCACGATCTCCGTCTTACTGAGAGCAAGTGAGAGACCGTGATCGGACATCCAGTTGTTGACCACCCGCATAACTCGGTTCAACTTCAGTTGGGCCAGCTCAACGTTGCGTGCAGCAATGAGAGCTGCGACGTCATCGGCGTACCCAACCAAAGTGGTTTCCTCAGGCATCTCGGACCTCAGGAGGCTGTCATAGGCAACGTTCCAGAGATCCGGGCCGAGTATTGAACCTTGTGCGGCACCAGAAGTGACTTCCATCGTCCGCGTTCCGTCCCTCGTGTCATAAATCAGGCTTCGAGAGCGTAGATAATCCTCGACGAGCCGCAACAGATATGCAGGAATACGAAAGGTGTTGCGAAGCGCATCCAACATATCGACCCACCTCGCCGAGTTGAAGGCATTCTTGACATCAAGCGTAACAAGAAGCACTACTCGGCGGGAGAAATGGTTGTGGCTCTCGGCTCTCTCCACAGCTCTCTGAACTTCGGTGACAGCGTCGATCGTTGACCGTCCCTTTCTGAAGCCGTACTGACGGGGGCATAAGTCCCCGGCAGCTTCCACGGCAGAAGTCAGGCGGGAACGGATCAGCTTCTCGAACAGCTTCCCAGCCGTGTCCAACATGCAGAGAGGTATGATAAAATGTAATGATAATAATGATAATGATAAAAATAAAATAAAAAATATATATATATATGTGTGTGTGTGTTTTATATAGACTATATATATCAATGTTGTATATATAATATATATATATATTTATTGTTATATAATATATATATAATATGTTATATATATATATCAATATATATATATATATATATATATATATATATATATATATATATATCACATATTATTAAATCGTTTTTCAAAATTCCAAGATGTTTTTATAATGAGACTAATTTACTCTTCTCTTATCGAGTCACGACTAACATACGGTATCATTTTATGTGGATCAGCTTCTGAGATTGCACTTTTGCGTGTATTCAGGCTGCAAAAAAGGGCTATTCGAATAATGGCCGGAATAAATAGAAGATCATCTTGCCAAACATTTTTCAAGTCCCTAAATTTTTTAACTTTATATTCTTTGTATATTTATGAAATGTTAGTTTTTTACAAATTCAAATTTCCTTCCATTCAAACAGGAGCAGACGTGCATAATTATAATTCTCGTCATCGGCACAATCATAGACAGACTCCACACAGATTAACACTCTCAGCAGCCCTGCCTCAAAACATCGCACCAAAATTATACAATAGGCTCCCAAATTACATTAAATTACAAGACACCCCTGTAAAATTCAAAGTTTTGCTAAAATCATTTTTGAAAGAAAACGCTTTTTACTCAGTTGGTGAGTATTTACAACCCCAGGAAGGATAAAAATATTATTTATGTTTATTAGTTATAAAGATTTTGTTTATTTCTGATTCTAATAACAGATTAGTTAAAAAAATGTAACCAATAGACCATAATACATGACTGCTGTAATACAATTGTACAATTGTCAATCTACGGAATTTGAATTTGAATTGAATATATATCCGATTTTGATGAAATTTGGTATGAACGTGTAAGACTAAATCTATTTTCATGAGTTTGCGGACCAGCAAGATATGGTTATGGGAACAAGGTTTTATGGGGTTTCAAAGGGTCACAAATGGGTTTTTTGCATTTTAGGAGCATAATTTTCAAAATTCAACAATTTTAACTATAACCATTTAAAAGAGCTTAAAAACAAACAATTTAGTATTTTGAATTTTTAACTTGGCTTAACAGGTTACGGAGAAAAGCCAAAAATAGGTTTTCCATGTTAATCTTATGGGAAATCAACAAAACCCTGCATTTCGCTTATTTATTGGAATAACTTGATAATATTTGGTATGTAAATTCACTCGGTAGGGTTTTAACTGATATTTGCTTACAACACCCACGTGGTGGCAAACCTACATTCTCACCCCCATGGGGTTTATGGGGAAAATTAAAAAGTGCAGAATATTGATACAGTGTGACATTTACCTAACGTAACTATTACATTTCCTTAAAAAACTAACATTTTCTAACAACATCCCAAGGCAACAAACCTACATAATTCATTCCTATGGTGTTTATGGGGAAAACAATATCTCAAGATCGTTTGGAAATTCGGTGAGTATGCAGGTCTGCTGCGACGGGTTTTTTTTGTACTGTAATATATTTTATTTAACAATTAATTAATTGAAATATCCAGCAGAAAAATAAGTCAATCACGTTGGATTATTGTGTTACTAAATCATTTACTTCCAAGCTTATATCTCTCCAATATCCGAAGATGCGTGTTTAACGGCACTGGACGGTGAAATGGTTTCGTTATGAGAGATAAAGGGGCGAATGAGGAAGCGCAGTTTAATATGGTCGGGGTGAGGGTCTAGCAGCGCGCGACCAGACTGTACCGCGGCCCGGTCGAGCCTGCGCTCTAGCGCTGGTCGATGGAACTATCCACCACCACGCCGCGCTGCGCGCACGGGCAACACAGTTATTGCGAAAATATTACTGATAAAGTAAAAAGATTGCCCATAATGCCCGCGAGTATTATTGTCCTACGCGGGAAACGGCTCTTCCTCGGTTTCTCCTGACGCAACGTAACACCGCCGCTAATGCATCGGCCTTTTAATCTTTTCAATACGGGTCCTCCTGAGATTTTAGTTTAAGCACCAACCCGTCCTCCGTCGGATGGTTCCTGGAATCAGATAATAACGAAGTTCTAATTCTGTAAAGGAATGTCTTTGGTTTTTGCTCTGGTTTAATCAGTCGAATCCGATGGATCCCATTGTCAAAGGATCCACGATTAGCTGAATCAGACAGAGGATTCGGTCCGAAGTACCGCAGACACATCGAGATATTTTTTATATGATAATGATCTAGTTCACTCAAGTATCAATCAAATAGAAACATTTATTGTCATTTTTACGTTGACACACAATCATAACCGACCAACAGGTAAACAAGCACAATAGTATGCTATACGGTGATATCCAAGGTAAAAAAATTAAGGTAAAAAATTTAGATTGAATAGGGCGTGTACAGGAGCAAACAAAAAATGTTTAGTTTATTAAATATTGTAGTTGTATATCTATACCCCTAATATTAAGGTTGTGTTTTTAGTTCTAAAATCCTGGTCTTACGTGCTAAATAAAAACCAAGTAGGCCTGTATATTTAAAACTAATTTATTGCAAATAAAAGATTTTCGCACGTTCAAACCAATTCTTATACCACTAGTTATTCTATTCCATTTACTGCACCACTAATACTTTACAACACACTATTCTATTTTTATATTGAAACAAAACAAAAAATGCGTTTCTCGAAGTTCCGGAGGGAAATGGGAAAATGTTGTGGTTTTATGTACCGCCAAGAGGACAGAAATCAAAGAACGCCGAGTAAAGCGGATTTGGTAGGGAGAGGGGCGAGGGGTTGGGGGGATAAGGGGGCAAAATGACCCCGTCACTCACAGCACAAAATGGCGACCGTTTGTCTGGTCGACACTTTTCATTTGCGAAATCTTGCATCTCTTTCTTTGGCTTTGTTTTGGAATGTATGCGGCTCTAACACTGCCAACTTGTGTGAGTCGGCTTTCTCTTTTCCTACACGTTTAATCTCGTAGCGAATGTCTCTAAACTCAAAGGTACAGGAAGAAAGTTCTCTGAGACATAGCGATGAGGATAAGAATTACTGGAAGATAAATGCTGAAAGTGTAAAGTAAATATGGGCGTGAATTATGGAGAGAAAATTATGAAGTTGCCAGGAATAGAATTAAAATTTTTAAGTGATGAAATCACTTTTACAAAACTGGGCCAAGATAAACCAAAATTTCATATTTTAAATATATTTCAAATTGTAAATATTATATTTTTTATTCTTTATTATTATTTTTAATGAAGTTTATTTACAGTAATATATATGTCTAAATAATTCTTACTTAAATAAATCCATAAATAAACCCATTGCATGAATTGTTGGACTAATTAACTAAATTACCACTAAATTAACCACTATAATTATAGGCTAATTAATAACGTAATTAACCAGTGAAGATCACTTAATCACTTTTTAAGTAGAAGATGAGCGAAGATAGTTTTAAATGATCGTTTATGGTTAACTTAACTTTTTAAATTTAAACAATTGAAGTTCGATTATTAACTAAGACCAGTGGACGCTCACTATATGCTATCCAAATTAGCTTCTTGCGGCTTTCCGCGCGTTAAATGCCACATCGATATCAAAATGCAACAACCTTTAAATCATCAACACCGACTGTATAAAATATCAGAAATAGTAATACCTATCTTGTAAAAAAATGTAACTGTGAAACTGAGGGACCACTTTGAATTAAGTTGTATTTATATTACTACTGGACACTTATAACAGTCTTCTTTATATAGAAATTTTTTACAGTGTATATTAATAGGCAAGCATGTTTCGTTTCATCCTTTTTAGAGAATGGAATACGCTATTACGATAGTACTTACAGTAAGACCTAAGCCCGGGACCATGTTATTTTTTTCGTTTTGAGGTCCCTAGAAGCTAATTTCTCAGCTCGTGTGCATCGTAGAAAAAAATCCGCGCATACCATTAGAAAGGTCCTGTAGATTAGCAGAATTCCTTTTTAATTCACATCAGCCTTAAGGGCTCCACCCCACAAGCTGAAAATTCCAATGTTAATTTTATGGAGGAAGGATAATAATTGATTGAATCAGTGGACAGCTTTTGAAAAACAACTGCTAGAAAAACAAAAAGAATAGGCTTTTCAGTGATAATATTTTTCATTACTAGGAGCAAAAGTGGGTCTTTATTGATGCGCAAGTTTTTAAAAACGATTAAGCATCAAAAATACACTTTTGTTCTGAGTGATGAACAACTTTTTTTAACATAATGCGGAATTAGACCTTTAAATCGTTAGAATTAGACTTAATTGTTAAAAATGTAAGTAATATGCAGTATTTACATTTCGGTTATTTACAAACAATGCTCTTTATAACTTTTGAATTGCTAAACTCTACACCTCAAAATTAATAAATGTATAATAATATACTTTTTATTATTCTGCACGAAATCAGCTTGTTTTTTGCTCTCTCCCAATAGTGCCAAAACCGATCTTTCTTTTTGTCCTAGGACTGGAAAATCAGCTGGAGAATTTTTTAGGTCTTAGGACTGTAAAGCCAGCTCCAGCTGTTTGCTAAGTATATTATTATTCATTTATTAATCTTGAGGAGCAGAATGTTAAAATTCGAACGTTATAAAGAGCATTGTTTGTAAATGTAAACAGAAATGTAAACACTGCAAATTACTTATTTTGTGAATATAACCTTGAAAATACAACTTTATAGATGCTCACTACAATTAAAACGTGAAATACAACTTTAGCGCTCAAAAGTATAATTTCGCATTATGATAAAAAGACGTTGCTCATTACTATGAGCAAAAGTGTCTTTTTTATAAATAATAGGTTAATTTACCTGTCAGTCGACAATCCAATTGTAACTCTTTATTGGTTACAGCTGTTTCAAGGACTGTGTCCTCATCTTCAGACCAAAAGCGTTCTCAAAGTCTTCAGTTTAAAAATAATTTCGCCTTGTCGGGTCGTCTTGGGGTTAAAAAATTTAATAAATTAAAACATTGATCACACATTTTACACATACAGTCACAGACACGAAAGTTCAGAAAACACGAATACTAATGTGGCCACAGCAATGTCCAGTAGACTACTGAGTTGGAGGAGAGCAGTGGCCTGGACTTTGGTTACCTGTTATCACAGCTGATGCCTACCTGCTTGTTTACAATCTCTTTTTTATGCTTAATCGTATTTTACTCAGCTGCGCCTCGTTTTAAAACACGATTGCGCACCAAAAAGACCCACTTTTGCTCCTAGTGATGAAAACTACTATAGCAAACAGCTGACTTTTCAGTCCTAGGACAAAAAAGAAACGGTTTTGGTACTACTGAGAGAACAACAAACAGGCTTATTTCGCGCAGAACGATCAAAAATGTTTTTTGAACTTCTTGGGTCCAGATCAACTGAAATTTTAGCCGAATTTTGTTCAGGAGGCGATCTCTAGTGATTATAAATCGGGATAATGAATACCTTAATACCTTACTTTTAATACCTTTAATGAAACTAGAGATCGCCCACTGGTCGAAATTCGACCAAAAATTCATTGATCTTGAGGAAAATGATGTTAAAATGTTTTATAAATGAAACATCTGTTCTTCCTTATTTGCTATCATTTGTTATTATAACAGCTGTCTTATGATTCAATTAATTATCTCTCTCCTATAAGATTAACATTGAAACTTTGAAAGCTTGTAGGGCGTAGCCCCATGGCCGATGTGAATTAAAACGTGATTCTGCTCATCTACAGCACAGTACCTTTCTAACGGTATGCTCGGATTTCTCTTACGATGCACACAAGCTGAGAAAAAAGGAGGAAATGAAACATGCTTGCGTATTAATATATAGATATATGGCGACTTAACTAGTTTTAACCTAATAATTAGTAATGAATTAAAACAGTCATTTTATAACATGGCACAGCGAAATAGATATTGGGTTTTCTCTGAAACAGAACCTTCTAACCTGAAACATATGTTATTCTGATTATTAATATACTAATGATCCGTAATTGAGGGTGCGCTATACCCATCTGCCGCGCGCGGATGCAAGGGTTTAGAATCTCCGTGTTTGTCGCCCCAGTTGTAAACCGATTTAAAATATTTTTGTGTCATTCTTTTCGTAATATAATTTTGTACTCCGCTATATTCTTAAAATTTCCAATCAATTTAAATTACTAAGCAGGGTGCTTGCTAATAATGTTGATATAAGCGTTTTTTTGTATCAAGTTTTAACGTATTAAAAACAATTTTTTAAGAAAAAATAAGACGATACACGAGTACAATATAATCTTCAGAACAAGAATCTGCAATAAGATTGGTAAAAAGTTTATAGATAACGATGCAAGAAGGGAGATGCGAAAGGTCTGCAATTTCAAAAACATCGTTATTAGACCACCGTTCGATTTCGCACTGAAACTAAAAAAAGCATTAAAGTAACAAAATTTAAAATCGCCCGTCATATATCTTCCAAAATGTGAGTTTCCACGTACAGCGGCAGTTAACAGTCTCGCTTGGCGATTTTGACGCCGAGGTAGAGCGCACCCTTAAATTTCCCGTAAGAAATGCATTGGAGGCTGTAGTGGTGGTTGAGTTGTTATTTTTAACCAGAGTCAATGCCCTAAGCATAAGATAAGGATTTTGAAAAATATTTTCTGCTGTTGCAATATAACACAGAATGCAACTCGTAGTTTCACAAATATTACTTTTTTACGAATTTGCGAAACACTCACACACACTTTTAGGTTATTTTGCAAAATAACTTAAATTTATAATTGCCGATAATTTATCCCCGTAGTCGCGGCATAAGCATACTCATATCTACTATGTGATATTGCTAGATGGGCTTGCTAAAGGCAAGTTTCCAAGTAAATGTCGGTACTGGTGCTGATGTTGTTTTTTAGGGCAATTAATTTTGCCACAAAACCAGAATCACATTGGTTTACAGTGCGTATTTAGAGCAAAACACACCGTACCAAAATGTTCATTATAACAATTCTTCGTATTTGAATAATGTTTTTGAAACTTCAAAACAGATAAAATCAATAGCAGGATTGATTAAGAACATTTTGCAAATACTAATGATAATGGTTGGGGAAGATGATTCGCTTGTAGCGAAATATATGTTTGAACCAGCTATTTGTTGGAGTTGCATCTACCGCATGATAATAATTTTACACCAAAGTGACTCTTAAAGTCGAAATTAATAGCTAATCAAGAGAAAGATAATCTTAAATTATTTATATAAGTTGTAAGAGTACTTAAAAGTGTTTCCAAATAGTCTACTCATTAAGCAAGTTTGATGATATTGCTAGACGGGAACAATGCTTCTCGTACCGGTGTCACTTTTGCCGGCCGGGGGGAGGGCAGTAGACCCGTCAGAAGTACAGGCCGGTCAGAAAGTGCCAGGTTCTGTGACCAACAAGAGTGAATAAGTGCATTTCAGTGCAGTTAAAAATTAAAATATAACAAATTTATCAAGTTGCAGCGAGCAAACAACATTTTAAAAAAATCTTTAAAAACGATATATTTGCCCGTAATTGTGAAACAAGTATTAAACATAAAACAGTATTAAACATGACTGTATTAAACATGTATTAAACAGTATTAAACTATAAAACAGTATTAAACATGTGGTATTTTAAACTACATGAGTTTAATATACCACATGACAAAGTACCACACCACACATGGCAAAGTAATGTGTTGGTGTTAATTAAAATAATTTAGACATTAAAATTTTTCAGATCTTTAAAGTATTGATAGGAAAAATAAGGAAATTTTCGTATCTCAGTGAATTAAGCAAATGTCTATAACACAAAAAATATGCTTATAGGATACTTCGTGATCGAGGTTAAACAACAACTTTCCAAGCAAAATTTATCATAATTCAAGCAAAAAGTTTTATTCCACCATTGAATAATAAATCAGTTTGAAAGACATTTTATATTGTTAGGCTGTTGAAACCAAATTATAGCAGCTTCAAACCAAATTTACACCCTACCAGGTATTTTGGCATTTCCAGAAGCCTTTAACCAAGGCACTGCTTTCTGACTTGAGTGCAACAAAGATAAGAAAGCTGATAGATGGAAACGAGAAAACTCGTGATTAAACTCAGACTCTGTCCGGCGCCCGCTGGCCCCAAAACAGCCCCCAGCATTTTGGCAACGACGGGACAGACGGGAGTTCTAACCCGGACTGTACCCAGTACCCTACCCATCGCTGCCGCTCTGCCCCAAAATTCCATAGTTAACCGCGGTACGAGAAGCACTACGCCCTGCTAGACATGGAAACATAATTTGACTCTAAAAGTAATGGAAAGTATAACAATAACTTTACTTAATGTTGGACGAAAATGAATAATTTATTTTTATATTTTTCAAACGTTTTAAATATAAAGCCAACCAACGACCAACGTGTCCCGTTGCCGTTACTCCGGTACACTCTCGTAAGATTAAACGATCTCGCCGGCCATCCCCGGCCACGCTATCGACGGGCCCGGTGCATTTCACGGGCCATAACTGCGGCTAATGCCCTATGTAACACGCCGGGCGGGCGTGAGTGTCCCAGCGTGTCCGCAGGGGATGGGGGTGCAGGGCGCAAGTCCCCCCCCCCCCCCCCCCGCCGTCGATAACACATCGCTATGTCATCGCCGAAATTGCAACTCCCCTCCACCCCCGCCACGGCGACGGCCAAGATGGTATATTGTGTCTCGGACAGTGTACAACATTCCTACTCTACCAATTCTACCCCGACCCTGACTTATGAAATAGAGACATCGTATACGAGTAGCTAACCGTCGTAAATTGTAGATTAAATTAAGTTTATCCAACTAAATTATGAATTTAAAATGTTATAATATTTTCAACCTACTTGCACTATCATGTTTAGTGGTGCAAATACCTTTTACTAATGTTAAAAATAATATTACGATTTGCTCTTTGCTACCAATAGTGCTCCGTCCGTAAATCTATATTATACAATTCAAATTATATATTTTAGAGTTTATCAACTATTTTACCCAAGAGGGTTATGGGTAAACCTCAAATATATTTAAATATTCTTTGAGCCACGAAAGCATGGGAACTATCGAATATCCACGCGATTTTGGGCCTCTACGACACGATCGAATATCCACGCGCATTAGTGAGGATTATAAGGGTCGACTCCAGGACGGGAGGAACGATCGAATATCCCCGCGGCCGAGGACAGGTAGAGACCGCTAGACCTCCCAGGGGCAGGAAAAATGGGAATTATATTTCCCCGCCCCGTTCAACGTACCTCAGCCGTTCGCGTGTACCAGAGCGAATCCTTGCTTGTAACATAGCATTTAAACATGACATGTTTTATTATTATTTTATTCATCTATAAAAACGTATACATTCTTAGTAGTTACTGTAAATACCAAATTAAATCACTCTTTTAAAAACATGATATATATAATTACAGTTAATAATGGACTAATAAATTAACACTAATGGACCTCTCGCAAATAAACATCTCCCATTCTAAAGGTTTGAAATTAAAATACGCTCTTAATTTAGTAAAATATTTTATTAAATTTAACAAAATTTTATGTGTACAATGTAATATTAAACGTTGAAGAACGAAAATTATATAAAGTAACAAACAATTAAATTAATTAAAGCGATCTTAATATATAATGAATTAAAAGAAAAAAGAATCATATTAAGGCATTGCACGCAAAAAAATAGATCAGTATAAGAAAAATATTTACATACAAGAAATAGTTAAAATGAATAAATGAATTAGTAACTCCTACAAATTAGTACACACATACAAAGAACATACAGTCACGTTTTTACTTTTTGTACCTCTTGCTAGCGGCAACAACAAAGTCCTTCCTCGCCAATGCATCTAGCAAGTACTTTTGTTTTGATTCTTCCAACTTTTGTTGGCTTTTTTTGTACTTGTTGCACAGTGGTCTGGGGGCTTCATTCACTGAATTAATTTTAATGTATACAATACATACTACAACTATACTATACCACTATTTACAACTATATAGATGGGAATTTTTCAGATATCAATCATGTATAGAGCTTTAATTTTAATTCCTATTCTCATTGATTTTTTTTTTTGCGTAAAATAAATCCCATCGAATGGTACAAAAACTTGGGAATCATTTGAAAATCTAAAAGGAGTTCCAATTACAACAGGAAGTAACATATTTCATAATGATACAAATTGGTCTTTGAAGACCAATGTAATTCGCGCTCTTGCGTCGAGCTCGCGGGTATCCAGGAATAAGCACTCTCATCGAATCCACAGAAATCAAATATTATCTGTAGCGGAATCGGATACTGTTAGAAAAGATTACTTGAGATAAAAAAAAATATTTAGAATGTCGTCTACAACTTCTCCGCGGACACTTTTTACCTGACCCAAAAATGAAAAACTTTCTCGCATACTACCTTTGTTGTGTTACCAATTAAGACGAACTAAAAAGAATTTTAGTTTAACTAATAATAACAATTAATAGCAGACCATTTAAGGTTTAAATACGTACCATTAGATTTACAATTTCATGATGAAAATTTTAATATAAATTTAACCTTTTTATTTTCATTTCGAATGTCAGGTTACATGAAGCGCTGTTTGGATGTTCTTCGCTCGGGTCCCGCGACATCGGATCCTTTTGCCACCCGTCGGGCTCCAGACTTCCACGTTTTTTAGTTCAGTTTTGCATGACAGGGCTCGGTACAGTTATACTTAGTCCGAGTCTGGTACACGCGAACGGCCGAGGTACATTGAACGGGGCGGGAAAATAAAATTCCCATTTTTCCCGCCCCTGGGAGGTCTAGCGGTCTCTGCCTGTCCTCGGCCGCGGGGATATTCGATCGTTCCTCCCGTCCTGGAGTCGACCCTTATAATCCTCACTAATGCGCGTGGATATTCGATCGTGTCGAAGAGGCCCAAAATCGCGTGGATATTCGATAGCAGCCGAAAGCATTGAGTAAAAAGAGACTTCTATCTTTAAAAGTCATATAAACGTACAAGTAGTCACTACAAAACTGTGTTTAGTGTAATTTTTTAACGAAACGCTTCAAACAAACTTAATTACATTGTAAAGATATGTTACACATTTTCATCTAGGTCCGTTGTCAATATTTCGCTGTGCTCAAATAGACTGGCATTGTATGTAGCTCGCTAAATAGAGATGTAGATCCATCTGAATTCGAAAGCTCTTATAAAAAATATTTTTGGCGAATCCCCAAATAAAATCAATTGTTTTTTGATAACTGAAACAAGTTAATCGCGGAAATGGTTTAAATTTGCAATAAATTAGGCTTATGGTGTACGTGATGTATGGCCTACATGTAGTATACATTGTGTACATTGTCTTCATTGTGTAGTCTTCATGGTAAATTGTAAGTCTTCATTGTGCAATAAAAAGCATTGTAGCGTGGTGGTTTATCATCTGCACTATAATATTTATTGTACCTCGATTGCACGGTGTAGGCCTATATTAGACTTTTTTACAAACATATTTATTTATATTCTGAAAACGCAATTATCTCTACAACCGTTTATTGGCTTTCTAATATATATATATATATATATATATATATATATATATATATATTTAAAACACAAAGGTAAAAAACCTTTGGACACTTCGTCTGTGACTTCTACTGGACCGATTTACATGCGAGTTGTAGCAAAATAAACGTTTTCGGTTCTATATTAGCAGGTTTTATTTGTATTTCAAAAATATTTACGTTAAATCTGTCAAAAATGAAAAATAAACTTTTCTTATGGAGATTTAACATGGGGGAAAAAGCCAACATTTTCAATCCTTTGGACAGTTCGTCTGAGACTTCTACTGGACCGATTTACATGCGGGTTGTGACAAAATAAACGTTTTCGGTTCTATATTAGCAGGTTTTATTCGTATTTCAAAAATATTTACGTTAAATCGGTCAAAAATTAAAAATAAACTTTTCTTATGGAGATTTAACATGGGGAAAAAAGCCAACATTTCCAATCCTTTGGACAGTTCGTCTGAGACTTCCACTGGACCAATTTAAACGCAGTTTGTACCAAATAAAACGTAAACCTTTGTATATTAGCAGATTTTATTTACTTTAACGTCATCTTACTTCCTTAAATTAAAAATATCGACATTTTCAAACCTTTACAATTTATTTATTTTACACGCTTTCAATCAGCTGATTGTAAATACACGAGGTATTTAGTCTAAATACAGTGGATGAGCCAAAGCCCATGAAGGATTTGGTTTATTATGGCCAGTACCTAAAAACGTTTACAATTATTATGATGTATTGTCATTTACGAAAAGAAAGTTGCTTAATCATATAATTAACGTTATCTTACTCCCTTAAATTAAAAATGTCGACATTTACAAACCTAAACAATTTATTTATTTTACACGATTTCAATTAGCTGATTGTAAACACACGAGGTATTTTATCTAAATACAGAGTGGATGAACAAAAGTTCATGAAGGATTTGGTTTATTATGGTCAGTACCTAAAAACGTTTACAATTATTATGATGTTTTATCCTTTAAATGGAAAAAAAGTTGCC
The DNA here is from genome assembly GCA_030545055.2 of Neoaliturus tenellus. NCBI lineage: Eukaryota > Metazoa > Arthropoda > Insecta > Hemiptera > Cicadellidae > Neoaliturus > Neoaliturus tenellus. The sequence goes on along the minus strand of CM061534.1, from coordinate 119,512,579 downwards.
TAATTATGTAAAATAGCTGATTGCTTTAAAATTGAGACTAAATTGTAAAGGTTTAGTTGAAATAAATTAATTGCTCACATTTGCATTAAAAGAAATGGATGTACTGGAAATTCTTTGTGCAATCAATTTGTCGTTTGCAACATTGTAATGCTTTACATTTACTCCGCTTAACAATAGTATTTGTGGCGTAGTCGGTAGCGTAACTGACTCCATATCAGACGGCCCGGGTTCCAGACCGATTGGCACAATTATACTTTTTGTAATGTGTCCAATAACGGCGTCACTAATAAATGTTTCACTGATGGTACCGATATTTATTTTAAGCAAAATAGATACATTAAAATATTTATAGGCCTGTTCAAACTCTCAAAAAACTGATTTATTAAACTAACAAGTTTAGAAATTGGTAGTTTAGGCTTGCTTATTTTTGATGTTTTTAACTAATATAACGCTTTGATTAGGCTACTAAGGTTTAGGCCTAAGTAAACAATCGATTTTTTTATGTTTATAAAATACTAAAGAGTGTCTGTGTTACCCTAAGGGTGCAGCATTATTGTTTTTAAGGAATATGCCTATAGGCCTACTTTGACAGACACTCCACTAAAATTATGTAATTTTCTGTGAAATAAATTTGTATTCTTTAAATTTGGATAGTTATTGAAACTTGCACACTACAGCATAAATATTGCGATATGAAAGTGGTTATAATTGGTTTCTCTACGTTCTATCCTACGTAGGCCTTTCCTAATTCTTGAAAAAAAAAAAAAAAAAAAAAAAAAAAAAAACTGTTAAGAACAATTTATCCAATAGGCCTACAAGCGGATATTGGTCTACTTATTTCTGATGTTGTTGAACCTAATAGAACGGTTTCCTTATACTAATTAGGTTTGCGCCTACCTAAACAATCAAATTGACATGTTTATAAAATACTAAAGAGTAGGCCTATAAGTACAAGGATGCAACATTATTGGGTTTACGGAATATGCCTACTTTTCCAACGCTCCAGGCTCCAACTAAAATCGTAGTATTTTCTGTAAAATATATTATTGTTCTTGGTATGGCAATTCAAAGAAGTACATTTTATAGACTACCTTACATGTTTGTACTATTATAGCGTTTCATTTACCACTAATGGAGCTATATCCGTTGATTATCGACGGGCAACAACTAGTTCTAAGTTTAAACTGTTAACACTTTACAATGCATTTTCGCAGTAAGGCAAATGGTTTTATTTTAAAATGGCTTCTCCACAAAGGACAAATTAAAATAAAACACAAAAATTGAATCCATCAAAAATAGTTGATGTTTTCACGTTTTAAAGGGTTGAGGATAATATTACCTTTAAGTTGCAAGGCGGATTTGTACCTCAGATAACATGTGAGGCCCCTCTCCCGCCACATGTTTGCCTCGCCACTACGACATCGCGAGCGTCTATAGGCAACCTAGGCGCTGGCAGTGTGTGGTTGCTAGGCAACCGTCGAGAAGGCTACCACAATCATCTTACTACAAGTCAACACGTGGCAAACACTCTGGCGTGCAAGAGGCTTAAGTGTTTTCATAGAAAGTAGATTGAGGTAATGCATTTATATAATGGCAATTGCACTTTAACAGGTTGAGGTTAAAGCAATCGGTTGTTTTTTTAGATGGAATCCATTTATTATGTTCAATTCAATTAGGATTTTCTACTTTGACGAATTGCTTCGTATGCTATTATCATCATCAAAGACTCAAAATTAAATGAATTTTATCTTCTAAAATCATCGATGATGGTATATCCTGTATAGTAATGATACAGAGATCCCTTCCCTTGACAGCCTGTTTGGGTACCCCAACCTCGCTAGTGTATTTTGTCTCCAAGATCCATTTTTTACGGACGTTAGTACCAATGTCACGATTTCAAGATTCACGTCTTTATACATTGATACGCCGAACGTGGAAGTATTACCATTCTTATATAGAATGGACCTATTACACTCTGTATAAATGTATATTTTTGTAATAATTTACTCTCCAATTTTGTCCAAGAAATTGCTCATTGAATTCTATTGTGTTGTCTTTTACAAAAATCCAACATAACAACACTCACGGTACAGATGCTAAAGGATACTTTCTACTCCTGAATTTTTAAAATACAAACCATAGGCCCTACATTTGATATATAATTCATATTAATGTTTTTTTTTTTTTTTTTTTTTTTTTTTTTTTTTTTTTACTTTGGGTTCGTGTTGCAGGCTACATTTTTAGTAAAACTACTTTTAAAATAATTTACCAATACTTTCGTTTTTATTCAATAATTATTTTTTCTGCTAGTGAAGAGGATTAATCAAATTAAAATCATTATTACACTTAAAAAAATAATTAAATCCTCCATGTTGAATCGTTTGATCGTCAAAATAGCTCAAATAATAGTTTTAGTAATTCTGCCATTAGTTGGGGAATTTTTAAAGTGGGAGTGATCAAACAATGTTCCAGTGAAAGGTCAAAGCTTCTCATTTGCGTGGGCCTCTTCAACAATGTTGAACTTCAACATTAAACACGGCAACAGCGATCCTCACTTTCATTTATCGGACTACTTACAGTTATTGCATATTACCTCAAACTGTAAATTATAGGCTTATCTATCAGCGAATCATATTTCCTGTTATATCTACATAATAGCAAACCTCGCGGCTGTTCTAATCCAAACCTGTTGGGTATGTCAGAATATTATTTTAAATAGAAAAAAATTATTAAAGTGAAAAACATAATTTGTATGTAAAACAGAATAAAAAGCTGAAATCATCATTGGAATTTTCTTACTACACTATAGTAGACTAAGATGCACGAAAATAGTCCGATGAAAATTTTAACAGCTGTGTCCCCCCTCACCCCCTCTCGCCCTGCAATGTTGTCATTTGTGGTTATGTTTACCATGTGCAATACAGTATAAAAGCGTGTTTTAGAATAAATCTGGCAACATTGCATCGACTCTCATTGGACTATTTTCGTGAATCCCACTATAACTTTAATTGTGGTACGGTAATCTTCTTTTGTATATTAATAGGCAGGCACACATGATTCATTTTCTCTATTTTTCTCTGCTTGAGTGCATCATAGGAGAAATCCGTGCATACCAAATGTATTGCCCTGTAGGTGAGCCCTACAGGCTCTCAAATTTCCAATATGGTAATCTTATAGAAGAAGGGAAATTGGTAAAATGATTAGACAATTGTTTTTGTAGGCCTAATGGCCTAATACAATTTTGGCAAACCAGGAAGAACACCTGTTTCAGTTAGAAATATTGTAAAAATTATTGTTACTAGTATACGTGTTGCTCGAAATCGAGCAATTGATTTAAATACAGTACACATGTTACTTTAGCTCTAAATCAATGACATCCGACCAATCCAATAATGTGAATATCTTCAATCGCCAATAACTACACGTAGTTACAGCTGATTATTAACAGATGTTTCAAATGCTTTATTCAGTCCCAAAATGTTATTTAAATGGGAAATTTTGAGATTTCAATGGTGAATAGCGCCTTTATTTTCACTCCGATTCTCATCAATTTTTGGGGGAAACAACTACAGACCAAGCCCTATCCAACGACACCAAAAACTTGAAAATTGGTTGAAAATTGTTGGAGGAGTTCTCAAGACAAAAAAACCCTTAGCGTATTAAATAAGTATATAGTCCGTTTTTTTAAGCCTGATCCTTCAAGGGAGAGATGGTGGAGGGGGTTTGTTTATACTTGCTACTATCCCATTGGCTGAAGCCTTTTGTTTTTTTTTTTGTTGGTTTTTTTGTTGTTTTTGTTTTATTTCACTGTTGCATACCAGCTGGTAATTATACATCACAACATAATGTGTATCAGTTTCACAATATTATTGGTAGCAGTTGTTTTTTAATCCGTTTACTTTAGAACTGTTACTTTTTAACAAGGAATAGGTTTGGCTTGAAAATATAACAGCTGGCTAGGAGTTACTGAAAGATATTATAACTTACTTAAAACGTTATTTTAGGAAATCTGATACTCGATACACGTTTGTCACGAGTTTAAATGTGTTGTTTACAGTTTAAATGTTTTATTTACAGTTTAAATCCCTCCCCCACCCCAGATTTCTAGAGAAGGATCAGGTTTAAAAAAACGGACTATAGATTATTATTTTTTTTATTGGGTCCAGATTAACTAACATTTTTGTCGAATTTCGACCAGTGAGGAATCTCTAGTACAATTAAATTTGCATAATTTTAGCCTATTATTATGCTGTACAATTTGTTAATCTTGAATCAATTAAACAAAAGGTTGTTAGAGCGTTCAGGGCCGAGTTCCGCTGGCTGGCGCACATAGAGAGTTCCGTGACACCCTGAATGTGGCACTGATGTGTCTTTTTGTTCCAGGTCAACTTTGGCGACGTGTTCATCCCCGCCTCCTTGGAGGTGCCCAAGGCGCGCGTGCTGCCCGAGTTCCGCCGCCTGGCGCATGGATTGCGCTCCGGGAACATCACAGTGCTGGACGCCAAGACTTTCTACATCCCCAACCTGCACTACGACGGCGCCGGGCCCGACGCCTACTTCTGGGTCGGCAACGGTACCGAACCCTCCCCACTAGGCATCAAGGTCCCCAACGAGATGGGCAGGTGAGCCCATATCCGTCAAATCCGGACTGACAACCTGAAGTAATATTTTGTTTGTAATTGACGAATCGGGGGCAGTATTGGCGTGGCACCAGGAGGGAGCACAGTATGTAAACTTCCTCCAGCTTCAGTTTATCGACTTCACCTGCATTTTCTTTTACCCAAGAAGTTTTTTTCATGGAGTGCCTTTTCTTAAGCAGAATTTTACTTTTATTATTCCATACACATTAGTGAATAATTCATAATTTGTCAACAAAACGACGGAAAATATTGTTCTTGGCAGACTTGGCTTTACCCGGACTGTGTCCATCCGCAACAACAGTGCGGATAAACAAAACTTTACTGGGAAAATTTTTTGTACTTTACACATAAAATTATATGCTGATTGGGTATACTCCCTCCAAAACATTTGATTTGATGTTCTAAAGCATTATGGAAGTAAGATGAGGATTCATATTATTCTAATATTCTTGCCATTAAGTGAATGTATTAAACAGCAAATCAATAGAAGGTTTAATACTTTAATTAATGTTTTATAAATAGGTTGATTTGCGTAGGGATATATGAGCAGTAAAGTAAGGTCATAGATTTCGTAAATCCAGAATTGTTGGCCAATTTCAACTTGATTTGAATAGAGCTAACTTATTAGAATTGAATTGAAACTAAAATTTATTTTTATGATAAAACAAAAATATTTTTCAAGCAAATATTTTTTGAAATTTTTAAATTATATTTTGGTTCTAAAAATTGTCATAGTCTAATAAAAATTTGTAAACACCTTGATGAGTTCAATTTTAATTTGATGAATGGTTTATTTATTTATTTTTTATTTTAACTAAACTTTTATATTTTACAGAAAACGGTAATTTCTTTTGCAAACGCCCGGTTTACAATTTTGTGGTTTGATTCCAGCCTGGAGCCGCTGAGAGGTTACCAAGGCGAGGACATCGAGATCCAGCTGCCCGGTAACTTGACGGTGTACGACATCGACTGGCTGGCGGTGTGGTGCGTCCAGTACCGGCACAACTTCGGCCACGTCAACATCCCCAAGGATCTGGACGTGCCACCAGCGCTCGGCCAGACCAAGATCACTGTGAGTCTTAAGCCTAAACCCACCAGAAAACCCTCTAAAAAGAAACCACAAAGACCTCTCATATCCTGGTTGGGGATATTTGATTATTAGTAGAATTCCTACCCTTGTTGCTTTTGTGATTAGAAGTTCCTCCAAAGTAAAGACTCCAATTATCAGTATTATCTAATTAAGTTTATATTTTTATTGAAACTTATTTATTGTTTATACATTGTTTATTATTTTTTTACTATACAGGGTATTTGACAAGGTGTTTTTTTGTCATTGTGTTATTAATACTGCTTAATTTTTTATTAGTTTTTACATAATTTAACATTGTCATATAGTTGTATTTTTTTATAATTCTTATTTTACTTAAATACTTTTTTGTTACTTATATTATTTTTATATATTAATAAATAGGCTGAATGGAATTTCTTTTGTATTATTTTCCTTGAGTTATTTAAACACAGTTGTATTTTTCTTTCACAAGTAAAATTTTTCTAGTACAATGCCAACTGAAATGTGCTGTCTCTAAAAGTTACAAGTACAATTATAACAAGCTGATGTATTAAAAGTGAAGTACCTAATTTTTTTTTTTATTAATTATTTAATGTAAACTCTTATTCTGAATAATAATGAAATAATTTAATTGAAGAAGAAAAGATAGTAAGATTTAATTTGTGTTAGTTTTTATTTATTTTTCAATTTTAGTCAATGAAAATTTAAAATTTTTGACACACTAAAAGACTTTCAAAAAAATAAACAAATGATTGTTTTGTTATCTTGAAGATTGTCCCAAATTTGTACAATAAGTGCCCACATGGTAATTCTGAATCACATGGACATTTTTATCATTGTATTAATAAACATTTACAATTCAATTTATGTTTTAATTTAATTTTTTTGACAAAATTTAGGTAATTTTAGTTTTATAGATTTTTGTTAGGTGTGTTAAAAATATTCACAAATTTATTACACAATCTGAAGTAAGGATATTTTGAACATGAGATCCCTACTCAAGCAAAATAATAGCACGTAGTAAATTACGTAATTTATTTCAAATTATTTTATTATTTCAAACTATATTAAATAGATTATTTATCAAACAATAACTTAAATTATCCCATTTCAATAATAGAATTTGTGTCAGCGTTACAATTCACTAGTATCTAAACTAAAGTTGAAAACAAATTTATTATTTGATTTTTCCTATATAATTTTTTATTCTTCCTACTTTCACTTTCACATCATGAAATTTATCTTCTTCAGATTTGTATTTAACAATATTCATATTCATTAATTAAAAAATTAAAAATTAATTGATAATTCATTTTTAACTACACTCTTCTAAATAATCTTCAATTTTTAACATACTTGTTACAATCTAGGAAGATTTAAATTTAGGCTTAAAGCTATAGAAATCATTAAAAAATAAATTTTTAGTTGTTTAATAAACCTTTTTTGCCATTATAAATTGTATGAATGTGGTATAGTGTGTGTTAATTTTCTTTATGAACAAAGAAGGTTAAATGAAAAACGTGTGAAATTATGAGCTGAAATAATGATGGATAAATATTACAGATATACTATCAGCTTATCCACTCGCTGAGCTCAAAAAACTGTTTTTCATTCAAAACTGTTTTTTTTCTTACAATTGAATTTTTTTCAAGATACAAAAAACTTTAAAGAAAACTTTTACTGAAACTTTATTTACATTTTAAATATGTAGTTCAAACCATTTTAACATTATTGGTTTCAGAGATTTTCACCCTCAAGGTTAAAATTTTAAGTACTGTACTAACATAAATTTATTTATAAATAATTTAAAAGAAAATATTTTTCTGAGTAAAAATAATACGCATGTTATATTTTATAAATTATGAATTAATTCAGGGCAAAACCCATGCATCAATATGTGGCAAATTTAATGGAAATTTTAAATACTAACAAGAATTCATTATAACTTACTAGTGTACTTGTTGCTAGAAATGAGCAATTTATTTAATTTGAACTGCGACAAGTCATTGCTAAAAATGTTACATTTGATTACACTCTACCATTGACTTTGTACACTACGTGAGTAGACTTCTCATAGCATAGGCGTGTGTGAAGCATATTGACGGTGGTGCGATCTCGTGCGGCGTCCATCAAAGTACACGTAACATATGATAGATAAATCAGTGTTACCACTCCTCTAAACCAAGGATGAAACATTTTATAACTGAAAGTTATGTTTATGTTTTTGTAAAATGTTTTGGCAGCACTGTAAATTCAGCTGAATAATAATAACATTGATGGCAGCGACTCTGGTGCGGCGTCCACCGAACTTCCAAATTTTTGCCTCAAACTAAATGCATTTAATGAGAGGTCTATTCACTTTAGTGTACATAGTCAATGACTCTACCAATTCAATATTTTGATAATCACCCAAAACCAAGACATCTAAAATATAGGTAGGTGATATCAACAACAACCAATATTAAATTGGTGATGTAGCTGGTGCTTCAACTGATAGCAACTGTCAAACAGATGTGATGTACTAGTCGTACTTGGTGCTTTTCCCTTGGAATCAGCTGTAGTTGTCACCTACCATTAGGTTTTCTAGTTTCGGTGCTCAAAACTACACTTAAAGATACAGCTGTTTATAACAGATTAGCAATAACAGGCTGCATTAACAGATGTTTATAATGCTCCACTCAATCCCACTGTTATTCTAATGGGAAATTTCAAATTTCAATGGTGGATAGTGCTTTTATTTTCAGTCTGCTTCTCACCAGTTTTTACAGGCAAAGTCCTATCTATAGCACCAAAAACTTGAAAACGGGATGAAAATTGTAGGAAGAGTTCTTTAACAAAAAAGCCTTAGGATATTATATAAGTAGCCTATATAAGTTAAGTAATCTATTTAATTTAATTTTAGCTGATTTATTTTTGGTAAATCAGCTGTGGTCTAATATGTATAATAAACAATTATTCAGCCATTATTATATTTCCATTGTAATATGAGCACTGATAGCATTAAAGCATTTTTTAGCCCTGAATTAAATTTGTAATGTAAAATATTATATACTATTTTTTATTTCAGAAAAAGTATTTAATTTCAGATTATTTACAGATAAATGCATTTTGGTATTTAAAATTTCAGCCATTAGGTAAAAATCCAAATACCAATAATATCAAAATAATTTTAACTACATATATAAATTCGCATAAAATATCAGTAAATATTTAGCTTTAAAGTTTTAATTATTTAAAAAAAAAATAGTTTTAAGGAAACATAGTTTTGAACAAAAAAGTTTTACGATCACAGCAAACAAAGCTGGTTTGGTTTTTATCCGCATTTTATTCAGCTCATAATTAATTCTGTTCTACTTTGCTAATTTAACCTTCTTGGTATTTGGTTTAAGGTTTATAAGATGCCATGGTGAGCATAAAAAATGTTATCTTATAAAATACATACACAAATATCCAGCATTAAGACTACACTCTACCTGAGCCCGAATGTCGAGTCGCGGCCCTAGCACAAGGCGAGTTTTACGGCTGCAGTTTACGAGAATTGTGTTTTAAAATGAACTAATTAGGATAGAAGTTGACTCTTAACTTCTTCTGAAAGTAGAAAGGCGGATCTATTTTTTGGTGGTTATAGAATTTTTAATATAACACCTTAGTCTTAGCTCTAATGTGAATGTAGCAGGAGATTACAGGATTCTCAAAAACCCTTGCATTTGGGTGGCGCATCAGGGGTAGACTGGAGCCTTTTAACAATAGATTGTAAGAATTGCAATAAAATGAAAGTTTGAAAGTTACTTCCTATAACTGCAAAGCTATAAGCCCAAATCCCCCACCCCAAAATTTTCTTTTGGCTACAGCATTGGTCCTTGTATACTACAGGCCTTAATGCTCCGGCCTACCCCTGGGGCACCACCCAAATGCAAGGGTTTTTGAGAGTTGTGTTATATCCTGCTAAATTCAGTGTAGAGCTATAAAAAGGTGTCATATTAAAGAAGAAAATGATAGAAATTATCCTCGGTTCCACTTTTTAAAATTATTACAACAAAACTAATTGAAAACTTTAGTTTAAAATTGGGACATACAGATGATTTTAGACAGTGATAATTAAATTTTTAAAAAGTTTCTAAAAATTCTATAGCAGCAAAAAAATAGATACATCTTTCTACTTTCAGAAGAAGTTAAGATTCAATCTCTATCTTAATTAATTAATTTTAAAACACGATTCTCGTAAACCTTTGCAGCCATAAAACTCGCCTAGCGCTACAGCAGTGAGGCGGCGTTCAGGCTCATGCCTTAAATTAGTTTAGCAAATAGATGCATGAATTATTAAGAAAAATTACCATTAAAAAAAATTTATTTTCAATATTTTTAGAATTTGAAAAGAAAATGCTAAAGGAATATATTTAGTTAGAGTTATACTAATTTAATAATTCATAATTAAATATTAATTTAATTTATAGCAAGCCAAGCTAAGCTCTTCATAAAGGCTTTATTCTGCCTTTAATTTTATTCTACCTAAGTAATTTACACATTTTTCTCTAGGCCCAACTGCTTAAAATGATTAAATCAATTATTCAAAGCATATTATATGCTTGATGGATGATATGTTTTGATTCGTAGTCCAACCAATATCGATTGCATGAACAATTGTTTCTTCTGCAGTAATGAAAATTTTTTCTGAGTAACTTTAAATACCGTACTACATTTTTTTATGATTTGGATAGCCGCCTTGGTGGTACAATCCGGTAAGTCCTAATATTCTTTATACAATAATTATACAGATCTATACAAGGCACCACGATATTGCGAGCTTTGAAATTTAAACAGTTGGCAGCTGATTTACATTATTCTTATCAAGCGATGTTTTCGGTTTTGTTTTATTTTAACTTTAGCTTTTGTTCCCAGTGGTTAATAACAGATGCCAACAGTTAGAAGATTCAGCACAAATCAGCAACTCGATTGTAAATTCGTGCTTGCAATTTCGTGATGCCTACACTTTAGTAACTTTACAATTACCATTAAATTATTTTCAACATCAATCAGCTGTTAGTTAATGCAATTAATTAAAATTGTTTCCTAAAGATACAAATTACTCCATAAAAAAGTTCAAAATAAGGATTCAGTGGGGTATTTTTCTTTTTATTTAGTTCATGGGCTAAAATTTAAATTTTAAAAATATAATTATAATAAATAAAATTTTGAAGAGTTTAGGAAAATGTTCGGAGAATTTTTAAGCACTGAAGAATTGAGTGAAGTAAGATCAAAAATGTTATAATAAAACATTAATGAGTTTAAAAATTGATTGGTGGTATAAACACCTGCATCAAGTAATCCAAAAAAAAAAAAATGGCAACTAGTTTTGACTCTTCAATTGTGGGTCATCTTCAGACCATACAAGGATTAAAACTGCACTTCATTTGAAGGTTGTCGATATAAGTTAAAAACTTAACACATAACACGCACACGACACGAACAACTGACTTTAAAAACACTGAAAAACATTTAGGACGGAAGCGGTGACGTATACTATACATCCGGAGGGTTACATCGCTGCTTCCGTCCTCAATGTTTTTCAGTTTTAATTCATCGATAACATTCAAATGAAGAGCAGTTTTATTCCTTGTACTTCCTGAAGATGACCCCCTACTGAAGGGTCATCACTAGTTGCAATTTTTGCAACTTTTTGGATTACTTAATGCAGGTATTTACACCCCTTTAAGTATTGAACAGTAATCCAGAGGCTAATCAATCTTTCAAAATGAATGGTTGGAGCGTTGAACCAATGTGGATGGTTATTATGAGAGTTAGCACAAAAATGTTAACCTATAAATGGGATTAAAATTATTTTAAGAGCATTGAAGCATTTAAAATATATTTAAAAGTGCAAAAGTAAAAAAATCCATTCATCAAAATGGAATAATTTACATATTCCTTATAAAATGTATTATAGTTTTTACTCATTTATCTAACTTGCTAAACAAATTTTAGTATACTAATAGTCAAATAATGGAGTATGATACTTTTGACATGATCACTTACTTTAGTGTGATGTCTGGTAGTACTGTTCAATCTTTCATAGCATTGAACACTATTATAAGTTAATGTTTGTACAGTTAGCAATGATTCATTTACAGTTACTCGCTCACGAAAAAGTAACTGTCTATAATTTCAAATCTTCAATTAACCTAAACTTGGACCAGGCATTTATATCTATCTATCTATATCTATGAAAGAGGAAGTATGTGTGTATATGTGTATGTTACCTATGGATTCCAAAACCGCTCGACAGATTGTAATGAATTTTTCAGGCATTATTGAGCATTATTCAAGGATGGCTTGTGTGAAGTTTGGTGCAAATCTGTCTAAAGGGCTCTGACCCAGAGGACATACAATAGTTTGTAAAAAAAAACTGAAAATCTCTATTTTATCCATTTTTATTGGTTGCTAAAAAACAAATTCAATGAAAAATCCTAATTTTAGGTACCAGCGATTACTTATAGGTGAGCATGACAGCGAGTGAGAACAAGGTAAACCTGATGGCGAGTGAGTGTAGCGAACGAGCTTAATTACCTATGAAGTAAATTCAATCACGGACAAAGCTGTGATGGAAATCAGCTAGTCCCTAATAAAAAATAGACAAACCAATCAGAGATGCAGTTCATTGCTGTACATTTCCTAACAATACATGGTCCAGCTTCAATATTTATAAACTTTACAAGGTTATTCAGTATTGTTTTTTGGTAAAAACAAGTAAAAAATGTAATGTAACATATGTACTATCTCAAACCATTATCTGTCCGTCTATCTGTTTGTAATTTTCAATTAATCTTTCAAATTATTTAAGGTAAACTTCAAACTTGGTATTACTACAACTTGGCATGCGTGTGGTGAGAAAACAACAATTGGATTTTGACCAATCTAACTTTAAAGGTTTTTAAAATTTAAAAATGAAAGTCATTGTAAATTTTAAAGCTCAATATCTTAAAAAAGTATATAAAACTCCATATAAACTTTTAACAAGAGACAAAAAAACTTTCAAAATTTTATTGTCTGACCATAAAATACTAACATTTTAAGAAAGATTGAACGATAGAGAATGGACAAAAAAGAACTTTTCTTTGACAAAACATGTTTTTCGCAGGTCGACTTATGCAAATGCTTTTAAAACTTTTTAAAATATGAAATTCCAAAATTTAAAAAATTTATTTGTCCAACCGAAAATTACAAGTAAGATTTTAATGACCAATCAATAAACAACTGAATAGTCTGAGCTTTTATATGCAAAATCATAAGAGTTTGCATAAATTGAAATGATTGAAACAATCAATTCAAAGAAAAGTTTCTGCTTTTCCATTCTGTATTGTTCAATCTTTACAATCTTAATAATTTTGATTAGACAAACCATCACTGTTCCAAGATAGAACACATACTCTACTGTATTTTTTGCTTGTTTACAAATACTCAATAATAAGGTTAAATTTTATAAAGGTTCAAGCTCGACACCCCCGTATTTAACCCTAAGCCCTTGACTGTCTGCTGACGCCGGTGTCTGTGTTACAGACCAGCAGCACAGCCTCGAGTCCCACGACAGAGGCGCTGCCGCTGCTGTCCAACTGCCGGGAGATGCTGGACGAACGGCTGCAGGTGCAGTGGGAGAAGCAGGGCGACAACGTGGAGATACAACTGGCGGGGCGGATACGCGAGGACCAGTACCTGGCGTTTGGTATCAGCGGCGAGAGCAGCCGGTCAGTATACGCAAATGGTTGTGTATTAAAATGGTTACCAAGGGGGTAAAGTGCAAATTTATTCAGCTACTGTATGTCAAGATCACTATAACCCCTTGAACCATCTGAACTGTACTTGGATAAGTGTTCCTACTACTTAAACATTTACAACTCGGTACGCTTTACAGCTTTGTAAAAGTCAGAGTTAAAAAGTTAGTCCAAATTTGAAATAACTTAAAAATTAACTATTTTCTGGTGTTTTAAGAATTTTATAAAAATTTCAAAAGATTTAGACTGTCCAAAATGTTAGGTAATTTGAAAGTTTTATTTATTTTAACATCACTAGAATATAAAGTAAACTTGATATAATAAATACTTAACTTGAATAAACTCAATACATTTTTTAAAAATTGTTATTTGACATAAATTGGTTTATTGAACTTAATAATTTAGTTTAGGTAACAACTAATTTCATATAAATATAATATGAAATTCTCAAAAAGAGGTTAAAAATTATTTCTTGTCACTTATAAACTTTTTTATATCTCAATAAAGAATGATATAGGCGTACTGTAGCTGGAAAAAATTCAATTAAATGCTCAATAAATGTCAAAAAATTTATGTTTTTTAACTTTGACTGTAAAATAAATATTACAAATTTTACATTATTTGGCTTTGATATTTTAATTATTAAATAAACTTCAAATAAAAATCAATTTTTTATTTGATATAAGTTGACATGTTTAACGTTTATTTTATGTAAAATAAATATTCTATGTTATGTGGGTAGATGGCTCAGTGACATTAAAAATGTGGTGTTGTGTAAGATCCAACGAGGTTAACTATATATAGATTGTTAAACACATGTTAACTTATAGTCCCCTGTTAATTGGTGCAATTCTACCCTCGATTCCTGCCATTTCCTTTGCAACCACCTCACACTTTACATATGCGTTTCATTGGTTACCAGTTTTAGCTATTCTGATTATTCGCAACCGGCTTCAAAAATCAAAGATTATACGTTAAAAACATCTGATTATTTGTTGTTTTGTTGTTAATTTTTAAAACCACTTTTTAATTTGAGGATCTGTGAACATAGGCTATTTGTTACCATAGGAACGTTACGTACCTCCGTCTTCAGCTACAATAAATCCAAACTAATCCTGGACTACCATGGTTTCGACAAATAAATTGTCATCATCGGGTCCAATTTCACGAGACCAAACGTCATTTCGTTGTCAAAAAGTTAAAATTCACACACACATAACACGAATAAGTTAACATTTAAAAAACGATTAGTGCACTACTATACAACGCGAACCGGTCGGTAGGTTAACTTATTCGTGTTATGTGTGTGTGAATTTTAACTTTTTGACAACGAACTGACGTTTGGTCTCGTGAAATTGGACCCGATGATGACAATTTATTTGTCGAAACCATGGTAGTCCAGGATTAGTTTGGATTTATTGTAGCTGAAGGCGGAGGTACGTAACCTATTTATAATTGTCTTAATCAGCTTCGGAGGCTTAACAACATGAATAAATAGGAACGTAAGATAGGTGTAGGTAATATGGCAAATAACAGATGGGAAAATGTATAAACAAAGGACTGGTTACCAAGGAAACGGCGGGAATCTTTGGTAAAATGGTGCCAATCAACAGGGGACAATTTTCCCTGTCCGTGTAGCACTATATTTAGTTACGTCGTTGGTTAATGTGTAATTAGTTTACATCAAAATTTTGCAGGTGCAGCTAATCAGCAGCAAAGATTTTCTCTTGGTCATACTTAAGAGTCTGCAGTACCTCCCCCATCTTGATTTTTAGTCCCATAAGAACAGTGTTAATTAGGTGTCTTGTATACCATATAGGATAGCACAGCTACAAATAGAAGCATCTTTAATTTGGAGGTCTGGGATTCATATAGGCGAGCCATTCCATGATGAGATTATGTCATACTCAAATACCCAATTTGAGTTTTTAGCACTTCCAGTGACGAAAAATTAATTGTAATAATCAACTTTATGATACCGTAATTTTCTACATTTCTAATCCCGTATATTCGAACTAAGTAGAATAGCTTTATTCAACTATAATATAAATTTGTCAATTAATTATGGTTACCGAAAATCCACTTCTAACATTCCTTATCACTGCTTTTTCATGATTCGACGCGTTTTGTCAACACTGTGACATTTTCAAGCACCTGCCCACTAGCGTTTCGTCATAAAGTTAAAATAAAATATTCACACACAACACAAATACCGTATATGAATACCGGTAACACTTAAACATATACTGTGTCAACGCAATAGCCACATTTCATATTAGTGTCTTGAGTGAATGTTTTATTTTAGTTTTATGACGTAACGCTAGTGCGCAGATGCCTGAAAATGTCACAGTGTTGACAAAATGCATTGCAGCATGAAAAAAGCGACAAGGAATGTCAGAAGGTAAATAATAAGGTACTTAGTTTGAATTATTTTTGACACACTCCAGTCAACTTTAAAAAAAAAATCCAAAATACTAGTCTTAATTTTTTTCTCATTTTTAATAGTATAGTACAAAATATAATAATATCTTGATTTATTGATAGATATAGCTTTAAACAAGAAGAACTTATTTGGCAATGTCAGACAGTTGATTTTAGTTGTATTATAGGAGATTAAACTTATTTATAATTAATAGGCAAGCATGTTTCTTTTCCTTCTTCTTTCTTTTGTGTGGATTGTAGGACTATTAGAAAGGTATCGCCCTGTAGATAAGCAGAATCACATTATAATTCACATCGGTCCCCAGGGGTATGCCTTACAGGCTTTTAAAGTTTCAATATTAATCTTATGGAAGAAGGACAATTAATTGATTGAATCATTAGACAGCTGTTAGTGTTGTAATATCAGATGATAGAAAAACGGGCAAAAAACAAATGTTTCAGTTATAAAATATTTTTAAGCTAATTAGGTCCAGATGAACTGAATATTTGTCGAATATAGATCTGGCGGCGATATCTAGTATTTATAAAAACGAAAAAAGACCTCCAGCAGCGTATGATTAAAACAATTTAATTGGTATAAGAATTTTTTAAAGTCATAAAGATAGCGTTTCATGTCAGGAGACTTTGACTCCATCTTGTCCTGTAGTTGTTTCTACTTCATCTGGTATTAAGCAGTAACACAAAACAGTGCATAATAAAAAAATATAACCCTTTAAAGTCTACAATTAAAGGTGGTTTATTAAATTAATTTAGTAAGCGCTTTTGAGTGCTTTATTCCACAGAAAATACTTTGTCTTCAGTGCTTTACTATCTCTGTGGTTATGGTAAAGAAATAAATAAAAATAATGTATAATACAAATATTGCTTAGAAAATAAAAAATTTTAAAATTTACTTTACCATCCTTGTACTTAAATCAAGCCTTGCAAATTATAGTTATGTATATATTAATAAACTAATTACTTCCGTTCAACAGGCCAGCTATGGTTGGAGCAGACGTGGCAGTTGTGTTCTACGATATAGAAAAGAAGACATTCCATGCTGTGGACTATTACATCACATCGTCGTCGCAGTGCGATGGCAAAAACGGAGTGTGTCCTGACGAGAGGCTGGGGGGCCGCAACGATATTACTTTCATATCTGGAGAGCGCAAAGACGGCGTTACCAAAGTCAAGTTTCGGAGGCCACTCCAAACAAATGAGCCTATCAATGATAGACCGATACCTAGCGAGGGTGAGGTGTCCATCATAGCGGCCATCGGCCCTCTCAACTCACGCAAGGAGGCGAACGCTCACGACTTTAGGGATCGAACTTTAGGTAATGTTAATTATGGGCTTTGTACTAGATTTTCAATAAGGAACGTAATAGTATATTCCTGCAATAAAACTGCAGTTTGTAGATTTGTTGGATAGTTATAAATTTTATTATTTATAAATCCAAAATTGAAAATAATTTTTAAGTGTTCTTCTAGTTAAAAATAACAAAACTATTTTTTTTTACTGTGCTTGAGTACAGTCATAAAGATAGCGTTTCATGTCAGGAGACTTTGACTCCATCTTGTCCTGTAGTTGTTTCTACTTCATCTGGTATTAAGCAGTAACACAAAACATTCATCCTTCATTCATACTCGCTTTAAAATATGCTCTGGTAGCAACAGTGCCTCAAAAATTTATTAAGTGATACTGTTTAACCCTGAAGTTGACCTCTTTGACTTAATTTCTTTCTTGAAAGTAACCAGGTCTCTAAGCACAACTTGTTGTTGGCAAATCACTACCTATCTAGTTTAAAACACCTTGAGTTTATTTAATTTGAACTTCCCCATTCAATAAGGAACGGTTAAATATGAATAAAATGCTAATACGGTACAAGGAAATCTAATATTACAACACTCCAGAAGTATACATTTTTAATGCTCATACCTGGTATGGTTTGCAGATGACATCCGCATTGACTTCAGCTCGAGAAATGATCATGCTTGCACCGGCTCGTTGTTCAACCTGCCAGATGAGGATGGAATTGTGCCTTGGAAACCGGAGGTCATCATCGGAGAGACCACGTTCTCTGTGAGGATTGGACCAACCGGAGGGAAACGAGGCTACACTCCCATCACTGGACACCCATCGTGGGGCATCGCATGGTGGATTAACGACAAACTCATCCCTGAGCTATACGTGGAGAGAGGCCAGACATACACTTTCATTGTTGAAGGAGGTAATGCAATGAGAAAGGAATTTGAATTAATTGTATGTGAAGTATCGTATATAAAGGACTCGCCTACGGCTCGATGGGGGCTCCGCCCCCATGCCCCCTTAGGGGTTGCCCAGAAATTCGTTAATTGTTGTTTAAGTCGCATATAATGAACAGAATACATATAAATATAAGAGTTTGTAAATGAGCAAAATAGCAAAATAAATGAGTTTGTCATTTATTTATAACATAAATTAACTCCCACAACTGCAGAAATAACTTAAATTTGAACTTATGCAACTAACTCAATCTAAGCAATGAAAATATATTCGCCTACAACTCGTTTTCAGAGACTCTTTCCCCAAACCCCCTTCCTAATTCCCCCGAATTCTGTAAAGGTTAATGGAGTTATGAATGAATTTATTATGTAGGTATTGTATAAGTATTGACTTAGAATTATAAAATAAGTATAAATAAATATATGAAAAAATTTAATGTATAAACTGAATAAACAATGTGCAGTAGATCATCGAAAATAATGAAAAATTTCATTAAAACAAAATAATTGGAAATCTTAACAAAGTGGATAAAACCTGCCAAAAACCCCTTTTATTTACAAAAATACTATTCAGTTTCTATCCTTCAATTAGTTGTGTTGAAATTCCAGGGGATAACATAACGATCCAGTAATATTGAATACAATGATAAATACATAATGTAATATTGGCATTCATTACAATTCCTTCATTTCAGTTTTTAATAGTGTTAAACTTTTAAATTTACATAATTACTGTCAGGGCAAATAAAAAAACTTCAAGCTTCTAAATACAATAATACAGTAGTTACTAACAAAAGTATGTTAAATAATGGTTAAAATATCAAAATTACCATAAACATCAAAGGACGTATGTTTTAGCCGTAAGACCAGGTCAGTAAATAACAATCAAAGTAAAACAATCAGTTGTTTGATATAGCGATTCGTTCCGACTAACAGCCAAAAAAAGAATACGTGATATCGGGAGTCATCATGATAATTTTTAAGTTTGATAATTTAATTGATATTGGTACTGTGCAAGATATGTCTATGCGCAAAGTGAATGTTATGAGTAAAATATTATAGTAGTTGTAAAAGTACGTCTACATGGGGTAAAATTCCCCGCAAAAACATTTAAACGGACTAGAGGGCAAAAATTCAAAGAACAAAACTTGTAGTAACTTGAAAGGTGTTCGCTAGGATTGCCTCAAATGTTATAATTTGGCCGCTAGAGTAGAAAAAAATAATGTCATATTTATTTTGGGTAAAAATATTTGGCCGCTAAATTTCGAAATCATATAGTTTTCTATGAAGCAGGAAATAAAAAAGCTTTTTATTTTAAGTAAAAATACTGTAGTGCCACCTTTTTAAATTAAACGTTAACTTAATACGCACTAAATAAATCAATTGTGTAATCTGCTATTTTAGTTAAAACTTTTATTGAATTGTAAAATTTAAATTAACATGCTATCAGGTAAAGTCGATGATGTACTTAACAATAAGTTCGTTAGAAATTAAGTGCCATCCCAAATAAAGAACCAATTTTTGGGAGCGCTATCGTGCAAATATGATACTGTCTTACCGGGTGTCCCATACCACCCTTGCACCTCTTTTAAAATTGTACTTAAAAAAAAAAAAATGTGCCGTTGTAGGTAAACCTATTTTGCTCTGTTGATTGACACTGATTTCAATACAGAGGCGACCAGACGTAATTTTGAAGCAACTTTAAAATTTAATATTTTAAACCCTAATCATACTGATTTAGAATAATAAATAGCATGACATTTTTTTAACTGGAGAAAATTTAACATATATTATGTCTGAACATTGAACATTTTACATATAACAGAACTTACCAAACATGTAAATGTCTAAGAACCTCATTTAAAATAATATACCATCATAAAACATCAATTATCTAATTATCATGATTAGTTTTACTAAACATTTAAATACATGTTCATTAATCTCCGTCATGTTGTAAATTTAATATAAAAACATTTTGGACCAAACTGACAATTTTTGTTGGAAACGCATTTAAAAGAGTCTAAGACATTTTTGTGCCGAGACATTTGTGCTTAACCTAAAATGCTCAGAGAAGAATGAGGAAAATCTAAATTTCAACCTCAAATATTCAATAAACTGCTAAAATTACGCGTACAAGATCAAATTGTAAAGTTTTCTTAAAAACCGGGTAAAACTAAAAAAATTATTTAAATTGAGAGTTTGTATTTGACATCAGTGACATCCGGTCTGGAGAGGTAATTTCAGATACACCCTGTACATTGAAATTACTCTCGGTGGATAGACCGCTTTACTAATAAAGGCACAATTGGTTAATGTTATAAAATTTCTTTAAAAGGGTGTTTCTGTAATCCGCGACTCCCAGTATGTTGGCAATTTCTCAATAATACAGGTCGGTAAGTTTAGTTCTCGCTTGGGAATCACTATGTAGTAAGTGATATATGGAGATCTACATTTTAACGAATTTCTGATACCCCGATGAGTGAGTGAGTGAGTGAGTTACACATTCGGGAGTATATAATTTAGATTCCAGTACAAAATCCATCATGTAGTAAGATGATTTTAATGATCTTTAGTAACAGAAAATGATAAATGCACTAATTTTATAATATGAGCAGACAACATGTGTATGTATTCCAAATTATCAGAGATGTCTTGTTAGCCAGAGAGATTCTGTAAGGTGTATAAGGCAAATTGCATGCGCACCCTCCCCTCTTTCCCTTTGTTAAGGCCCGCCCACACTGGAGAGGGACACCTGCATGAGCGGGACAGTTGTGGGTCGATGTCCCGTGCGGGATTTTAAAACACATGGTATTAAATGTGAGCTCCCACACCAGAGCGGTACCACTGCCGCCATCCTGCTGCGATACCCGATCGTCCCACAAGCATCCTGCCAGTTTGGAACATGTTGGATTTTCCCACGGGTACCGTGCGGGACGCAGGGCTCATTCGGTCTCGAGATGTCCTCGGCTATTAAATTCAGGAGTTTATCAAAACACGATATTCATCTTGACGTAAATATAAAAACACCTCTCACATTTACTGAGTTTCAGCATCAGAGTGTGGTATTCTCCAAGTGAGTTTCTTGATTGATTAATTTCATGGAAGCACGTGGACTTCACTCTCGCACCATCTTCTTCCTCAGCTATTGCTAGCAATAAGAGAGCTTCTTTGTCTTGTGACGTTGGGCTCATAGCAAAGTACCGTCCACAAAACTAGACAATACAGCACATATACATATACAATTCGTCACATCCACGCTGTAGCACTGCTGAAAATGAACTGAGGAGTCGTTTCGATTCCCGCCGATGTCCCTCTTTGGTGTGGGCCCCCTCTTTCCCGCTACGTCCCGCTGCCGCTGGTTCCTACACATCTATGACACCGTTCCTGCCACCGTCCCGTTCCCGCAACCTTCCCGCTCCGGTTTGGGCGAGCCTTTATGAGAGCATATTTCAGCTCATAATAACAAGCAAATCAAATTAATTCATTGTCACAATATATACTTTTTTTACATAGTAAGGCTACAAAAACTGGTGACATCGTTAAACTAACTTAAACTTTGACTACTTGTAATGATAAAATCATTGGTTAGGTAGTCAATATTTCAATAATTGCTTAGACCTGATTAGAACAAAGAATCAAACTGCAGAAAAATAATAAAACAATCTACACCTATTTACTTCTTATTAATACAAAAAACTCATCCAAGCTGCAAAAACATTAATTCGATAAATATTCCTTAAATGAAACTTTAAAACCACTTGTACAAATTTTTTGTTTAATATTACCTGGAAGCAAATTCCAAAGCTTCGTTCAAACATAAAGAGATTTTTCAAATGTGCTCAGATGGTGATTTTTGAATGTGGAATTTGTCTTATGTCTGGTGTCATATACTCATGTCCACTGTGTGAAAGACTAAGAAAATTTAAATTTGTTTTAATGAGAAGCAAGCACTAATAAAAAGGGATGGCAATGTCATCTGCCTCGGCTATTTAAAAAGAGGTCTGCATGAGACTCTAACTTTGGAAAAAGTTATGATTTCAATGATTTACTACTGAATTTTGAAAATGGCTCCTACACCTTTAGAACCCCATATTTCTATTCCATATGGATGACTGAATTATGCATAGGTAATATAAAAATCTTGTCTCTTAATCAACGTCTACTTAAAGACGTGACATTTTCAATTTA
The DNA here is from genome assembly GCA_030545055.2 of Neoaliturus tenellus. Classification (NCBI taxonomy): domain Eukaryota; kingdom Metazoa; phylum Arthropoda; class Insecta; order Hemiptera; family Cicadellidae; genus Neoaliturus; species Neoaliturus tenellus. Next base: position 119,490,228 of record CM061534.1, on the reverse strand, counting down.
AAATGAGAATTGATTGCAGGCGAAGACACAACCAACCCCGCCCGCTACCATCCATTCTACATCACCGACAGCAGCGAAGGAGGCTTTGGCCAGAAGTCAGAGGAAGAGCAGCGACGCCAGAGGGTGTTTGCTGGAGTCAGATATGACGCTGAGGGATACCCTTCACCTACAGCAGGTGTGTATATCGTAATAAAGATTGTAGTTTTCGGAACTAATTTTTGTTTTTTGTGTTTTGTGTATTTTAACTTTTTAAACGCATTTGACTTTTTTATGTTTTGATGGGGGACAGTTCTAACCCTGGACTTGTTACAAGCGCATCCATTATTCCTTGACTAAGGGGACCTGTGCAGCGCAATGCGCTGCATTTATCAGAGTACAGAGTGATCAAACATTTCTATTAATATTTTAGTTGCTCCTATAAAGATCTTATAACGTGTTCTCTTTTTTATCAACAGCTGTTTTATTTTACGACTTAATAAAAATTATTACCCATGTTAATCTTATCATACCCAAAAACACAAAGTGTTGAGGGGTTGCCAAGTCCTAAAAAGGTATGATATCAAAATATGTTCCAAGTCAATGACTTTGGTTTTAGAATAGCTACTCGACAAATTGATTCAATCTTTTAATGCTTCGTAAACATTCTGTAAAACATTATTGTTTCATTTCGAAACCGTACTTGGCCAGCAGATGTATTAGTAAAGTTAGGCCTATATATACTAATGGGGATATATTATGATGAATGAAGAAGTTCTCAATAGTACAGTCCAATAAAAAAATAAAATAAAATACCATACATCTGCTGGCCAAGTACGGTTTCTAAATAAAACAATAATGTTTTACAGAATGTTTACCAAGCATTAAAAGATTGAATCAATTTGTCGAGTAGCTATTCTAAAACCAAAGTCATTGACTTGGAACATATTTTGATATCATACCTTTTTAGGACTTGGCAACCCCTCAACACTTTGTGTTTTTGGGTATGATATCATTATTTTTTATCATATTTGGCCATTTTGGTTTAAGGAGTAAAATCTTTAAGTTGGAAAACAGATTTAATTAAAATCTTTAAAGTTAGACTGAACACTATATTTGTCTGGTTTTTATACAGAGGAACAGAGGAACACTGCTATCCTTTATAAGGTAGAATTTAGGTATTAATTTGAAGGTATCTTAAGTTTTGGCCACCCCTTTCTCCGAATTACTCTTAACCATCGAGCCATCGAGAAATAAAACAAATATTGTTAAATGAATAAGTTTGTGCCGTGTACCAAATTTTATTGCTATATCTGCTGAGTTAAAAAAATGTACGGTTCTTTTACTCCCTGAATAACTTTGTAAGCGAAATATTCAGACTACCTAGAACTATATTTGAGTAAATACAACATAATTAAGATTAACTGCTTTCTACTACAGGTCTCCTCCATACATCAGTCAATCACCAACAATCAATTAAAATCGAATGATATCATATTATGAGTTTTTAATACCTCACTGCAGCACGACTGTACATTGTGATTTATGAAACTACAACAGTTCATAGTTCAAACATTTCGCTAGCAAAATTTTTCAGGAAGTACAATATGAATTCTTATCATGCATTTTCTGAACACAAGGCAGATAAAACAATAAAGCTTGGAACAACAACACTTCCCAAAAATTGCATTTTGTATGGGGCTAACAGTTTTTTGTCATAAGGGGGCGGCCTACATAGGCCTACCTCGATTTTTTCCTGCCCAATAAATGAGTTGGTCAAAACCAAACATTCCAAGCGAAATAGGGCATAGCTCGATGAGAAATTACGCCTTTTAATTTGATGAAGAATTGGCAAATATAACATAATTCCTTATTTGACACATCAATCTTGAAGATCGGTTCAGTTGTCACTGAGAAGTTAACATAGCAACTAATGTCCATACGTATAGGTGGAGGAGGATAATTAATCTTATTTGGCACCGTATAGTCACTTCTTCATTGCTTTAGATCAATATTTTATGTCTTCACGTATTTGTTTCTTTTATGCATTCCACAGTTTACAATATTTACAAAGACAAATTTCTCTTAAAACGGCGTTTTGAAGATAAAGTCTTCCTAGTTGGTTTCGTTTTGTGTGTTTTTATTGAGTTTGCTGCTAATTTTCGGGTTGTAACTTAACCAAAGAAAAATTACCCTGTTGTAACAACGAAGTTACAACAGTCCAGTTTTAAAGATAACAATATTTTATTTTTTAATACAGTTATACAAATAATTCAAATGAATTTATTGGCTTGCACGAAAGTCAACACAATTTTAAGTAAAACAATTTTCTGTATAACACAATCTATAAGTGCCAGCTGATCAAATCAATGAATATGATATCACATGTTTTGGCTTGGTTTATACAACAAATTAAAATTATAATGTCAAATGTTTGCTTTGTTTACCTTTTAAATTTACGAAATGTAAACAAAATGATTGAAGAAATCTCATATTTGTTTTATTTTGTGGTATTTAAAGTAAATGAACTCGATCTTTGTACACAAAGGTTTGTACTACGTACAAATACGAAGATTCCTACAAAGTTTCGTGTGATTCCCATCAGTGATAAACCCTGTAGCTTTGCTTAAAAATTTAAATAGTTTGTTGTGCGTAGGAAACCACATTTCTGACATTTTTTAGGCTACTTTTGAAATCATATATTTTACTTCATTGAGGGTTTTTAAAGTAAGCTTGGTGATTTTTGATGTTCATTGACCCAGTTAAACGGATAGAAAACGAAAAATGGGTTAATTGCGTCATTTTTGTGCCCTTTTGAGAAGTGAAAATTGGCCGTATTCTGCTTCGTGTCTATATAGGCACGCGTCGTCTGTTTGGTTGGGTAGGACTTGGCGACGTGACACGACCGTGCCACTGGATGGACAAAAATCAAATTTCAAAGGCTCCCCTGCCCTTCAGAATAAAAATATAAACAATCTAAAACCTTTTTGCAAAACTATGGACTGAGACGATTTTTTTGACACCTCAAAGGCTAAATTTAGTCAAATGGTATTAAAGGAGGAGTTGTGTTTACAAAAAAAGGCTTCACATATTATACGGTATACAAGGGTGCCCATGCAGCTTAATGCGCTGCATTTATCAGAGTACCTGGTGATCAAACCTTGCTCAATGGTAATTTACCAAGTTAATTTGAATGAAATTAGATTGCGGTGAAAACCAGATTACATATATATTAGAATTTCATCCATCGATCTTCATCAGTATTTCTCCAACGTCCCAATTTGATAGTGTTGAGATTTGGTGGTTGTTCTTTTATAGGTCCAAATTAGCAAGAATTATGTGATGGTTCTTATATCAATTTGTCTTAGATCCTCTGCCTAAAAACTCCTATCAAATTGAATAAATTCACAGATGTTGGATCTAGATAGTTTATCACACAAAAAACGTAAATGACAACAGAAAAAAATAGGTTCTGTATGAGCTATGTAGCTCTCACTGCGGCTGTTTTCTGGTAATGTATGAGTAAGTAGTTGGCATAGTGAATGAACACATTAAAGTAGAAGCTCTCTTAAACGACTCCTACGGGACCAGACTATAGTCAGATAATGAAAAAGGTAGGTTAAACAGAATAATATCAGAAATAAAGTGTTAAACCACTTAAACAAGTGAAAAATATTAAAAATTGTTGCAATGCAGTTAATTGTTCCTAACGCAATCAATAAGTTACTAAATTAAACATACAGTCATGGTATCAAAAAATGTTAAATAACAAAGTTAGCAAACATAGTTAGCACAGTAAACAATGCCTGTACGAAATATTGAGAGCAACCGACTAAATTTGACTTGATAAAAAATGTCCGATCGACCTGTTGAATCATGAAAGTTACCTTTACATCATTATCCCAACACTGGCTCGCACAACAGAATTTTGTACATTCCTGGGAAACAGTCGGTTAATCCGATGGGCGGTAGATCCGAGGCCGGTTAATAAAGCTTCCACTGTACTATTACTGTTTATAATGAACTAAGTTCTCTTTAACTTAACTTTCCAGGGCATTACAGAATTTAAATAAAGAAATCACAAAAATTAGGAAAATCTATTTGCTACATTTTGAGAGAAAGGTAAAACACATTTTGTTCCACACACAATACACCTAGTATTAAAGTATGGAATTGTGTTGATATTTCAGTACCTGTAGTTTAATTGCTTCTATTTATTGTTCTGTTTCGGTTTTATATTTTATTGATTTAACAATCTTAACAGTTACTGTAACAAATAAAAATCAATAGAACTCTTAATGTTTGTTGTTTTCTAATCTGAATTTCAAGGGTGAAATTAAAAGAACAGCTGATTGTGAAGGAAATAGGGGAAGTCAGAAAGGTATTAAGGGAACTTTCCTTGTGGTGGATAAAATAAAAAAAAAAAAAATTCACAATAAATACAAATTGTTTTGTAAAATATATAATTGGTCTTCTCAACCATTCTTGGAATGCTGAAATGGTTTGACTCTGATATTAAAGAATAGCTTATCTTTTCAGCTGGTCGATATTGTGAGTGGGCTCACAAGACTGTCGACAAATCGTCAGAAACACCAACTTTTGCTGAGTTTTTCCAAACCCTCAGGCTGATGTGTGACGAGGGGGAGCCTGCCTACCTCAACTGGACAGTGGCCCAGGAGACTCCTAACTTGCTCTACTACCAGGTCAGCACAACAATTTATGTTACGCATTTAGTTATGTTACGCATCATTTTAGTTATTTGCTCCGGATTGCTTTTTAAAATTATTACAGTACCTTATTTATTGATTGCAATCTCTACGGTGCTGCAGTTTAGACCGGTTTCAACACTCAGTGAGGTGTCATTATCAAGCCTAACAAACGTAAAATCTTCACTCAAATAGGTCGTCAGATAGTTTAAAAACACATACATCTAACACCGTTTTAAATCAACTGTTTTGGCCCCTCGCAACAGTACCGCCACCGTGCCATCCCCCCTCACCCTTCTGCTCCCCTAATTCACTCTCATCACGGCCTCCTAGATACCGCTCCACAGATGAATATAATTCCCTCAATACAGGGGCTCCAGACCGCTTGCAGCCCATCATTTAGAATATAAATGCAGACTATGCATTATCTCGCAGTGTAGGCCAATACTGTAACATTAATTATACAGGAGAGTCATGGTTCCTATGTAAAATTTAGATTCACCTTGAGAGTCTTCGTTATTTACTGACCATTCCTGACAGTTGAAACTATGAAAATTTTATTTTGTTTAGTCATCATTTCCTGATCATTAAAATAAGCTCACCACTCCTTCCATCTACAGAATATAAGGGAAAAAAGCCCTCTTGTCTTACATAATTTTTCATCTTTATGTAATGTCAATTTTTCAACCTTCAACTACTTTATTCTAATCATGTATAGTGGTATTAAAAGTATTGAAATTCCTCCAATTTTAATAATTTTAACTCCATATTCAGAGTTTATGAAGCTTAAAGAAAATCAGTACTGACTATAACATTCATTCTTGAATACTACTGTATCTCTTGACTTTACTGTATCTTCTATTAAACTTTTATTTCATACTTTTTCTTTGCAAAGTCCTGTTGGTTGTTATTTTACATTTTATTTTCTATAGCTTATTTGATAGTTATGGCGTTTAAAATTCTTTACTTCTATCTAATTACATAAAAAGGAGATTCAATGCTGAATCCTTATTTGAACTCTTCAAGTCGAAAAAAGATTATCAAAAAGTGGAAAAGGTTTAAGGGCTGGACCTACACATTGGTCATTAGAATTAATGATCCTTAGTAAAAAGTTGCATGTTTGTCATTACAAATGTTTGTCATTTTTCATATATGTTTTCTTGCAATATGTCCTTGTTGCACATAAAAATCTGAAATAATTGTAATACAAAATACACCTAGAAATATTGGTGTGACATTGTCTTCACTTGATTGTAATTAGGACTGCTACCATTCTGAGAGTAGAAGACAACATTGAACATACACCTTGTGTTTTCCAGTGCTACACGCACGCGAACCTTGGCTGGAAGATTCACGTGGTGGACGCTGGCTACATCGCCTCTCGCAACGGTACCGCCACCGTGCCCTCCCCACTTTCCCCCCTCACCGTGCTGCTACCCTCCCTCACTCTCATCACGACCTCCTCGATACTGCTCCACAGATGAATATAATTCCCTCGATACAGCGTCTTCAGACCGCTAGCAGCCCATCAGGTACAATGCTACATTATAAATTGGCAAAATAAACACTAATACTATATACACTTTCCAAAAAAAGAGATTGAGAAAATGTAATTGATAAAAAGTTTTTAAGGTTTTAGATTTTAATAATAACTAACTACCTGAGTGGAATATGATTAATTCACTCCCTACATGTCAAACCATGTTTTGAAGACATTACCGAGATATAATGTGTCCAGTAGGACTGATTGCAGTACTTTATAGATAAATTTGTAATAAAATATAATTAAGTAGCATTTTGATGGGTTAAAAAGCGGTTCTGGGAGACTAAGCGATGTGAACAACAAAGAGAGAATATCGGTGCAAAACATATCAAAGAGTGAAATTTAGTGTAAAGGAAGTGGTGTTGTTGGTATTTGTAATTAATGACTATTTGTACATAGTATTTCTTTCCATCAGTTTTCATGTAATATTTCAACTTTCCACTCGCATCGTTATAAGGCAGAGTGTTTATACTATAGCTCTAGTTTCTAGCAATGACAATACATAAGTCAATTTAATGAGCTAATTTATTATAGAATTATTCAAAGAAATGTTTATGACTTGTAAGATAAGTTTTTCTTTATATTATAAATCTATTACAAGTTTTTTTTTCTAAAATCAAATTTCATTAATTAAAAATATAATGTTATACAAACATAAAACAATATTCTAATAATGTTCTCTTAAGAGAAGTGCAACAAAGTAAATTTGTTATACTGAATATATTAGTAAAGGTAACCAGAGTTTGCGATAGTTTTTGCTGGGGCAAGTGTGGTACTGTGAAAATACTTGAAACAAAATTTATAGATTTTACATTGGAAATAAATTTTCAAAACTCAAACCAGAAATTTTATTTTTATTACTCACTTGCAGTTTATAATTGAGCAGTTAACAAACATTTATTATAAAATTTGTATTTAATGAATGCTGCTGTTTTGAAAAGCTGATTGCACATTCTTCCAAATTCTTAATATTTTGATAAAAGAAGAGGTTTAAAACTTTTTTGATTGATGGATTGGTTAAAAAAGATTTTTCAACCAACCAACATATGAAATTTTTTACCAACAGTTTATTTTGAGATAAGTTAATGTTCCCTAAAGGTAGCATTCCTAAGCGACGACTCTAGCGACTCCAGCAATACGGCCCTACCCGCCCGAACCTCACAGCCCTAGCCGTCGCGACTGTAGCCGACAGGCACAGCGACTAGAGCAGTCGTGAGGAAGAGTGTACTGATTGTTGTTGTTGGTTAATTTTTTATTCCTTATTTAAGTTACATGAAATGTAATTTAATGACATATAAATTTATTTTCACTGAAAATTTTATTAAAATTGACTATTAATGACTTTTTAAAATTTGTTTCAAATTGAATTTCCATTTGAATATAATTTAAATTTAAATTATATGACAATTAATAAAAATGTAACTAAAAAGGAAATGTTATTTTTAATTATATTTGAAATTCCATCAAAATTTAAAATAACTTTTATTGTTATTAATAGGTTTTTAATTAATTAGAATGTTATAAAATCATTTTATATTTTTCTTTATTGCACATTTTTTTATGTTCCTATTTTGTATTATTTATTTTAGATTATTAAACAACATTTATATTTAATTTTTTTCTTTCATTTGCGCACCAATTTCAATCCAGACGTTCTCTTTTGCGTGTGCATCCTTGAGGGTGTTTTGGATTAAATATACAAGGATGATCACGCACCAGTTCTATAAGTTTACCGTCATCCATTATTTAATAGGAATAGAAACAACAGAGCTCCGGTCGTCGGCTGATACGACTAGACTGCTCATGTAACAGTCTAGTCGTACGGCTCGAGCCGCCTCACTAGAGCCACTTCCGTCGCGCGCTATGTCGTCAGTCGCGTCATAGGAATGTGTTTTGTATACTAACATGCAAAGCAGTCTGAGTCATAGTCGTGCGGCTATAGCCGTACGGCTGGAGTAGCTATAGTCGTCGCCTAGGAATTCTACCTTAATGCTACAAAATGATGAACTACTTTGTAATTAATTTCCATATAATATAAACATATTACTAATTAAAATACAATTAAAACTGTATGTCAATTTCACACTCTGCCTTAAAACCGCATAAATTTGTATGCATCCATTGTAAATAACACAGTGTTGGAGTAAAGATTTTCAAAAATGTTTTTATTCCAACAAAAAGTTAAGCACAACTTTAGGTCCTAAATTAATTAAATATAATAAGGTAAGCAAACAAATGACAATAACTGTGTGATAAGCTCACAAACCTGTACACAACTCAGACAATAATGTATGACTGTTTGTTGATATTATATATTTTTAACAAAGTACTACTGTTAATAATTATTGTTAGATATTTAAAAATATTTATTGATTTAATTCATAAAAATGTCACTTTATTTTCATTATGTAGATAGTCTGGTGTTTAAAAGTGTTGGTTTACGTAATCAAAAGATTGTGACACTTTTATATCATCAGCAAGAACTGAAGCGATGAAATGTAATGTTAATCTGTAAAAATGTATGCATTCATATAATTTATAGAAGACAGCTGTTTGTATGAGGGATTCTCAAGTAATGAAATCAGGCTAAGGTACTTTATTCAGAAGTTCTGAAATATAAATACAGTGGATATCTCTCTTAAGCACCCTTTATTAACCAGATCCTGAAACTGGATCATTAAGCGACAACAATAAATTCTGTTGTGGTCATAGAGAAATTCATTAAAAATTCCTGTAAATACAGAAACACAAGGAGCAAACGGAAAAGGAAAATACTCTAGAAGAATGACATACATATAACACAGAATATCTTTGCCTGTGATGGCCGTTTACAGCTCAAACGATTGGAGTAAAGCGATGAAGTTACAGACAGTTTTTAGTATCATGTGATTACCAATTTGAATCCAGCCATGTATTATGCCAGAGGCCAAGATATTTCGTGTTATCTGTAAATGTGTAAACTAACTTTAATCCTATAGTAGGATTCACGAAAATAGTACGATGAGCGTCGATGCATTGTTGCCAGATTTATTCTAAAACACATCTTCATACTGTATTACACATGGTAAACAAAACCACAAATGACAACGTTGCAGGGCGAGAGGGGGTGAGGGGGGACACAGCTGTTAATATTTTAATCGGACTATTTTCGTGCATCTTACTATAATTAAACCAATGCTTAATCCTACCTCAGCCTTATTTATCTGACAACTTTTCCATTCTCTATAGAACTCTGTAGAAAAGAGTTGTCAAGTCTAAAGCCTCTATAAAATCATTCTTGAGACAATTTAGAAGTTAACAGTAAAAATAAAACATGAAAGTATAGTATAAGAGCATTGGCTACAGTTACGAGCATTTTCCAATATAACAGCCGTTCGTGTAACGGGAGTTTGAACCATAAGGGCGGTTATGAGAGTTTCCACTGTAACTATATAGTTTTTGTATAGTGATTTAATGTCTTTGCACATTCATAAAACCATGTCAACTTGATTTTAAATTATTTCTACCATATCTAGAACCATATCTATATTTTGCAAAAAGCCATAATCAAATTTATGTTAAATAACAATGTGTTAGAAAATTAATACATATAAAAAGGACCTATGAAAAGTGTTTATATAAGTTAGTCAACTGTAATAATTGTATTAAAATGTCTTATCAGTAATAAACTTACAGAATGATTCCATGTTTAAATTAAATTAATCTTAAATCTAACTAAGTTATGTTACAACATGCATCAACTGGGACTTGGTCAAGTTGATTGAACATTTATGTCATATTTTACCTGCCTCTCATTAGTAATCTGTGTAAAGGAACAGTCAAAGAAATAATAATCTGTGAAACAAATATTTTGTATCCCCAGGAGTGCCTCTTAAGGCCGGCGCATACAGCAACAGACGGACGTATGCAGACCCGAGCAAATATCCCTCCCCAGGCTATTAAAAGTTGCAACGCACACAGACGTCCGTCTCGTTACTTACCTAACGCGACAGTTTGGTCATAATAGATATCGAAGCTGGACACCAGTCATTGAATAAAAGTTACAAAACTAACTATGAATTTAGCTTATTGGGAAATATAACTATTTTCTTGTATACGAGGTAGTGTAAGAAGTAAATTATTTAACAATCGTGAAGTATTATTTTAAATTAAAAACTACATAAATACTTTCTTTAGAAATTAATTGCATACAATTTTTTTTTTTATTTTTGATAATAAAATTCAACAATAACAATATTGAGGTTCATCTGTATAAGGTGTCATAGTGTATGTTTGGGATTTGTTGTTTAAATTCAGGGAAAGTATATTCAGTAAAATTTTCTAGGTTGTTTCATTATATAATATTTGATTGTCTTATGCATAGGACACTCCTGGGGCTGAATAGGAGCCAAAAATAGCTTTTTTATTAATAATGGAAGAAAAAAGGAATTTTTCCCAATCTTAGGATAGGTTGTTGTATGTAAGACCTTCCATAAAGGAAAGGGAAAACATTGGGAACAGGAATATGTTGTTCGCCTATTCTAGAAGAACACAAATATTTGGCCTCTTGTTTTGTTTTCTATAATGTCGTTATTGAAGATGTAATGTAAGGTATAATGTAGATTTGAAGATTTTTTTTGTAGGAAATAAATGTTTCATGATGTCGAAACACAAATTTATGAAAGTACTAGTTTAATGAACCACAAAAAGGTGCATGGAAATTAAATAATATTTGTAGAGATTACTGACGAACATTATTTGAATGATAAATTCAAATTTATTATTATGGTAATTTACTTGCACTTTGTATATGTACGAGACAAATAGTGAGACATTTGTGATTGAAATAATATACTGTAATGTTTAGAGTACAATACAAACCAATATATTTATTTAAAATTTAACATATTTTAATAAACTTGTAGTTTGTGACAATAATACTTTGTAAGTTGATCGTGAAATCTAATAACAAAGTGAGGCCTAAAAATAATGACCTTGACAAATTAGTGAGATTTTTCTATACAAGACTGTATAAAAATAATTTAGAGTAAGATTACCTGCTCCACTGTGCTGTATTGCAAAATAATTATGTTTTTGTAAAACTTTATACATCCCTGTGGTATTTATACATTATATGAAGGATTAACTTTACATTGGAAACGTATGGCTTTTTGGTTTAAATTACTTTTTCATTCTCGGTCTTTAAAATTTATAAATTAATTGTAACTTGATTGTAAGTATATATTTACCAATTTACCTATTTTACTCTGATGTGGTACATTCAAAGTGTTTTATTTGCAATTATTGTATAAATCAAAAGCTTTTAGTGAATATCAACAAAAATATGTAAGTCATACAAACTTTCTTTTAGTATACAATTGAGAAGACCTAATTTGAGTCTTCATGTAGAATGAGTTGAGTGCCTTCACAGCTGTTTTGAGTTGCTCCAGAATAAGATCGCTTGTTTAGGTGTATCTGTCAGTTTTACTTGTGACAATAATATGTGCTCCAAGTAATGACTTAAAAGCCAGTTACTGAGCATTAGTTACCTGAAAGTGTTCCTTGATTTTCGCCATTAACTGAAGCCATTTTAGGCTACTATTATCATTGTTGACAGTGTTTGATGTACCAAAGGGTATCTGTTTTATTCATTCATTCAAGTTCTACAATGAATGAATGAATGTCAGGCTATGGATTCAACCCCTTTAACTTTTTGGTTGATGAAAATGCAATTTTCTCAAATTAATAAAATACTATCATATTTGAAAAATATTTATTATTTAATAAACATTTTTTTACAAAACTATTCCCTTACACCTTTAATTGATTTATAATAAGTATTAACTTTTTCCTATACACACTCCAGAGGTGTACAACAGTGTATAATGAGGGAGATCATTATAGTACAATGACCCATGAGGCTGAGCATTGAGGTAAATGTTAAAATGCTGCTCTGTACTTCATTAATTACCGCCATGAAAATGAAAACCAAACAAAAGTTTCTAATATAACTAGTTTTGATGGGCACAAGAATACTTGAAAATGTCCTTTTTCATTACCAGATCTTTTAAAATCGAAAACGTATTACTAATTTTAAGTTTCAATTATTGAAAGTATCAAAAATTTTATTTGAGTGGTGTATCTTGAATGATATTTCACTTATATTAATATACATCCCATTATACTGAAATAATTTAAGGTATTGTTGCATTTGGCTTTTAAGTCATTAGTAAAACAAATAGTGAAAATAAATGACAATAATTTTAAAGTAGGAATAGTTTAAGGTATATATGTATTCTTAAGCGTAATTATATATATATACATTTGTAAGTATTAAGAATAATCAATGCTACTTTATATTTTTGAAATTGTGTAAACTTTTTGAGTCTAAAGCAAGTTAACAATGAAAATTGCTTAAGAATGTAACATTTAAGTAATTTTTTAAACTCTGACCTCATGTTATTGTGAACCCTGTTAGTAATAGAGGTGCTACTGTATACCTTCATTCTTACTGTAAAAAGACTATTAGTTTGATTTTTTATAAATCTTTAATAAAATTTGGCAATAATTACATAGTAATTCAGTATATTTACTAAAATCAAATCAAAATACGGTCCAATTATGTTAATAGGAAACACATACATCAATAGTGTAATATTTATAATGTTGCTTTGTGGTCTTAAAATTCATTTATATTTTTAAAATGTTACAGTCTATTAAAAACATTGATGAACTTTAATACAAACCAGCAAACGAAGAAACTTAAAACTATGACTCTACTGATACCCTAAATTCAAGTTTTGTTAGCAGTTATCAGTGTTAAAACTTAAAAAATTAATCTGAAACATTCTTTATTAGGATACTTAGATCACTTAGATTAGGTTTGTATTAGATTTATAATTTAAAAGTAGTGTATTGATATTAATTTATTAATTCCTCAATTAATTAATGTATTGAATTTTTCACTAAAAACTTTTTTTCTAAAAAAAAAACGTTTAATTTTTGATTTCTATGCAATTTACTCCATCACAGACAAGAATTTTAGTAAATGTGAAAAAAGTCTGATGGCTTAAGAGATAAGAATAAAGTCTAAATTAACTCTTCCTGAACCACCTAATTTAATGTCTATTTTATCAGAGGAAAAATTAAATTTCTGTACTACGTTTTATTTGTAAGATAGCGTACGGTACTATATATGCCAATATGAACGTAGTTGGATAAACAGATCAAAGAGGAGTGAAATCCTCATACATAGGCGTTGGTGCCTCATTGTATCAATGAAAGCAGATTTCCATAATGAACAATAACTTTCGAAGGAAGATTCAGATTAAATTCAATCTTGTAGAGTATGTTGTTTACGTTATTTCGTTATTTGTGTATGTCATTCCGTTGTTGAAGTCATTCTGTCCTTTATTAACTCTTGAATCATAATTAATTCCCCATAAGAAACATATTGGAGGCTGTTTAAGTGGTGCTTGAGTTTTTTGTTTTAACCAACATTTATGCATCAGGCATAGAGTAAGGATTTGAAATCTATTTACCGTATTGCCCACTACTGATACTATACCGGTACTCGAAATGCAATTCGTTATCTTACAAATATGTAAAAAATAACTGACAAATACCAGAAATCTAGATTATTTATGGATTAATAACAATAAAAAAAAGTTTATACTAAATAATAAAAATATTAGTCGTAAAGATTGAATCTGCCAGATCCCGTTCAAATGAAAAAATCTTAAATTAGTGAGTGAAGACTGGAAAAGTAGACAAATATGTTAGAAGAGAAGTAAGGCAGTAAACAAATAATTTGATAAAGGTTATTTTATTTTCTTGTACGACTTTCAAGGGTTGATCAAATGAGTCAGAGCCTAATGCAAATTTTAGTACCAATAGGTGAATTGTGTGTTTTAATACAGTACTGGCATGTTTTTTATTTTATTAAAAAAAAAAAAAAAAAAAAAAATATGGACAGAATAAGCTTGGTCCAATCATGTATAATTTACATGGCAGTAAAATCTGAGAAATTATATTATGGAAAATTTTATTTTAAAAATATGCTGGTAAATTTGAAATATATATGCCCGCAGTCCAGAGAAAACACCAAGAAAACAGTTAGTGATCCAGAAAAATAGTAAATGAAAACAGATTTTAATGTTTACGGTACATAATCTACCGGTACTTCACCAAACTTTTGATCAATTTATTATAAATATCGCAATTAAAATAAAAATATTGTTAAATTAACTTTTAATTGTTTCTATACAAATTTATTAGTAAACATTACAGTTTGTGTCCATCCATATATATTGTGGTTTTGGAGTACTGTACAATGATTAGGCTGTTAATGGTTTTGAGTTTAATTATATATCCATCAACAATATAGATAAAGAGTAAAGGGAAATAGCCTTCCATAAAGTGGGAAGGGTTAAATTGACAATATTCTCATGCCATCGTATGAAAATCTCTTATGATTAAAATAAATATTAGATAAAAATAAATAGCTGATAAATAGTAGATAAAAACTGTTTTTGGAATAAGCCAACTCAAACTTATAAAGCTTCACTTTATTGGAAAATTTTGTCCCTAGTCCCTGGTAAGTGTTGTTATGCTGTTAAATTTCATAACAAACAATATGAAGCAAAGCTCCAAAGTAACCACAGGGGTGACAATAACGACATGAATCTACATTTCGTTTGTTCACTTTAGTCTATAAGGTTAATGCTGTTATAATATTTATCATAAAAGCCAAAAAAGGTTTGACTGGAGGGGTTTTAATCGATGTTCTCCTATAATTTTGTTAGCTATTACCAGATTTGTAATTTTTTTGTTCAAAAATCAGTTTAACCCTGCAGTGGTGACATGATTTTGTAGCACCAACTGGTGATGCCGGTCAGGGATTTAATACGGGAACTTATTCTGGAAAAAATTCCTAACAGTACAGTACTATTCACCAGACCGCTCACATTTTTCATGACTTCGGTGTACGGGGACCACTCATAGATGCTGTGCACCACCTAACCACAAATTACGCCACACCAGTTGAAGGCACACTGAAGAGTGTCGCATAACTCGAGCAACAGCGAACACAACCTATCAGCTAATTGGTAAACTAAGACTGACATTTGGATTGGTCTCAGAGACCGTGCGTCACCACTGCAGCATTAAGTAAAATATTGTCTCAACTAATTGGATAGCTGAGTGTTTATAGTGCTCACCTTAGAATCCAAAGGTTGCCGGTTTGATCATGACAAAAGTTAGTAGCTTCTTAAAGGTTAGATTCAGAATTCAATTACCATTTGTCACAGGGCTATTAATGTTATCTAAAAATAGGTTGACGTTAGATAATAACAAGACCGGGGATTGGACCCTTCCCCTTCAAAACTTTTTTTAAATGCCACATGCGTTGAAACACACAAAATAAAAACAGTAAATTTTGGAAAATGACAGCATATATGATAGCCGAAAGTTTTTTTTTTTACCATTCTATTAAAAGGCTTTGAGTAGTTAAAAGTGAGTTATTTGTTTTTACTTTTATGTTCAATATTATTTTTGAAAGAAATGTTAAATAATATCTCACATTTAATCCAGTTAGGGAAAACAAGAAACCCAGTCTGTCTGGATTATTTCTAGACAATGGTATATAAAAGAAGATTGGGGTTGAAATATTTCTTAGTAAAGTAAAGAAAATTGATCGTCTATAGTCGCGGCCACGAAATCAGGCGGGTGAATGATTTTGCAACGTTGCCAAATTTCCATGTGGTTATTAATTTAATCATATGTTTTATATTTATGTCAATATTTTATATTTATGTTTTTATCTGTTTTATTAGATGATACTTAGTTTGATCATTTTTAAAGAATGTACATTCAACATACGGTATAGGCAACGCTGGATGATCAGTGTTGCCAGTTTATGCATCAACATACGCAATTTTCGACAATCTCTTTCATCTTTTGGTTCAATGTGACAACATCGCGTTTTCAGTCACCCGCCTGATTTCGTGGCCGCTACTGTAGTGACAAGTGAAAATAAAATCAGATATTCTCAAGATTTGTTACAAAAATATTCCTTCACATTTGCTTCTCGGTATCGATATAAACATACCTTTGGCTTTCAGCGGTTATTAGGTACTAGTGTTGTGAATGACTTACAATATTGATGACTACTTTTGTTGTGTTTGAACCCAATAGTTTTAAAAATAACTAACTTACCTCACAGGATGTTAAAACCAAAATATAATTAGTATTTTTCAAGTATTTCATTTTGAAAGTAGTAAATTTGTATGACAGTTAGTCTAAGTGACAAATAAAAATTGCAGGGCAGCTAAAAGGTTGAATTATTGTAATTTATTACATCCACTGCTTATTTGTTGTATTTTTAAAACATTTTTCACAGTCTTATTGTATATATAGAGGGAGATTGAAAACAATTTCCCCATTGTACATTAATTAATTTGTTTATTTGCTTTTACTCGATTACTGTTCCTAGAAATATTCATTTAACTCAACAAATCGATCATTGTGTAATTATGTAAATACTGTTAGTTGTAGCTTAAATAATAATTTAACAACATTATAATTGTTTATGGTTTAGTTGAGCATTTTATTGCACTGAATTTTATACTTGTCGCACTCACCAATAATATATTGATGTCGACACACACCTCTTCTTCAGTAACATTTTTATTAAATTTATACCATCAATAAAAGCCTCGTAATATTTTGGTGTCTACAAATATAAGCTAGTTCAAAAGTTTTTTTTTTAGAATTTGATTTAGCCCATCACTTAGAACAAATGTAAAAAGCACATTTTCTGTTTTGAGTTGAGCAAAGTTTTTTAGATTTCTAAATCAATAGTAAGCTTCGATTTGATGTACGGTATTGTATATTTTGTAACCTCTAAACATATGTTATGAATGTTACTATCCATCCATGTGATTTCAACATCTATGTGAGAAGACAATAAATCTGGTTTACAATACAGTTTTGGTTTTGCCAGTATTTTTCTTTCCTCTCTAGAGCAGATCCTTATTGACACGCAACTGGGGAGCTGATTCTGTTCTCATCACTTCATAACTCTCAGATCCAGCAATTTTGTACTCGTTTACGTACAAATCGTTTGTGTTTATACAATCCTGCTTGTCTAGTATCTGTTGCCATGATGAAACATTTTCCGAATTTCTTTCAATAAGACTGGTAACCGAAGTTTTAACTGCACATTTCAGATTGAGATTTGTATTGCCTGACAATCCGCTTTTCTCACTTGCAGAGGATCTCAATGGATGGATCTTTTTTGTATCCTTTTCTTGTTCACTGAACAAATAATTTTCTTTAGTTTCCCTATTGTCTTGGCAAAACCCTGATCTTGTGGTTAAACACATTAATTGGTTTTCCTTTGCTTTTTTAAAGAACTTTTCTTTAAGCTCATTTAATTCAAGTTTCAACATACAGTTATCATAAGCAAGACGGGCATTACGATCAGCTATCTGAAATACAATTTCAGTTTGTAATCACAAAAATATCCATTCTCCAAATAAAAGTTATTAAACACGCTGAAAAATGAAGGGGACACAGCAAAGTTACCCTCTTTTAAGGAGACCTTTTAAAAGTCACAAACTCAAGTGACTTTTACAAAGACAAGCAGATAAAGTACTTATAATAACTAAAACTGAATATTTTCTAAACGAATACTAGGGAAAGTAAAAAGTCTTTGCACTAAGTGGGTGGCACAAATATAGGTTTTATGTTCCTTTTTATTTTCCATTTACAAAAACACAACTAAAATGAGATATAGTTGCATTAATTAAATATAAACTGTATATTTAATTAGTATGAAATTGTAAAACAGTTTTTATGACAAACTTACCTTGCAAACTGCCAAATTTGTTGGGGCCAATGGTAAAGTTTCAAACTTTTTTGAAGTGACCAAATTGAACTCTTTTCTGCTGATATTAAATCGCTGAGCCATTTCCATTATGAACTGAACAAATGAAACATAAATGTAAATTGTTAAGTCTACTAAAGAACCGACTGTATTGCCATCATTGTAAAAAAATATTTAGTGTAGAAGAAGAAAGGGGGTTCGCTATCACTATTTTAGCCCAGTCAAAATAGGTTTGTGTAGGAAATAATTCCGGAGAAGAAATTTTTTAAGAGTTAAAAATCTATAAAAATATGTGCATTTTCCATAAGTCCTGGAAAATCCCCCTTTAGCTTTCCGCCCTACCCCTCATTTAAGTTAAAGTTGAAGTAGGTCTTAGTGTCTGTTATAAGCTGCTCTAGAGTTTGATTTACAACAGGATCCTCCCTGTTCTCGATCCCAGCATCCCTGTCGAAGAAGCTGGATTTAGGCCTGGGCGCAACTTTTGTAACCAGGTTCTACCTTTTACTTCTTTCATCGAGGATGGGTTTGAGCAAAGACTGAAAACCTGTTGCTTTCTTAGATCTTACTGCAGCTTATGACACTGTCTGGAATAAGGCCTTCTTATTAAATTTTATAACCCAATTTCTTTCCCTTTCCTACTGCGTCTCCTCAACTCGATGCTCTCCAACAGGATGATTAAAATATATTTGGAGTGCAAGGAAAGTACTTTTAGGAAACTAAAGGATGGCCTACCAAAGGGGTCAGTGCTGTTTAATGGGGTCAGTGTTACTGACAGGGGGATCAGTTTCCCAACTGTTGTTTAATGTGTATACTGCCGTCATGCCTGACACTTGCTCCTTAAAGTTTGCCTATGCAGATGATATTGCACTGGCTTATCAGCACAAGGAAACATGCTGATAACATTCTGAAGAAAACATTCTGACATGCTGAGGAAGTACTAACAAACTACCTCAAGACCCTCGGTGAATAAAGCCTGGAAGCTAAATCCAAACTCAGCTAAAACTGAGGTTTCTTGCTTCCACTTGAAGACTGGCCCACCAAAAACTTAAAATCGTATTTGACGGTTTAGATCTAAAGCACAATGACCATCGACAGTACCTAGGAGTTTCTTCAATTGGTCTCTCACATTCAAAAGCCATCTACAAAAGATAGCAGCCAAGGTTAGAGCTAGGACTAACATTGTCCATCACCTTGCTGGCTTCACATGGGGAGCTAACATACAAGTTCTGTGAAACACATCTTTGTCCCTGGTTTACTCAACTGCTGAGTACTCTGCTCTCGTGTGATCGAACAGTGTGCATGTAAGAGAGTTCGACATCCATCTAAGCTCAGCTGTCTTAAACATGAATAGATTATGAAGGAGGGAAATCATCATAGTGGACAGCCAAAAGACTTTCCACGGATTAGTAAATTACAAATAGACGACGTTTCAAGATCTGGAATCTGATCCCAAAATTTTGTGAATTTGTGAATTTGTAATTTACTAATCAGTGATGGAAAATGTCACTAAATGGATAGTTCACTAAACAACGTAAACTCACCATCACCAACAATGAACTTTAAACAAAGAACTTACCACAGAGTTAAGATAACTTCGTTTGCTGCACCCAATGTCAACTTCACAATTAGTATAAACCAGTTTTAAAGATGTCCTGGGACAGGCAGAGCCCTGTTGAGGTTGGCAGAATATTTTTCTGGAGCTTTCACATCTATAGCTTTTGATTAAGTATATGGTTGTAGGGGTTTTGACTTCTGAGAATGCTTAAACAACTTGTGTTACATCCTACATTAAAAAAAAAACTTCCATTTATATACACCGGATGTGCATAAAGTCTTACACTGGTAAAGAAACCAAATAGTATGAAAAAATTGGTGGTAATATGACGTGTTATATTCAGTTTTAACAAGTTACTTCTTAAGTTTTTTACAGCTATGCACAAACTCAATACACTTCTATATATACTGGGTGTCCCAGACCACCCGTACACTCCTTTTAAAATCTACAAAATTAATTATTCACAAAAACCAATTGTGCCATGATAGGTAAACCGGTTGCGCTCTATCCACTGATGATGATTTCAATGTACAGGGTGCACCAGACGTAAGCTACCCAGACCGGAAGTCATTAATTTTAAATATGAACCCCCACTTTTTATGGTATTTTTTGATCCTACACATAATTCTAAGGCAACTTTATAATGTAATGTGTACCCCTAATCCTAACGGTATGGGAGATAATAAAAGTAGACGTTTGATTTTTTCCCATATAAGAATGACTTGGGGCTAAATTTCACATCCATTATCTCTGTACATTTTTCGTTAAACTAAAACGGCCTAGCATACAAATGCCTTAGCTTCTTTTTTTTAAACACTTTGGCATCATAAATTATTATTTTTGTTATAAATTATTTTATTATTCCTTAAATTTTTCAATATGGCGGAAATTACTTTAAATGTGAAGAAAACTCAAATTAATTACGTGAAAATCAGTATTTTATGATGAAATACTATCTAAAATGAAGTCATAAGATATGTTATGCTTGAACAGTTATGTTAAAGGTAATAATTTCAGTTTTAATGGATATGAAAATTTCCTCCATGTTATTCTTATGGGAAAAAATCGAACTTCTACCTCCATTATCTCCCAAACCGCAAGGGTTGGGGATACACATTAAAATGTAAAGTAGTCTTAAATTGTGTTTAGAATCTAAAATTACCATAAAAAGTGAGGGTTCGTATTTAAAATTAATGACTTCTGGTCTGGATAGGTTACTTCTGGTACACCCTGTACATTTAAATTAACATCAATGGATAGAGGGCAGCTTGTTTACCTGTAATGGCACAATTTGTTTTTGTGAAAAATTAATTGTGTAGATTTTTAAAGGGGTGTACTGGTGGTCTGGGACACCCGGTATGTGCGCCTTGGGTTAGCTGTAAATATTCTGGTTAACATTTCCTGAGTAATGGACATCACTGCATTTAGACTATTATTCTCTCATTTACAATTTTTTAATTCTGAACTGGAGAAGTATAAAAAAAAAAAACTTTTTGACAAATCCCTACATAAAGAAATCCAGAGAGATCAAGTGTCGTGAATGAGGTGGCAATTTAGTCAGGCCATTATTTGTTTGGTTTTGTAGAGCATTATGAGTAAACTGTGGTCAGTCAGCTGAGCTTATTATATATTAACATCAAATTAATGAGGGAAAAACTAGATTAAATTCCCTTGAAAACAAGATTATGTAATGCACGTGACTATAAAGGTCTCCATACATCAAAGGTATGAAATTAGGGCAAGACTTGTGGACACCCGGTATATATTTACAAAACTAACCTAAAAAGTCAATTGAGTATTGTATTAAAATAAATAACACTTACCTTATTGTATTGTTTTTCTTGTTGGAACAATTTATCTTTAAGTTTAATTTTGTCCTCTTTCAAGGTACTTATAATTTTTGACAAGCGATTCATTGTGTGACGTTGTTCAATAAACATTTGTCTATAGTGTGCTAATTCTGCTTTTATCTTCATAAGCTGAAAAGGTTCAAGGTGTACTAAAACCAATTTTATGGGATATCACTACCTACTTTATTAAGTAGTTTCCTCAGTTTCCTCTCTTATTAATTTAATTTATACCGATTTTCCTTCTTTGCACAATGGGTTATTTCAGATAAAGGCCCTTAGATTGAATAACCAACATTTTTAAAATATAAGCAACTAAGCATGATTGATAATTTTTTCCGATTTTGCTTCAGTATAAATTAATTCTGAATACAAAATCGTTATAAAAATAATGCTTTCTACAAAATAAGTTAAAAATGTCTGGAAACTTTAGGAAATCAATTTTATGTCATTGATTAAATTTAAGTTTAAATGTGTATAAAGAACAAGCAGGCCCGGATTATCCACTTGGCCTATCTAGGCCATGGCCTAGGGCGTCAGCCAGGAGGGAGCGTCAAATGGCCAAAATATATATTTTTATAGGTTGGCGAAAAAATACTTATACATAAATAACAATTTTTTTATAACAAAGGTAAATATTATATTTGGCAAAGAGAATGAAGAAATTTCTACAGTATTTATAATCCCTGGAACTTAAATAGTTAGTTTTCGTTCCTTGTTCGTAGGACTGGGTAGATTATCATATTGTGTGCATCTTGCGTATTCAAACTGTTGCCCCGATCCCTTCCCAAAATCTTTATTTTTATTTTTATTCATTTTAGCACTTAATAACTTATACAATTTTCTTTTTAATAATTTTGTCATTGTAAAAACTTTATTTCTTTAATTAAATAATGTTAATTTCTGCATTACAATGCCATAATGTTTTATTTCAGATCTTAAATTAATATACGGGTAAAATGACATTTGAAATATGAAAAACGATTACCGGTACATTTTGGCGTGTGTGTATAGGAGACGAAACACTGAAATTCTTAAGTTCTGTGTGTTTATATAACAGGTAACGTAGTAATAATTCAAATAAATAAATATATCAGCTTCTGTTGTTTTTCTGAGGAGAGGGGGGGGGGCGTAACTTTTACCTTTAGCCTAGGGCGTCAAAAAGTGTTAATCCGGGCCTGAGAACAAGATCTCAACGTTTTCCCTTGTAAAACCTGACAGTAATAATTCCTTTTATTTTGTATTTTGGAAGAATTGTTTGGGATTGATTCTATGACTGTAAATATTAATAGTGATTTATAATACTTTTCATAATATTTCAGAAATGTTATTAGTTTTTGATGGTTTTTATGCGTTTACAGAGTCTAAAAACTTAGTTCCAAGTTCATATTAGCTCTGTTCCTTGCAGCGCAAGTTAGACCCATCAAGGTTTAGTTACATTTAGTTACCTCTTTCGAAGATTTATCTGGTTTATCTTCAAGTTCCTCAATATTATCTTGTTTTTTAATTCCACTTAATGTGTCTCTCTTATACTGCTCAAAGGTTTCTCTTTCAGCTTTCAATAAAACTGAAAATATATCAATTGTTTTGCAAATTTTGTACAGTTATCAATTAATTTCAATAATGATAGAGTGAATGCACCAGTTACTGACCATATTAACCTGTTATCCTTCATTAAAAATATTGTTTATTAAGGAAATTAACAATTATTGTTAAATGATTATTCAATCTATCCGTAAATGTACTCAAAGTCTTTTCAAGGAGTTGAAACTTTTTTACTCTCTGATCATTTTAATCTCGTTTTTAGGTAGTCACAGGGAATTTTTATTTTTGGCACCAAAAGCATTATGGCAGTAGAATGTTTGATAAACGTGTTTGATACTTACATGACTAATTTACTTCATTAAAGTTTAAAAGTCTTAATTGGTCAGGTATTAGTGTATTCACCCTAGGTAAGCATTTTAACTCGAAAACACATTCATTCATTTTGTTCAATAGGCATTTAGGCAATGGCGCTATCTAGGGCACCAAAGGTCTGAGGGACACCATCGTGAAACAGAAAAGTGCTCCCAAACTTCGGAGATGTCAACATCGGCGTTCGCGAACATCCTTGGTGGTAATGAGCACTTCGAATGGTGGAGACAAAGGGCCCCCCCCATCGGCCATAAAGAGTGCCTCCGGTTGGTGGAGATGAGTGCCCCAAATCGGTGGTAATGAGCGTTCTTGATTGGTTTTAAAGAACCCCCTGATCAGAGCCTGAACTTAGACCTTGCAAAATTAAAGTTAATTTTTTTGAAATTTTGGTTAACAGTAAATTATGTAGTATATTAATTTGCAAGTGCTTCATCTGACAATAAATTGATGATGCAAATTATTTAGGTATTTTAAGTACTTGTTTTCTTAATAACAGTGAAAAAAATTGGGGAGGCCGGTGTCCTATCGATTTTATCGTCGCCAAGCAAACAGTATTTTTTGCACATATTTGAATGTGCACTGAGGTTCCTATTTTTTAGTTCCTATTTGTAGTAGCCTAAAATACTTTTGCGTTTAAACAACTTTAGAACTGTCAACTCTGACACGAAATCCCATAGGACCTCTAAATCAGCCAGAACTCACACAATGTCGAACAAGTGAGGTGAGCCCCTTGCCTACCAGCCCACATCTTCCAGGGCAAAGACAAACTGCTGATCTAGAAATTCCAGATTGAACTGTGAGGTGAATTTATTCCCTCTATGATTTGCACTTCTGCCCTTCCAAAGTTGAAAAAGCTAACAAATTAAGCCTCAAAACCATGCTGGTTGTAAAATATTTTTGATAAACTTAATGATTGACGACAAAGTAAACTGGACAATGCGTGATGGTCAGCACGGGACTTGCCTTACTCATTTTCTTTGGCCAGGGTTCTGGCTGTCTTTGTCCTTAACTCATGAACCATAACTCACCGCTCATTGTACCCGTCTCATGATCAAACATTTTTTTATTGTTTATTTGCAAACATACGCTAGAATTTGAAGTTTTCTTTTATTCAAATGATGATGAGAAAATCAGCTGTAAATTTTAAGTAATTTGTTAGATTATAGAGGATTTAATTTCAGAGATGAAAAAGTTGTTCTGAAGTTGTTTACCCATAAAAATATTGGGAAGGAACTAGTTTTCCGCAACGCACACTATAATGTCTGTGAAAAGAAAATGTAGTTGTGTCGCCAAAACTGAATCACTGGCCACTTTCAAAAATTCATCTTAAGGACGAACATACAATGTTCACTGAACCACTGTTCCATAGAATTAAAATTAGGTCTACTGGCCTTGAAATTGACCCCTCCTCACAACTCTACATCATGTGCTCGATGAGGGGTACCTCGATCTCTGACCGTAACCATATACAAAACCGCCTGGCATTCCTGCTGCTCCCTGTATATTACCTATTTATGTTCCCTTTTTATTATTTGGTCATAATAACTTTACTAAGTAATTATTCTTACATAAAAGATCCTAAAAATACTTTTCAAAACTCTAAACAAAGCATGTATTGTTATTTATTAGTTATGGTAATGAAACTCCAAGTTTGTAGCTAATGTACTTACATTTTTGCTTTTTCAACTCTTTAACTTTCTTTTTTAACTCATTTTTCAATTCTTCATTTTCTGTTATTAGCATAATTGTCTGTTTATCTTTATCCTTCAAAACATGTTTTAAATCTTCAATGCTGTTATTAATAGTGTCAAGGCTACAGCTCCAATGAGATGTTTGTGAAATGTCACTGTCTAATAAAACAAAGTTAAAATTAATTAAACAATAAACATTTCAATATGCAATACATTTGCATGTTCGAAAATAAATTACCAGTACAATTATATAGGGGAGAAAAAAAAGTCTGCTAAAGGTACATCTTTCAAATTATTGACCTCTGACAAACATGACCTCAAGAGGATGACAAAATTCAAAATAGCAGGCAGTGAAACTTTGCATTAAAATCACATTACTGACATTTTTAAGTGCATAAGATACTTTTAGATACTTTATTTTGAAACACCGACGCACTCTGTGGTGCGTTTAAGTACTGATGTGATCTATTTGAGGTTTTGAGGTTGGATTTGTGGCATATTGCTCAAAATTCAAAGTCCTTAAAAATTATGTACAAAGTGGCCTAGGCCAATGAGTTTTTCTCAAAGACTTAGTTCATGGGCCTTGCAGGAAATCTTTGAAAAACTTCATTGGCTTATGTCATATCATATTTCATTTAAAAGGTCTGTGAGTTCTAAGTAATATGCCACAGACCAAAATTCAAAATTTTTACTATATCTGGAGTTACTACATTTTAAAAATAAATATTATTTTCATTTTTTAAGTTTGGTTGATGCCTGCTATAAATAGTTTCCATAAGATAGTTAAATGTATTATTGACCCAGTCTATCCAGCAGTGCTGGTCAGCGACGTCGTGGGAGGTATTCAAGGGAGGTATCTTTTTAAGTCGGTCATATTTTATAGGTTTTATCGGCAGTATTGTACCATTAACTATATACACTAACATAAATAAACCTCTCATCGAATGGATTTAGTTTGATACCGAAATTTGGATTAAGAGTTTGGACATCGTTTCACCTCCCAGAGGAGTTGCAATCGATGTTGCAATTAATCAGCTGGATTTACAGTACTGGAAAAACACATTATCACAACATAAACATAATGCTCAGTTATAAATGTTTTATCCTTGGTAAAGAAGAGTGGTAATACTGTTTCACCAATCATATTTTACTTGCACTTCATGTTCGCCCGCAGAAGGAGAAGATCAAGGCACAATAAATCAGTTACAAACACTCCAATGCTATGAGATGTCAATTCGCGGTAGAGTATAGTCAATGATTGTACTCTAGCTACTAATTGAGATGTTTGTTTAACTTGATGTAGCCTACATTTTAGTTTAACCTAGGCTTAATTACATTTAAGATTTTCTATTCCTCCTTGTGGAATGTCCCAATTGAATAAATGCTTTGGGAAATAGACTTATTATCCCTCAGCCAGTTAACAAATTTTTAGTTTTTCTACTAAATAATTTTAAAGATATTATATATAGTGTGTTTTTAGACTTTTCTTCCACAATGTATATAAGTGAATAATTTAAGGTATTTTTTCTTACTACAAAATTTATTTTTTTACCCTTAAAATATTTTGAATTATTATAATATTTTCTAAATGAAAAAAATGTTAAAATATTGGGGGAACAAAGTACAAAGGTATGCCAATTACATTACAAAAAATGTAGACAATGTTAGCTTCCTAAAACTATTTAGAACGAAACATGAATATGTAAAATCACTACTGTACAAAGCAAAAGAGACAATGGAAATTCGATGAATATAAAATATCTTCTGAGCTCATAATCAATTTTTTTTGTATTAAGAATAAAGTATGAATTAACTAACCAACACTGTGTAAAAACGTTTCCAGTTTAGCCGGGAACTGGTTTTGGGCAATATCATTCATATTTTTTACTTCACTGAATTCTCTGTGAGGTTCTAACTGGATTTCTTTTAGGCCTCCACTCTTAATGAACGTCTTGAGTTGTTTATGCTGTCTGCTGATAGCATCATTCAAACTTTTCATGGATTCAGTCAGTTTTAACATTTCCTTTACAAGTCTACTCTCACTCTCGCTCTACCTTTGGGAAGACAAAAAAAAATATAAAAGGATTTATCTCTAAACTAAATTAAATGCATCAAATAATAAAAGTAAAACCATCGTCAATATTCACACTCAACTTCAAAAACAAATCATGCCTCTATTGTAAAGGACCCATTAAATTAAAGTTATTTCTAAAATTTTATAAATCTGTAATCAACAACAAAATTTGTTGAAGGAAATTAAATTGTTACTCTATAACCACCAACAATCATTAACTAATTAATTAACCAAAACAGAATACCAATCAACCCAAAAAAAAACAATCAACCCAATACATAAATATTAACAAGCACCATTATTTTTTTCTGTCAGAGCTTTTTCAAATAATTTACTAACCACTTTTAGATCTCTTGCTGAACAACAAAGTTTTTAAGTCAGTAAACTATGTACACTGTAATCAAGTTTCCATTAGCTAACCAGCTTTAATTTGCTCCAGTAATTAAATGGCATCAATTCTTCACTTTCTTCAAATTGTTACAGTAAAGAAAAGTATTAAGTTTTTAAAAGAAAGAAACCCTCTGATGGATTTTGTTACAACTTTTAGGACAAGTATTTAAAAGTGGTTCTATAAAGACCGTGGAGGAAATGCATCTTAATCTTTTTTTTTTTTTTTTTTGTCGTGTTCATTTCTTGGTGTTTTTTGTTCCTACAGAAAATTACCTCAAACTTAATCTATTTTTGCTTGCAACTACACCAGAGGCATTTTTTATAAATAATTGTATATGGTATGTGTAACAAAGGTACAAGCGGACCAAACCCATCAGATTGTAGGGAACATCTTAGAAATAAAATCTGTGATCTCTTGAACCAAAGTCCCAGACCTTTAGGCTTCCATCATCTCATACTTTTGATATGGCACTACTGCGTTCGAACTGTTTAATTAAAAAAAAAAAATAATAATAATAATGATAAAAAGACCAAATTGTACATGTCACAGTAAGATTACTTCATTTGGGAATGTCTACTTAAACTACTGTCTAAAATAAACAAAAAGGAATCAAGCCTAAATTTTGATTGAATTTTAAAATAAATATGTAAAAATAGATACAGAATTTACGGGAAAATTTTTAAATTTACATACCAGGCGTCGAGTGAAAATGTAATGCCGCAATATACTTGTCATTTTGAAACTTGAAACCTGAGTTCATAATAAAGTTTTCACTAAGCAATAACAAAACCTAATTATGAAAATGTATGTTTAATGTTTTTAGTTGATTCAGCTGAACTATGACAAGTTAAGTTAAATTATTTATTTTCTTTTTCCATGATTTAGTCAGCTGGGATAACATAGGATGTGTACACTCGGGCCATTGACTATAAACATCAAAGGCCAGGTGCACTCGAGCGTCTAAACACTCTGCGTGCATGCTGCGTCGACGCGGCCGTGCTGCAAATAGTCAGTTCTCACGTAGCGTTAGTTTGGCATTGACTTAACTGTTTAGCAACGTATGTTTATGAATTGCCATAATAGTCATATATGGATTTTTAAAAATTAACCGTACATTCATGCTATCGAAATATCTATTAGAATTTAAAAAAATATATTTACTACAATCAAAATGTAAAATGGTCAGAATATATTCTGAATATATAGGCATATACACTTAATCTGCAGCTGTAAAATACAATTTTGAACTATTTATTAAATGTACATACTGTAATTAGAATTTATGTAAAAGCACCTTATAGATGGGGAAAGTAGAGAAGGCAAGTTGCTGGCTGCAAGCATTGACTATGACACTACGTGAATAGACCTCTCATCCAATGCATTTAGTTTGAGGCAAAAGTTGGAAGTTCTGTGTATGCGACGCCAGAGCCGCTGCCATCGATGTTGTTATTATTCAGCTGAATTTACAGTGCTGCAAAAACACTTTACCTAAACATAAACATAACTTTCAGTTATAAAATGTTTTATCACAGGTTGAGAAGAGTGGTAATACTGATTTATCTATCATATATTACGTGTACTTCCATGTACGCCGCACGAGATCGCACCACACCGTCAATAGGTTTCACACACGCTTATGCTATGAGAAGTCTACTCACGTTAGTGTACATAGCCAATATTGCTAGTATTTGCCTGTTGCACTTACTGCAAACTTACCTTGTCTATAGAGGTACTTTACTCTTTAATTTAGGGAAACAGCTAGACAGCAAGTGACATAATGGACAGTATACTTGCAGCCAATTAACTTTTCTACTTTCCCCGTCTATAAGCCCCTTTAATGGTCTTATTGTAAAGGGTAAAGTGGTATTCTTCATATTATGCAGTAATCGATTATCATCTCTATTGGTATTATTATTGCCTTATTAATGTATTTGAAGGTGTTCCTCGATTTGTAGTGTTTATAATTGAAATAAATAGTTTCAAGATAACATGCGGTATTTATCCTTTATGAATTTTACAAATTTTTTATTTTTTATTTGAAAACTTTAGTAGTACTGAGTTCTTAATAGACGTTGGCACAGCAGAATCTTAACTTATGTAAAGTCGTTATTTTTCATCCTTCGTAAAAATTCATATTTAAAAAAATTAATTATTTATCTTTTACTAACATTATTTTTATTATTATCATTTAAAATTATTGTTTTTTTTATTTTTTATTTATGAACTTGTGGTGAAACCACAGTGCAGCTAACAGGCAGTGGCGCAAGTCTCAAATTTTGCAGCCACATCTGGTGTGTACCGTACCATTTGATTACAACCACTCAACCAGCTCAACCACCGCTGCAGAAGGAAGCTGTGTCGACAAAGCTGCAAAACGCTCGTCTGAATAGAGAAAGGCCGACATGGGTGTGAAGATTGCAGCCAACTCGACCGAGCATCATAGCCGCTGCAACGCCTGGCGTGTGAATATTTGATTACATACACTGCTCAAACTCCGCTGCAAAATGATGCTGCGTTGTCACAGACGCAAGACGCTCGTGTGTACTGGGCCAAAGTGGATTACATTTCTCAAGCATGTTTGAAAGTAATGAACTGTAGCGCTAAATCTCCTGTGGCATACATAAATTACAAAAACGCTACAGGTAGGTAGGTAAATCAGTTTTATAGTTGAATTTTTAAACTAGAGGCGGTCAATGTTAGGTGGACTTTCTTACTTAATGCCTTGGCCCTTGGTATCCAAGGAGGTAATTCGCCTCGCCATCACACTGCCTCCAGATTTTTTCGATCAATTTTTTTCCTTCTCTACAGTATACTCAGGTCTCTTCTTACTTGATCTTGTAATCTCAATTTTGGCCTTCAGGAGGTTTTCCTTTTAAGGTATTTTAGGTAACTTTTTAGGTATTCCATACTTTTCCATTATATTCCAGCCTTTTCTTCTGTTGATGGAGTTGTATGCTTTGGAGAAGCCAATGAAAAGGCATAGAAATAATGATTTTATTGAATTCATAATATTTGGAAATTGTCAAATTTGGTCAGTGGTTGATCTTCCCCTAGTGAAGCCGGCTTGATGATCTCCTACGATATTTGATGTATATTCCTCTAGTCTTTTCTGTAAAATCTTTGACAATACTTTGTAAAAGCAATCAGGCCCGGATTAACACTTTTTGATGCACTCTAGGCCAAAAGTAAAAATTACGCCCCCCCCCCTCTCTCCTCCGAAAAACAACACAAGACGATATATTTATTTATTTGAATTCCTACTATGTTACCTGTTATATGAACACTCAGAACCCAAAAATTTTAGTGTTTCGTTACACACGCAAAAATGTAATCCTTTTAAATCTTACTAATGTCATTTACCCGCATATTAATTTAAGATCTTAAATAAAATATTATGGCATTGTAATGCAGAAATTAATATTATTTAGTAAAAGAAATAAAATTTACTTTCATTTATAAAAACAAAATGTTTTAATTATATATGGAATGAATTTTAATAACTAAGACAAAATTATAAAATAAATAAATAAAATAAAATAGTAAGTGCTAAAAGAATGAAAATAAAAATAAAGATTTTGGGAAGGGATCAAGGCAACGGGTTGAATGAGTTAACCAGCTACCACCGTCCAATACTATTCGCAATACGCAAGATGCACACAATATGTTAATCTACCCAGTCCTATGAGCAAAAAACAAAAAATAACTAACTATTTAAGTTCCAGAGATAATAAATACTGTAGAGATTTATTCATTCTCTTTGCCAAATATAATATTTAACCTTGTAAAAAAAAAAATAATAATAAAATTTTATTTATGGATAAGTATTTTTTTCCAACCTATAAAATTGTATTTTGGCCATTTGACTCCCCACTCTCCTGACTGCACGCCCTAGGCCATATGTAAAGGCCAGAATGTAAAAGCACCTTACAGATTTTGAAAGTAGAGAAGGCAAGTTGCTGGCTGCAAGTACTTGCATGTTGCACTAACTGCAAACTTACCTTGTCTATAGAGGTACTTTCCTCTTTAATTTAGGGAAACAGACGGCAAGTGACGTAATGGACAGTATACTTGCACCCAACTTGCTTTCTCTAAATTACTAGAGGTGCTTATAATTGAAATAAATAGTTTCAAGATAACATATTTATCCTTTAACTATAGCTACAAATATAACTAAAAAAACTAACTAGTACAAATAATAACTAGTTACAAATATTTTTATTTTCTATTTCATTTTTACTTTCTCCCCCTATACCATAGTATATGGAGAAAGTATTGTTTTCGTCAAAATTTTCGAATTTGAGTTGTTGGTGGATTTATCCATTATGGTTCCCCCTGAGTCCAAAAAAGTGGTTTTCGGAGTGATGTCTGTGTGTGTGTGTGTGTGTGTGTGTGTGTGTGTGTGTATGTGTGTCAGGATGTAAACAGAGCTAGAGAATGCCCTAATGGTCCGATTTTAATGAAATTTGGTATATAGGTCCAAATCCACGATAATTCCAGGCGTTTTTTTCATTTTTTTGAATTTTTGATTTTTAAGGGTATTTTACCCCCAAAAACCCTCAAAAATCGTCAAAAATCAAAATTTCTCAAAAACGGCTCTAACGATTTTGATTAAAATTTTGTGGTTTATTAAGCTTAAAATGGTGGATAAAATGACACCACCCGCATCTCCGAGAAAATGCGCGTTCAAAAGTTATGGAGTAAAAAGTGTTTAAAAAATCAATTGTTTTGATTTTCAAAATAGCTGTTGTCTTGAAATAAATTTAACTTATCACCATTAAATCAAGCTCAAAAAACTAAATAATCTAGTATTTTAAATTATTGCTCTACGTCAAGTGGTTGCGGAGAAAATTCAATTTTTCGTTTAGCGGTAAACGCAGTACGTTGTTAAAAGTCACAGACGCGCGTAGGGTCAAACGAGCCCTGCGCAGCCGGTAACTATCCAACTGAGTCATCAAGAAATTAATGTTTGAAGCTTTTAACATCTTTTTTATATTGTTGGGAGAAAGTATGTGTCAGTTAACTGATACCGTTTATTACCTTGTCTATAGAGGTACTTTCCTCTTTAATTTAGGGAAACAGACGGCATAAGTGATGTAATGGACAGTATACTTGCAGCTAATTTGAATTCTCTACTTTCCCTGTCTATAAGCCCCTTATCTATTTTAATTTATGAACATAATAATAATAATGATAATAATAATAATAATACTTTATTGTCTTTGGTATTTACATGAAAATACATGACAATAGTAAATACCCCCGTCACAGCAAACCTGCGTACTCAGCGAATTTCCAAACAATCTTGATATAACTTATTGTATTTTCCCCATAAAAACCATAGGAATAGGTATGTAGGTTTGCTGCCTTGGGATGTTGTTAGAAAATTTTAGTTTTGTTAGGAAATGTAATAGTTATGGTAGTAGGTAAACAGGGGTGGACTGACACTATGAAAAGGGCGGTGGAATGGTTACCGGAGGGGCGCCATGTATATATATATATATATATATATATATATATATATATGGCATTCATATTATTATGTTGAAACGTGACAAAAAATGGATACTTTGGTCTTTATTTCTAATGATTATAACAACAGAATCCCTTAAAATTTAAACAATATACCTATACAAACAATGTATCTATAGAAGTATATTACTGTAGTTTGTAAAATACGAGTACACTAAATCAAAAAAGTTTTAAAACAGTAACTTCTTAATTTTCAATAAACATTACAAACTGATATTAAAAATAAAACGAATGAAAGTAAAAATAACTTTATAATAAGCATTTGAAGGCTTTGTAGGCAAATATCAAACTTGAAAGCCGTAGTTTTTTATCTTTATCAAAACCAACATATTTTATTTGCATTACTGTTGGTTTATATTGCTGCCCATAAAAGTTAAGTCAACACCAACAGTTTATACGTAAAGAAGTCTTCGTAATTGTACACTCCTCTCACTCAGCTTGTCGATTATCTTATAATTATTGATCTTGACAAGAATATCTCCCTCCATGTTCATGAGAAATAAGGTCTGAAGGTGTTCATTAGTGAGTCGTGAACGAAGGGAGCATTGTTTTGATATATTTTAATTTTGCAAAGGGACGTTCACATAACACTTGGGTAGCTGGTAATGTCAAGACATATACTTAAAGACTTTAAAAAGGTTCGTGTACAGCCTTGGAAACAAAAACATTGTACTCAAGTAAGACGTCGAATGCACACTTGAAGCAAGTAGGGCCTATTGCATTTTAATCACTTTTGCACCGAATATACTGCAAATCGTTTGGGTCTCTTTATTCGTCATCATTTAAGTTGGAAACCAGTTCTTCTTCCGAGAGCTTATCTTCAAAATCATCGGTTGGTTCTGTTATGTTTACCGGCTTTGACAACTGGTGATGACACGGTGATTAAAATATACTAATTCCTCCTGCAGTTTCCCCTCCTCGCAACCCAGTAATTAATTCTATTATCCTTTGAAAGCTAGAAGAGTTAATGTCAATGCTGTTAAACCGCTTGGAATCAAAATATTTTAAATCCAAGCATAGACTTTGCTTTGCTGAAAACTTTTTGTTCATACATTTGTCAGCTTGGTCTATAACACAGTTAAAAACGGTTACTTAAAATCGGCGATTGCTGTCCTCAATTAGGCCACGTCTCCTGATGAAGTTCCCCCCGGCATTTTCTACTTCTTCCTACTCTCACCCCAGGCAGTTTTGTTTCTTCGATGATTTCTTCCATATTTGGAACTGTACCCGACAAGTGTTCGATTTTATTCGTCATTTCAGTGACGAAGACCTCTGCAGCTTTGAAGACGTCGGCAAATTTGGACCTAGCACCTTTTAAATCCTAAAGGCGCCTTTTTTCCTAAGTGCAGCTTACTAGCCTCAATGCTTAAACATAGTCAAGATCCTTGGTTCACAGGTAAAAGTGGAGTGGTGTGCTAAAAAATCATCAGGAAAGTCATTGCAACGAAGATTGCCTGTAAACTGCATGCTGTAGTTTCTCCAAAATGCAAATACAGCATCGTTCCTAACCTGTTAAAATTGTCGATTTTTTAAAATAATGGATTTCAAGAGTCGTTTTAATACGCGTATTTATATTCAAAATTATACATATTCCAGAATAAATACAAATATACACTTTGTGTAAGGTTTAACAAAATCATCCCCCTGGGATTGACCTTTACTCGTACTACGTCGCTAATGGTCGCGCCCAGGCTGACAGCTGTTTCGCCGCAAAGGTTAGCCAACTATGTCATTGCTACACGAAAGAGTTCCCAGTTGGACAATTTATCAAAGTTGAACATTCAATTTATATGAAGATAAACGTATTATGTTCAAGTTATGAAGTGCAAACACATATGTTAATCGTTTTAGGAAAAAAAAAACTTCACAAATATTGAACTTTCAAAAAATATTTTACAATTCCTTATAATGAAAAAATCTTGTCCTAGGGGCGCCGGGGCGCCTTGATGGGGAGGGCGCACCGGGAATTTTCCCGGTGTCCCGGCGGCTCAGTCCACCCCTGTAGGTAAATGTCAAACTGTATCAATATTCGGAACTTTTTAATTTTCCCCATAAACCCCATATGGGGGTGAGTATGTAGGTTTGCCGCCATATGGGTGTTGTAAGCAAATATCAGTTAACTCCTACCTAGTGAATGTACATACCAAATATTATCAAGTTATGTTGTTCTTTTCATTTTCCCCATAAACCCCATAGGGGTGAGTACGTAGGTTTGCCGCGATATGGGTGTTGTAAGCAGGTATCAATTGAGCCCTACCAAGTGAATTTACATACCAAATTTTATCAAGTTATTTCAATAAATAAGCGAGATACAGGGTTTTGTGAATTTCCCATAAGATTAACATGGAAAACCTATTTTTGGCTTTTCTCCGTAACCTGTTAAGCCAAGTTAAAAATTCAAAAAACTAAATTGTTTGTTTTTTAAGCTCTTTTAAATGGTTTTATTTAAAATTGTTGAACTTTGATAATTATGTTCCAAAAATGCAAAAATCCATTTTTGACCCTTTTGAAACCCCATAAAACCCCATTCCCATAACCCTACAATGCTGGTTCGCGAACTCATGAAAATAGACCTAGTCTTATACCTTCATACCAAATTTCATCAAAATTGGAGGTCCCCTTCAAAAGTTATCAGTACCACGGACACATATATATATAGATATATAGATAAATAGATATATATATATATATATATATATATATATATATATATACATATATATGAAAATAAACGAACAGGGTTTTTGGCTTCTGGGGACCTCAAAATGAAAAAGTAACATGGTCCCAGGCTTAGGTCTTACCATGGCTACTACCGTAATAGCGTATTCTTTATAGGGAAATTCGCTAATAGCGTATTCCCTATAGGGAAATTCGCTAAAAATACATAAAATTAATTTTCAAAGTAATTTATAAATTATCATTATTTCCAGAAATTTTCACTGTATTCCTTCATTGAATATGGTCATTTTTTAAATAAAACATCTTTAATTTTTTCCTTAAACTTTCTGTCTGACAGTGATTTCTAGCTTTGGGGTAAATCATTAAATAATTTTATTTCCATGTTTAGTTTTTTATGGCTCTTCATATATTTGACTAATGGAAATTTTAATTTTGATTGATTCCTTTTGAATTTTGATTGATTGATTGATTGATTTCTTGTTGAATGATGGTGAATTTCCAAACTACATTTAAATTCATGATGGTTATTTCTTACATATATTAAATTTTGCAGAGTGTATAGCAAAAATATGGTGTCACTGTGGTGACACTGCACACCACAGTTATAAGGCACATCTAGCAGCCAGATCTATGCAGATGTCCTGCTGCTACACGCATCTGGTGTGTATCGTACCATTTGATTACATACACTGCTCAACCGCCGCTGCAGAAGGAAGCTGTGTCAACAAAGCTGCAGCCATAATTTAGCTGTAAAATGTAAATGGTTTAACCAAAGTATTTTTACCCGCATACATATATTGTGCAGCCACATCTACGCAGATGTCCTGCTGCTGCACATATCTGGTGTGTTTCGTACTATTTGATTACATACACTGCTCAACAGCCACTGCAGAAGGAAGCTGTGTCGACAAAGCTGCAAGGTTTGTGAACCACTCCATTTGATTACATACACTGCTCAAACCCATCTGTTATTTTTTTTGTCTACCCCTTGGTGCTGTTGGCAGTTGTGTTGCATCTACTTTCTGTTCAGAGTAGATGGCTGATTATCACTGACCTTGGTTGGTCTAGTGGATAATCTGGTTCTGATTGCAGTTAAGGAGGAAAATGCCTCTAATTGGTACATTCTATTTTGTTACCTATCTTATGAATAGGAATTATAACTGCTTCCTTCCACTCATTTGGAATCCATTCATTGTCCCGAATATCAAGTATCAGTTTGTGGAATATTAGGTGGACTATCTTTGAAAATTAACTTCTTTTGTTTGTAGTATAATCATGTGTTCTACTTCCCAAATGTTAAGGTTCATTCAAAACAAACAAACTGTCAATGTACAGTGGTTTATATGTATTGATGATAAACAAATATACTACATGACTGACAAAGAATCATGGTTATACTGAAAACAAAAGAAGTTCAGTGTAAAAAATAGTCCACTTTATCTTGACCTCTTCAAGTTAAAAAAAAATTCAACTGTATAGCTATTGTCAAAGATCTCTACATATCACGTTTGTTCGGTTAATAGCCCCTGTAATATTTTGTCTCGAATTTTCTTAAACAAGAAAATATATAAACAGAAGTGCAATAGAAGACAATGTTTTTTGAAAGGCCCAATTTACTGGCTTATGAGATCTAAGGTGGTGATATCAGAGTAAAACGTGAGGGGAAAAGATCTACAAAACATATATAATGACATCACATTTGGCTAGTAACAAATGTCAGTATAGTGAAGGCCTGATCAACCTAGATTATTATTATCAGTATTTTCCCCAGTGTTGAAGCGCGCTGGCTACTAGATTTTGTTACAGGAGTCCCACATTATAGTATATCTACCTGTGTGCGTGAAAGCATTACTGGTATTTATTTTATGCCTAAAAAATAGCGAGTCGACGCTGTGTGCCACACTACTAGTGGGACCCCCATGTCGCAATCGCCTAACTACAGGTGTGCAGGCCCTGGATTAATTCCAGCAGATCCTTAATTAAAGCCGAGTCAAGACTGCCGCCACAGCATGCTGGCTTCCCCATGCCTGTTACTGATAACAGCCGCTGATAAGCAGAATTGGAGGACGAGATGAAACGAACTCAAGTTCATTGCTGCTGCCATTTCCTGAAGCCCAACTTCAGCATTATTGGATACTTGGGAGTAATTTGATAATTGCTAAATTTGCCTAGGGCTTTTTAGAGTATCTGTGGACCAGTGGACCTGATGGGTTGTCTAGCTTGATCGCTTGCTGGTGGACTCTCGACACCATTCTGCTCAGCTTGTGGCCCGCTGCTCAGCAACACGTTCCTACGACACCCCTATATACTGTCTGGGTGATTCAGACTCTTATCGCGTTATACAATTTCCAGTCATGCCATATTGTGTTGAATTCCATCTTGATCCAGACCAGTATTGCACCGTGTGTATCCTACATAGCACACGTTGTCAATTTGACGTCAAAAAGTGATCAAAGTCGTCAAAGTGATGTCAAAGTAAAATATTAGATCAAGTATTGACGTCAAAATGATGTAAAAATTTTGCATTTTTAAATTTAAAAGTTAGTGTAATAAATGAAGAAAAAAAAATTTCTTTAAGTATTTTACAACAATAGAACATCATTATTTGTTTAAAACAATTGAACTCGTTAAAAACTTGACATCATTTTGATGTAAAAATTATGTAAAGTATTTGATCACACAGTCAAAAGTTTTACATCAATTGAGATAACTGCAATTTGTTAAACATTTACACATGAAACAAACATGTAAGGGAACTCTAGTTTAAGACCTATTTGGGAAGACATAAAAATATATAGGCCACGGGAAATGCGTTTGATTTGATCAACGCAAAGAAACTTGAGTATCAACTGGCCAAGTAGTGTAACAAGTAAAATGCGAAGCAGAGAGTAGCGTGGTGTAGTAGGTAGGGTCGCGGCTTGGGAACCTAGAGGTCATGGGTTCAAATCCTACCAGCGTCACAAACTTTTTGAAGCTTCTATAGTTGTTTATCGGTTAAAAATTACCATTTTATTACTTTTGTTTTGCTATTGGGGATGTTTTGAATCAATTTTGACAAGATTAGTTTGTCAGTTTGACATCAATGTGATGTAAAATTGACGTCATAGTTCATCAATTTACTGACATCAATTTGACATAAAAAATCGGGACATTTTTACTTCACATTGACATCAAAATGACGTTTTTTTTGTCACATTTGACGTCAATATGACATCAACAATATCAATGACATTGACATCTTTTACATCAATTTTACATCAAATTGCCGTACTTGTGCTATATGGGATGGTGTCACTCATATCCTTCATGAGTACAAACATTTTCTACATCGTCCGCACTGTTGTGATGGGGATTCATGAGTCCTGAAACTGTTACTCTGACTGTTTCTCCAAGAAGTGACACTGGGCAAGGTGTGTCAGTGACACACCAGCCCTAACTCTCACTGTTGTGAATGTGGGAGTGACCAGCACTGTTATGACCTTTAAGATTTATTATCATATATTAATATGCAAGCATGTTTCTTTTCATCCTTTTTTTCTCAGCTTGTGCGCATTGTACGAGAAATCTGTGCATACCATTAGAAAGGAAGATGAGCAGAATCCCATTATAATTCACACTGGCCCCCATCGCTATTAGTGTGTGGAACAAGTGTAAAAATCTTTCACTTCCTGATACCAGCACCAAACTTTGGGAATTGACTAAACACATGTAAAAGAGTAAAAATCTGCCGGGAGGCAAACTTAAATATAATGACGTCACGAGCAGTGACGTCATCAATATTGCCGCTCAGCCAATTACAATAATGTCGCATATCTCGGAAACCCCTTAACCGATTTTGACATTTGGCATCTTATTTGAAAGGTCTAATCATGATCTATAATAAAGGTTATTACACTTTTAGCGGTAAAAATAACAGTTTTTGAGTATTTTGTAAAATATTAATTTTTATAAGTATTTGCAATTTCAGCGAATTTCCCACAGGAAAGAAGCTATTGCCGTATGTGTTATGGTAAGACATAAGCCCGGGACCATGTTACTTTTTCATTTTGAGGTGCTCATTGACGAAAAATAATAGTCATTAAAATTATATATGCATACATATGTATGTATGTATGAACGTGTGTATGTATGTGTCCCTAGACACGAGAACACTTGTTAAAACCGTCCGATCAAGATCAAACTTAATATGTAGAGATGTGTAATCGTACGTTTATTTGGATGAGTTCGTAAACCAGATACCTACCGGAAAGGGTAGTGTTAGGGGTTTTTTACCCCAAAAGTGTTTTTTTTTGCATTTTTCACATCGAATTTTAAGAAATTTTAAATTTTGATTTTCATTACTGGATTTAGCTAAAAAAAACACACAATTAAGTATTTTGCAGCTTTGCTCTGTCCCCATTGGTTACCGAGATATTAAAAAGTCTAAAGACAGTACATTGTATTTTGGGGCTCCAATGTTAATCTTAAGGAGGAAAAAGAATGTTTTATTATTTCACTTGTTAACCAATATATTTTGAAGAAACTTGGTGTTAAGCTTCATTTGGTTAAGATCCATCCATTATGGTAAAAAATCTTGGTTTTTTGTACTTATCATGGCAGCAACCTGCATACTCTTTTCCCATGTTAATCACATGGAGAATATTCAAACTAATTTATTTTTAGGTTCATCTGTTCTAAATTAATATTAGGGGTCTACTAATTTGGAAATTCGCTGAGTACGCATGTCTGCTGCGACGGAGGGGTATTATGTAGCCCTATGTAGTTAAGTTTAATATTAATACAAGATAAAATTAAGGATATTATTATTGTTAACATATATTTCATGTAAACCATGCACGCAGAATACTTTTTACTCAAATGAATAGGAACATAGAACATATCCCACCAACTGTGGGTGCGCTATTGCAGCACTTAAAACGTGCAATGCTTCAATGTAACAATTGGAGAAACTGCTAAACCTGAAGACCAGCAGTGAACGATCCTTGTCAGTGGGGCTGGAAATCCGATGATGGTCCGATGGTTACACCTCTCTGGACGACAATTCCAGACGTTTACACTGTCTAGATTTTGTTCCATTTAAGTGTAAGGAACGTAATAAGTGACGATGTGTGAAAATGGGACTTCGGTAAACTCTATTATGTACTTGTGAAGGTCATTGTTCAAGAATAAACATACAGGTAGCTGGATATATTTACATGAAATATATGTTAACAATAATAATATTCTTAATTTTGTCTTGTATTATTATTAAAATTAATTTACATACATAATACCCCTCCGTGGCAGACATGCGTACTCAGCGAATTTCCAAATTAGTAATATTAATTTAAACCAGATGAACTTGTGAACAAAATTTCATCACGTGCTCATAAATAGGAAAATAAATATCTATTATCCCTACAATAAAAATAGGGAAAGAGTATGCAGGTTTGATGCCATGGGGAACACTGAAAGTAGGTAATTTTAGTATAAAAGATTATTTCGACCATATGAAGCCATATACTAAGTTTCATCAATATCCGTCTATGAATAAATTAGTTTGAATATTCTCCATGTGATTAACATGGGAAAAGAGTATGCAGGTTGCTGCCATGATAAGTACAAAAAACCAAGATTTTTTTACCATAATGGATGGATCTTAACCAAATGAAGCTAAACACCAAGTTTCGTCAAAATATATTGGTTAATAAGTTGAATAATAAAACATTCTTTTTCCTCCTTAAGATTAACATTGGAGCCCCAAAATACAATGTACTGTCTTTAGACTTTTTAATATCTCGGTAACCAATGGGGATAGAGCAAAGCTGCAAAATACTTAATTGTGTGTTTTTTTTTTTTTTTTTTTTTT
This sequence comes from Neoaliturus tenellus, assembly GCA_030545055.2. Lineage (NCBI taxonomy): Eukaryota > Metazoa > Arthropoda > Insecta > Hemiptera > Cicadellidae > Neoaliturus > Neoaliturus tenellus. The sequence continues at coordinate 119,448,609 of CM061534.1, read as the reverse complement.
TTTAGCTAAATCCAGTAATGAAAATCAAAATTTAAAATTTTTTAAAATTCGATGTGAAAAATGCAAAAAATCCACTTTTAGGGTAAAAAACCCCTAACACCACCCCTTCCGGTAGGTATCTGGTTTACGAACTCATCCAAATAAAAGTACGATTACACATCTTTACATATTAAGTTTGATCTTGATCGGACGGTTATGTCTTACCATAACACATACGGCAATAGCTTCTTCCCTGTGGGAAATTCGCTGAAATTGCAAATACTTATAAAAATTAATATTTTACAAAATACTCAAAAACTGTTATTTTTACCGCTAAAAGTGTAATAACCTTTATTATAGATCATGATTAGACCTTTCAAATAAGATGTCAAATGTCAAAATCGGTTAAGGGGTTTCTGAGATATGCGACATTATTGTAATTGGCTGAGCGGCAATATTGATGACGTCACTGCTCGTGACGTCATTATATTTAAGTTTGCCTCCCGGCAGATTTTTACTCTTTTACATGTGTTTAGTCAATTCCCAAAGTTTGGTGCTGGTATCAGGAAGTGAAAGATCTCCACGTAATATGTCGTTTGTTCCATGCACTATATGCCCCACAGGCTTTCAAAGTTTCAATGTTAATCTTATGAAAGAAGGTTAATCCAAGTGAATCATTAGTCAGGTGTTAGTGTACAAGTAGTAACAATTAATACCCCCGTCGCAGCAGACCTGCGTACTTAGCGAATTTCCAATGGAATTTCAGATTATTTACTTTCCCCATAAAACACCATAGGATCGAGTATGTAGGTTTTCTGCCATTGGGTGTTGTTAGAAAATCTAAGTTAATTAATAATGGGTGAATGTAAACACAAAATTGTATCAAACTCTGGCAATTTTTTATTTTCCCCATAAACCCCATGGGGGTGAGTATGTAGGTTTGCCGCCATATGGGTTTTGTAAGCAAGTATAAGTTAAACCTTATATAGATAATGTACATACCAAATTGTATCAAGTTATTCTAATAAATAAGCGAGATACAGGGTTTTGCTGATTTCCCATAAGATTAACATTGGAAACCTATTTTTAGCTTTTCTCCGTAACTTGTTAAGCCAAGTTAAAAATTCAAAATACTAAATTGTTTGTTTTTTTAAGCTCTTTTAAATGGTTTCAGCTAAAATTGTCGAATTTTAAAAATTAAGGTCCAAAAATGCCAAAAACCCATTTTTGACCCTTTTGAAACCCCATAAAACCCCATTCCCATAACCCGACAATGCTGGTTCGCAAACTCATGAAAATAGACTTGGTCTTACACCTCCATACCAAATTTCATCAAAATCGGAGGTCCCCTTCAAAAGTTATCAGTACCACGGACACATATATAGATATATAGAGATATATATATGAAAATGAACGAATGGTGTTTTTGGCTTCTGGGGACCTCAAAATGAAAAAGTAAAGTGGTCCCGGGCTTAGGTCTTACCATGGCTACTATCGTAATAGCGTATTCCCTATAGGGAAATTCGCTAAAACAGGAAATACAAGATGTTTCAGTTATTAAACATATTTAAACAAATTAGGTCAAGATCAACTGACTTTTTGGTCAAATTTCAATCAGACCTGAAAACAGTTTTCAGCCACCGTCGGACTTGGGTCCACATTATTATTAACCCTTAACACGTTTAAGGCTCCAGTCTACCTGAGCCCGAATGCCGCCTCGCGGCCGCGGCCATAGCGCTAAGCGAGTTTACAGCAATGTAAACCGGCTGCAGAGGTTTACGGGAATCGTGTTTTAAAACTAATTCAAGATAGAGATTGACTCTTAACTTTTTATAAAAGTAGAAAAAAGGATCTAGTCAGCTCTGTTTTTAGAATTTTTAAATATTTTTTTTTATCTTTTATTGTGGCTTGAAATACATCATGAAGCCAGACCAACAATTTTACACAAAAGAAACTAAATTAAAGTAGTACAGAGATTCAAATGTTCATAAAAGGCAGGAACAAATTTGCGTTAGAGTACTTTGGCACAAGGCAGCATACTAAGATCTACTATAATTTGAAATTATACTTAGAGAAAACTTTCGTTAAAAAGGCCAATAAATCACACCACAAAAACATTTTTTCAGATGACAAAATTAATTGAACATCAAACGGAAATCCATGTTTTGCAATCTTCTGAAGAAGGAAAGACCTTTCTCTGCTAAATGTGGAGCACTCAAAGATAATATGGTGTATAGTTTTTTAACAACATCACTAGTAGTGGACATCATCACTACAAAACCGACACAAAGGAGAATCAATTTTACGTATTTGGTACAGTCGGCTAGCACAGTAGACATGTCCAAACCGCAGACGACAAATTAACGAAGTGTGTCTTCCATTCATAAAGACGTTCTTGAACCAAGGCAGGACGGGGGGCTCCGGTTGGATTGTCTTACCACAATCCTTTCAATGAACTGTCAAAAAGTTTTGGGTCGTTAGAAAAACATTTCTCTTTAATAATTTCACCAAATCATTCTGTAAAATATATCTATTGGGTACTTTAGGAAGGTAGATGTTACGAGCTGCGTTCTTTGCAATATCATCAGCTTTGTCATTGCCAGCTACTCCAATATGACCTGGTAACCACTGTATAATCACTGTTTTGGTACTTTGAAGTGACAACAGTTTTTCCAAAATTTTAAAATCAAGAATTCATCAGTGACACCTTTCAGAGCTCTACAAATGATTTGTAGGGAAACTTTAGAGTCTGTAAAAAGAGCAAACTTTTCTCTGTTGTCTTCATATATATGACAAAGGGCTTGAAATATTGCATATAATTCAGCCGATGCATTGGAAGCTGCGTCAGGTAATCGATAACTGAGAGACAGGTTAAGGTCAGGATCATACACACTGGAACCAACCCCTGTTGAATTTTTGGAGCCATCAGTAAAAATCAACGCGAAAGAGTTAGCCTGAGTTAGCCTCATTTGGCTCAGAGAAAGCTGTTTTAACACTATATTATTTGTTTCTTTCTTGGAACCGCCAAAATTTTCCATTTCACTGAAGAGCTTGAAGTCCACTTTAACCAGTTGTAGAGGGGAAGGGAAAACATATCTTGATAATGAGCCATCTTCGGAAAAACCACCATCGAGAATTTCCTGTAGTTTTTGGAAAGCTGAAACTATGCCAGGAACTTTCTTTTTTGACCAATATGGGTGATGATCACATAACATTAGAAGCTCTGCCAAATTTAAAAATGCTGGATGTTCCGATGAAATTTTAATGGCTAATTTTTCTGTCAGCTGTTTAATTTGGAGAGGAATCGGTAGTATGGAAGCCTCTCTTTCAAGATTCTTAATTGGGGTGGTTTTTATAGCACCCATGCAAAGTCTTAAAGCAAAATTTTGAATCAAAGACAATTTATTTAAAAATTTGTCATTAAGGTCACCGTAAATAAAGCTACAGTAGTCAATTTTTGATAGAATCAAAGATTTATATAGTGTCAATAAAACCGATGGATGTGTCCCCTTAGTCCTGCAGGATAAACACTTTAGGACATCCATAATCTTCCAACAGCATTGAGTGATTTTTTCCAATTTTAAATAAAATTTCTAATTTCAGTTATAATTGTCTAAAATCATCTTTTTTTCTCAAGTGGCAAGTTTTATTGATGCAGAGGTTTACGGGAATCGTGTTTTAAAACTAACCAATTAAGATAGAGATTGGCTGTTAACTTGTTCTAAAAGTGAAAAGAAGGATCTAGTCGGCTATCTTTTTAGAATTTTTAAATAAAATTTCCAATTTCAGCTATAACTGTCTAAAATCATCTGCTTTTCTCGATTTTTAACTGAAGTTTTCCATTAGTTTTGATAAAACAACGAAAGTAAGATTACCAAAGTGTAACAAAGGAAATTTAGCACCGTTATCTATCTATATAATTCCGTAAGCGAATCGGTCCCCACAAAATATCTTGAATTAGAAGAATGAAGGTGTAACATATGATACCTCATTTTAAAGCTTGAGGGCCAAGGACGCAAGGAAAAGTACCAGAATTATCAAAAGTTACCTGGGCTTCGCCCCATTGGACCTTGAAGTTCCAACGTTAATCTAAAGGGAAGATGATTTTTAAATCTAAACGTGTGATTAAGCAGATGTTCCAGTGTTTTAAATCGTAAACTCAGCTGGTTATTGAGCAGGCATTTGAGTCAAGATAACCGTATAGTTATAATAACTTTTTAAAATTGGCTTTGCACTATAAAAAAGGAGAACACTTATTGTCAAGAACGGATTACAAATCCACATAATATTTCATCTTCATCGTGGCTCAATCTATTTCATTAAGAAAACAGGAGTAGAATGATTTGTTATGCTGAATATACTAAAGTTAAAATTGGCTTAGACGTAGCATGGTTGATGTAATGATTACCTACAAAAGTGAATGTACTCAGTGAATGTAGTTTGTGTTAGTGCTTCATATACTGGCTATTTAAAAACTGATGCACTGGCTTTACGTCTCTGTGGTCAGACCTGCCATTACCTATGGTTCGCTTGTATGGTGGCCCAAGATGGACTCGGGGGTGGCGGTGAGGGGATTGGCGGGAGTTCAAAGACTCGCCTGTCTCCTCATCACAGGAGCCCTGAGTTCCAGTCCTGGTTCTTCCCTGGACTGTCTTCTCAACTTGTTGCCAATTGATCCTTTCATCAAGACCACAGCAAGGAAAGCTGCTCATCGACTCAAATGTGAGAATCTTTGGATAGACACTGGAGAATTCCGGGGTCACTCTCGGATCATTCTGACTGTACAGGGGAATGTTTTGGACATGCCCTCGGACTACATGTCGGTCAAATATGCCTTCGGTAAGTCATTTAGGGTCCTTCTTCCAGCAAGGGAGGATTGGCTGTCTGGAGGAAACCCTCTTCCACCTGCGGATCTGGAATGGTTCACAGACGGGTCCAAGGTAAGAGGAGGAACAGGAGCTGGAGTACATGGGGTGCAAGCGGGGGTAGGGATTCGTCTCCCTATGGGGATGCATCCCACGGTGTTCCAAGCGGAGGTTGCTGCGATAATGGAGTGCGCCAGAGTAAACCTGGTGCAAAGTGTCAGGGACAGGAGCATTTCTATTTTCTCAGACAGCCAGGCAGCTCTAAGGGCTCTGGACTCCTGCGAGTTCAGGTCAAAGATCGTCTGGGACTGCTTCACCACAGTATCTGCGCTAGGTAGATGCAACAACGTGACGCTCTGCTGGGTCCCTGGTCACACAGGGATACCTGGGAATGAGGCTGCGGACACCCTTGCCAATGCAGCTTCATCTTCAGAATTTACTGGTCCGGAGCCTTTCTGTGCTGTCTCTCGTGAGTATGCGTGCCAAGCGGTCATGTCATGGGCGAGGGAGGAGCATCGTAAGGCCTGGTTCAGACTTCCTCAATTGAGGGTAAGTAAGCTCATGCTTCACTCTCCATCTCGGAAAATTGCCTCCAGTATTCTGCAGCTGGAGAGGGGGCAAATTAAACAGGTAACAGGGCTTATAACAGGACATTGTTCTTTAAGGAAGCACCTGCATCGCTTGGGTCTCTACAATGGTGACCCGGTATGCAGGAGGTGTGGGCAGTCTGAAGAAACTGCTGATCACGTGCTGTTTGACTGTGGGGAGCTGGAAGAGGCTAGAGAGAGGGCCCTTGGAGGACTACGGAGGGGCACTTTCCTTCCTCAAGAGGAGCTTGTCTGCAGGATACAGAAGTTCATCAAGTTTCTAAACAGGGATGAGCTCTGAAACTACATTAGGGGAGCGCAAAAAGCCCTTGCGGCTGACGCGCCTTGGGATTAGGTCCGCCCCATTGAATGAATGAATGAATGAATGAACTGGCTATTTAGTAGTTAGGGTTGAAGAGTTGAATCTTTTTGTTAAGTGTATATTTTAAATGGCTTTCGGTATTGTTGTTAAGGCCAAGGTAGACCGGAGCCTTAAGAACAGAGTTTTCCTATGTAATTTTTACATCATCTAATAGAAAAGAAAGCGTATTGTTTTCAGGTGGTTTTTACCGTAGTTTGGAAGGGTTCACTTTAATTTTTCACTGAGAATGTATAACTCATGATATGAAATTGCTTTAATGGATATGAAAATAGTTAATATGAATCAGTTATTATTGTTATGGAGACAAATAAGACTGCTTTATTTATCTATACCTTGTATATTTTAATGTCCCATGGAGAGGTATGTAAGTGTACCTTAAGTAGTTTAGTAATTTGAGGAAAGTATACTATTTTTAAATGTAAATAGGATTTTCTTTATATGCCTTGAATAGTAGTGCTCCAGAGTTAAAACAATATTTTGTCTCAGGATTTTCCAATCATTTAACTGTTTCATTAGTCAAAAAGTTGCTATTGTTGAATTAAAATCAAAAGAGTATTGGGACTGGCGGTGCTTCGGCAGTGTTCGGCAACACTCGGGTAAACCCGCTGTTTTAATCAGCTGTTAATGGAAAATTCGGCTCATCTGGCGAATTGATTCATTTGAATCGATCTTTTTCCCGAATAGAATTTTGAACCTATTCTTTTTTCCGTATGATACAGCTGTTTTTCTACACCCATCTTGAGGCGATAAAATCGAATTTCATCGATTATTTGACGTTAATATCCTGTGACGTAGTTTTGGGTCACTTGAATATTTAATTAATTTTAAGTTTGTACGTAACAGTAAAAAAAGAGTTAAGTTGCCAGGGATACACTCAGTTTGAAAAAGAGGTTAATTACAGGGTTCGCGTGACGTAAATGCCTATAATCTCTTAACACAATTGAATTACGATTGATGAATTATAGGGGAGAGGTGGGTATAACCGGGTGGTTGGGTACAAACCGGGTGGTCGGGTTTTGACCAAGTAAGTGCTGGTACCTGGCGATGAATGCCGAAATTAACATGTAGTTGGAGAGGGAAAGTGGCGGACATTGCGCCATTAGTCTCTGAGCAGAACTCAGGCTGTTAAGAGCGTTTCTTTGTTTTTGATATTTCGTTTCCCAATGTCATGGTCAGTTTGATCGCCTACTACGGAAAAACTACATGAGATTCAGTGTAGGTGACTACACTATTGTGTAGTCTATATCTTTATCTTTACACTGATATAAGCAATATCTCAAATTAGTTTTAAGCACACTGAATATGTTAAGTTTTTGTTAGTTACTACCAGTGGGGTGAAACCGGGTATGACGCGCGGGGTAAAACCGGATGGTATTTATACATGTTATATGATCTAAATATTTAAAATTAGATTTTTCACCCATACATTAACTGAATATGTTCTTTGATACTATTTTTGACTTATTTGTGTGTACTTAGTGATACAATTTTTGGCCTATAAAAAATTTTGTTTTTTTTCTATTTCCCATATACTTAACATGTGTACCCGGTATGACCCCACTAGTGGGGTAAATCCGGGTACTTGCACTTTGTTTACAAAAAAACTCACAGAAAAAAACTATAAGACTTATCAAGTTTTTAAAAGAAGCAATTCAAAAACAAATAAACACAAGATAAACTGAGACATTATTTAAAATTTTCTGTATAAAAACATGGCATCTACATGTCACTAAAGCTTAGGCACCCGGTTATACCCCACTTTCCCCTACCATTTGATTTTGTACGTCTGTTTCTCACTAATGTGATGTACTGATTGAATAATTAGGCAGTGGATGAAAGCTAATCAATTTAGTTACGGTATATTGTTTTTTCACCCAGGTAAGGGAGTCGATTATTAATTTTAATAGTTGAAGTAGAATATTTCATATATAAATTATTTATAAAACCTTTATTAATAAATCGTAGTAATAATAAATAGTAATGGTTTCTTTAACCAAGAGGTAAGACGACGTCGAATGACTGACCACCTCTGTCAGGGTCATTTGGCTTTACCCCTACTGTGCCGCCTCCCCTCCCATCACGTGACCCGTCCTCCCACTACTCTAAAGTGTAAAATGCCCCGCTTTTCAAATGTGGCTTTCAAATTCTTTCAATGTAGGCCTACGTCAGACATCATTGTTCCATTTTGTGAACCGATTGCGTCCGCCTTGTCCGCCGCGTGTGTGCGGCGCTTGGTCTGTGGTTAGGACGATCACTGATACCACTGGCCAGTTGGCAACTCTTGTGGACAGATTATATTGATTCCATTCGTAGTCTGTGGCGTAAGACACAGCCACTAGGGCTGGTCTACAGGAGGTCCATGATTTTGTTGGTGGACTGAGGGAGTAACCTGAATGCCGCATATATATGCTGCGGCTGGTAGCGAACGTGGTAACCTATATGGTCAAAGGTGCTCACCATCACCAATACCGTGTCGGGGTCGTGCATTTGTTGTGTCGTCAAATGTAAAGGCGTAAATTGAGGGTTTAAATTTCTATTTATAGTTTCTTGGCCATTTTAATAAGCCTCATTCACAATTGTAAAATAGATTAAATAGCTTGACAAATAAAAAAACTCTACAAGGTTATAAGCAATTATCTTAATTTTTTTATATTTATGTAACAAAATAGAGAATAAATAAGTTAGTATGAAGTGGGAACTATATAGGTACTTGTGAGTACCTATACGTAGGTACTTGTGAGATCCATCAAATAACGCTAACCTTTGTATGATAAAAAGGATATGAAACCTTGTAAACAAAACCGATGAAACATCTGCCTGGTTCTCAGATCGCGATCGAAACAAAGTTATCATTTTACAATCGATAATAATCGGCGAACAAAGAATTCTCTGTGGTCGCTGATTCAAATGACTCTTTTAGAAAATGACATATGATTCATTCAATTCACTCGATTGATTCGTTCATTTGAACAACTCGGTAGTTGTTTACTTACAGGAGCCGACTAGTCCCGAACGTACCCGAACACTGCCGAAGCACCGAGAGTCCCAATACTCTTTTGATTTTAATTCAACTATAATAAAAGGGTTAAAAATGAGTTGTGTCATATCTGGGATATTGTTTGGTTATAACTAGGGCATGGGCATAATTGAATTTTTTACTCTATGGAACATAGAGTATAAAATTCTTACGATCGAGTTTAAATTTCACTTAGGCGAATTTTAGACCCCCAAAAGGCTTTTTTATTACTAATTTGATTTCAATGAAATTCTCAGGTTAGATTTTAAGTATTTTAAACTAGGTAATAAACTATAATCGAGCAATTATTTTCAAGTATTAAAAAAGCTTATTTTCCGGAATTTTTGACAGAACTTTATTTGTTTAGGCTACATGATTTGACTAATGTAGTTGCTATGATCAGTTTATATTCCCCCATCGCAGCTGAGTTGTAGCTGTGTATGCTGAAAACAAACCTCGTTGATTTAACCTCTTCAGATTTGTTTACATCTGCTCGCCGTAATGTTACGTTTTTAAATAAAATTTAATTGATATTTTGACAGACTTATTTGTTAAATTAAATAGATCAACACTGATGTATACTTGTCGAAGTTATAAATTATGCCAAAAGATAGGCATTTTGTGGAATGATCGAATTGCTATCGAACGGGATTATGCGATTAACTAATTTATGGGATACATCTAATATTTGGAAAAAGATTTTAATGGAACAAGTAATAATTAGAAAGTGTTGTGCCATTGTAGCCTATATCTCAGGTAAGAAAATATGCATTAAGTGTTAAGTAAGCGTAATTCTACAATACTTACATAACTTGATTTTTATTAATTTGTAATCATGGATTTTAAATTGTATTGTTTTTTTCGCTCTACAATCTATTTACCTTTAATATTATAAGCATAATCTATATATTAATACGCAAGCATGTTTCATTTCCTCCTTTTTTCTCAGCTCGTGTGCATCGTAGGAGAAATCCGAGCATACCGTTAGACAGGTATAGTCCTGTAGATGAGCAGAATCACATTCTAATTCACATCGGACTCCAGGGCTACACCCCACAGGCTTTCAAAGTTCCAATGTTAATCTTATGGAGAAAGGAGAATTGAATGAATCATTAGACAGCTGTTGTAAAAACAACTGCTAGAAAATTAGGAAGAACAGATGTTTTAGTTCTAAAATGAGCTTCTTGGGTCCAGATCAACTGAAATTTTGATCGAATTTCGATCAGGAGGCGATCCCTAGTTATTATTAAGTTGCTTGCTTGTTTTGAGGTCTTAGCTAAAATTATTGTTTGTATGTATTTATTTGTAGGCTAGGCCTAGGATGTACAGTACGCCGGTTGACTTCGGACGGTTAGATGACGTTCCACTCTTCACATTTGAGGAGATGGAAACCTCCATTCTCTCCCTAAAGAGCAACAAGGCTCCTGACCCGGACGGATTCCCAGCGAGGCTTTAAAGAAAGTATTTTCAATTAATGCTGACTTGTTGTTGAGAATGTACAACGCCTGTTTGGTAGAAGAGGTGTTTCCGGCTCCCTGGAAAACCGCCAGACTTGTACTCAACAGCAAGGGCAAAGGTGATCCCGAGCTGCCGTTGTCCCACAGGCCTTTTTGCATGTTGGACACGGCTGGGAAGCTGTCCGAGAAGCTGATCCGTTCCCGCCTGACGTCTGCCGTGGAAGCTGCCGGGTACTTATGCCCCCGTCAGTACGGCTTCAGAAAGGAACGGTCAACAATTGACGCTATCACCGAAGTCCAGGGAGCTGTGAAGAGAGCCGAGAGCCACAACCATTTCTCTTGCTTAGTAGTGCTTCTTGTTACGCTTATGTCAAGAATGCCTTTAACTCGGCGAGGTGGGTCGATATGCTGGATGCGCTTCGCAACACCTTACGCGTTCCTGCATATCTGTTGCGACTCATCTTGTTGCGGATTATCTCCGCTCTCGAAGCCTGATTTACAACACAAGGGACGGAACGTGGAAAATGGAAGTCACTTCTGGTGCCGCGCAAGATTCAATACTCGGCCAGAATCTCTGGAACGTTGCCTATGACAGCCTCCTAAAGGTCGGAGATGCCTGAGGAAACCACTTTGGTTGGGTACGCCGATGATGTCGCAGCTCTCATTGTCGCACGCAACGCTGATCTGACCCAACTAAAGTTGAACCGAGTCATGCGTGTGGTCAACACATGTATGTCTGATCACGGTCTCTCGCTTTCTCTCCGTAAGACGGAGATTGTGATCCTTACGAAAAAGAGGATGGTCATCGCCGTTCCGTTTTGAGTGGGAAGGGAGGTGTTCCAATCAACTTGTGCTGCTAAGTACTTCAGGATTATGGTGGACACCAAGTTAAGCTGGAGAGATCAGATATTCCGTACGGCGGACAAGGCCGCTAAGATAGTCACTTACCTTAGTAGGCTGATGGCCAATGTCGGGGTTCCACGATCCAGCAGAAGACGTCTGTTGATGTCCGCGGTTCAGTCCGTGCTTTTTATGGAGCAGAGGTGTGGGCAGACGCTCTCGATAAAGAGTAGTATTGGTTGCGACTCGCCCGGGTTCAACGTCGAGCGGCGCTCGGGGTGTGTTCCGCCTACCGGACAGTGTCCGAGCCTGCCGTCCTGGTGGTAGCCGGAGTTATCCCTGTCAAGCTCTTGGCAGGAGAGAGGAAGGCAATTTATCAGAGACAAGGCGAGATTAAAAGGACACAGCAAGAACAGAAGAGCGCTCCAGAACCTTCCAGCAGTGGCAACACAGCTGGGAGCACGACACCCGAGGACAATGGACTGCGCGACTTATCAAGCAATCAGAGACTCTGATTGGGCCTGATGATGACCGGTGTGACTGGTCGAAATCGATCGCCATTATAAGATCTTTTATATATATTTACCGTCTTGTAAACAATTACAGTATAAGTGTAAATATATCGAGTAGTGTTGGAAGACGTTTTATTATTTCAACCTGAATATCAGTACCAGCACGTATAATGCTAATCAAAAAGTTATTTTCTACTTGTAAGTAAATTATTTTGTGTTGAAAAATCATAACAGATTGGATTTATACCATTTCTGCTATTACAATCTGCTGTGAACTAAAGGTCTGGTTTGTGTTAAGCTTTTAAAGTGCAGTAGTCGGGTACCATAGTGGAGTCTGAACGATTACGAATGCAAATATTTTCTGTCTTTCACCAGTTGGAAAAACTAACTTTACCAATACGTTTCGGTATCTGAAATCTTTAAACTATTTTTCATTTAGTCTACTTATTTCTATAGCAACAAGTAAAGAAATTACAAATTAATGTTAATTCAAATCTGAAACTACAATAATAGATAAAAAACTCTAATTTTAAATTTGTAAATTGTACTAAAATCATTAAAAGTTATTTTTATTTCTTTATTTTCTATAATTAAAATCTTATTTGCCTTATTTATGATGAAATGTCATGATAAGCATTCAAACAAATGAACCAATGCAGATTTTAGCAAGGTTTGATGATGTCCGAGCAGTGGTGATTATCGGGATCCTGGTGCTTTTGGCAGTCGTGTTGTTCTCAGTGTGGAAGTTCTTTTGTTGCCGTAGACCCAGACAAAATGATGATGAGAGGGCAGGGAGGCCTATTTTACAACGACGTTTAACATTTGTGCCATTAGAAGATGACTCGGGCAGGGATGACAGCAGTGACGAAAACATCAGAAATATCACCCGCCGTTCCACCCCCGCCAAACTACCTTCCTTTGGGTCCCCATCTTGCAAATCAAAGTCTACTGCATCTGATAAGAATGTACGTTCATAAATTTTCACTTAACTTGAAAAGAATGTAAATAAAATCAAAACTGATTTACTGTACGTTTCCATGGATTTTCTGTTTCAGCAAAATGTTTCTAATAGGTCCCACTCCTTACAAGGTGGGACAAGGTTCCTTAGTCCCACTCTGAACTATATACCAATGAGCATATAAGCAATGAATACAGAAACTTTTAAGAAGAACAGATCCCATGTTAAATGTTCTGCCGTTTTTCATAATTGGGCAACTCACTACGCAGGTAGCGTCGGAGTGCTGGCTGTTCCAAAGACTACAACCCCCCAGTCTTTTTTAAATTGGGCCAATCACCACCTGTAGCTTCGAGCAGTGGCTGTTCCAACCAGCGAAATCCTTGAACAGCTGGCTTGTTCCAATTGCACTTCATCCCCCCTCGAGCAACCACCGAGTTAGCGGCAATTTTAGCATTGTTGGATTCGGAATGTAATACAGAAACAGAATATTTAATTTTTTATAGCCCTTATTCAACCACTTTTGTATGGCCCAGGAATGTGTAAACAAAGGCGCCCACCATTATTGGAATTGCGCTAATTCCTCAGAAGACCCGAATGAAAGGGGCGGGGGGGGGGGGGGTATTACACATAATGAAACACCGTGGGAGTACAACGCGCGCTGTCTCGTGGTGAGTTGAACAATTACCGAATCTGGCAGAATAAAAGCCAAGATGTGTTCTTAAAAGTCTCTGTATTCATTTTGGTATAAGATCTACCACTTCCAGGACCATAATTTTTTTTATTTTTGAAGTTCTCACATGAATTAGTGAATAGTTCAAATTTATATATATATATCTATGTGCCGGGTGTTTCAGAAGTTTAGAAATGGCTTTATAATTTTGTTATTAATTGACCAACAAAAACCTGGAATAGGCTTATACAGGGTGTTCGGAAAAACCGTTTCAGGAATTCAGGAGGTTATTGCCCACATCAAAATAAGCAAAAAAATTCCTATAAACATATGTCCTAAAATGCTTCGTTAACCCGCTAGCCGCCATTTTGTTTTTTACACTAAATAATTTTTATTTCCGTAATGGATCATTGTATTAAGTTAATATTTGGCATGAACATTCATCATAGCAATACCCATTTTCAAGAAAAAAGTTATTTTTTCTAATGTGTATTTTCAAAATGGCGGCCATTTTAAAGTTTTAAACACAAATATCTCAAAACCGGTAAATTTTATAAAAATTTTACTAGACACAAAAAACTGACAAATTTAATTATCTAACCAATTGTACCAAGTTTGTAAGGATTTGACAACAAATAACTGAGTTATTGAGATTTTTCAATTAAAATTACTTTAATTCGCATTAATTACAATGCAAAATCAATGTTTTTATGCATAAAAATGTCAATAACTCCGTTATTTGTTGTCAGATCCTTACAAACTTGGTACCATTCGTTAGATAATTGAATTCGTCAACTTTTTTGTGTCTAATAAATTTTTTATAAAATTTACCGGTTTTGAGATATTTTAGTTTAAAAATTTAAAACGGCCGCCATTTTGAAAATACCCATTGGAAAAAAATAACTTTTTTCTTGAAAATGGGTATTGCTATGATAAAGGTGGATGCCAAATATTAACTTAATAAATGCAGTCAATTAGTGTTTACGATGGGAAATTTTTGGGGTAGTTTTGATTTCTTTTATTACTAATGTTTTTTGGGGTGCTGAATCCGAATCTGAGGTTTGTTGACAAAATTTCTTGACGGAACATTGTCAAAAATGGAAAAAAATGTGAAAAAGTGGTACTTTTTGTAATTTTTGGTTTATAACTCAAGAACTATTAACTTTTCGTAAATAATGTATATTATTAAAATTAAAGTACACAAAATTTGCAACAAAATGCACCCCCTACTTGTTATTCTCCGATTAACCGTTTGGGCTCCAGGGCTGTTTGAATATTGAAGTTTTAGCAAATTTCCCTATAGGGAATACGCTCTTACGGTAGTATTGACGGTAAGACCTAAGCCCGGGACCATGTTACTTTTTTGTTTTGAGGACTTTGAGGTCCCCCAAAGCCAAAAACACCGTTTGTTCAAACTGATATATATGTATATATATATATAAATATATATATACTAGCTGTTACCCGTCACGGCTTCGCCCGTAATTGAATTAATTTTTTAGGTAATAAAATCTATAAAAGAGCAAAAAAATCTTCTTTTTTAAGAATGACATTGAAACAACAAATTACTGTGTGTTGAGCTCTGAAGGAATTTTGCAAAACATTTTCATAATGAGAACCATTGAGCAAAAAATAACAACCATGTCAAATTTCAACCCCGTAGGCCCTACAGTCATATTAAAATTATGTAGGGAGGAGCCCTTAAGAACATAAAAAACTATATTTCTAAAACTGTTTCTTAGTAAACACCTATTAGCAAAACGGAACATAAATGTTTAATTTCAACACCGTAGGATTTATGGTAATTTTGAGGATTTGTGGGGGAATCCCCTGGACAATTTGTAGATGTGTCCAGTTTCAAGAACTATTAAACTTGTGTAGGAATATTTACCTTAAATTGCCTAAGTTCTTGAGTTGATGTTTTCTCTCCTATGTACATTTCACCGCAGGTGCGGCATCTTCAGGGAGATTCTTCTTAAACTACATTAATAATACTAACACATTATATACAAAATTTACAGAGATCTTCTTATTAGTTTAAAAGTTCACAACACTCGCAGACTGCGCGGCGCGTGCGGTAGCGGCGACGGCTTGACGAGCGCGGTGGTGGAGGTGTGTGCCGGACATTGTTTCTCGGTACCGGCGCGGGTGGCGGCGACAGCGGCGCGGGCGACGTTCCTTTGTCGGCTTCATCGGCTAAACTGTCATCGGCTTCAAATATATAGGACAGTTTAGCCGATGAAGCCGACAAAGGAATGTCGCCCGCGCCGCTGTCGCCGCCACCCGCGCCGGTACCGAGAAACAATGTCCGGCACACACCTCCACCACCGCGCTCGTCAAGCCGTCGCCGCTACCGCACGCGCCGCGCAGTCTGCGAGTGTTGTGAACTTTTAAACTAATAAGAAGATCTCTGTAAATTTTGTATATAATGTGTTAGTATTATTAATGTAGTTTAAGAAGAATCTCCCTGAAGATGCCGCACCTGCGGTGAAATGTACATAGGAGAGAAAACATCAACTCAAGAACTTAGGCAATTTAAGGTAAATATTCCTACACAAATCCCCTGGAATAATTTTGAAGTCCTATGGGGTGGAGCCCTATAGAACTTCGAAAACTATATTTGCAAAACAGTGTCTAAGAGAGCAACTATTTGCAAAACGGAGCATCCACGTTAGATTTCAAACCCTTAGCATATATGGTAATTTTGATGTTCTGTGAGGTGGAGCCCTAAAGTAAATTTGTTAAATTGTTTCTTAGTGAGCAACTATCGGCAAAGAGCGAATCCATGTCCATGTCAACTTTCAACCCCCGGGCCCAGAGTAATTTTCAAGACTTGTGGGACGGAGCCCTAAAGAATTTCAAAATATATATTTGAAAAACCTTTTTTTAGTAACGACCTACCTATGAGCTAAGAGGAACATGTCAAATTTCAACCCCGTAGGCCCTAAAATGTTTTTGAAGTCCTGTTGGGAAGAGCCCTAATGAACTTCAAAAATTATATTTGCAAAACCGTTTCTTAGTAAGCACCCATGAGCAAAGAGGAATGTCCATTTCAAATTACAACCCCGTGAAGGCCCTAATGTAATTCTGATATTCAGTGGGGTAGAGCCCTAAAGTGCTTTAAAAACTATATTTGCAAACCCTTGTCTTAGTGAGTACCCATGAGCAAAGGGAAATCCTCCATCATATTTCAACCCCGTGGGCCCTAGAGTAATTTGAAAGTTCAGTTTGATGCAGACCTAAAGTGCTTCAAAACTATATTTGCAAAACGTTTCTTAGATTAGATAGATAGTACCTATGAGCTAAGAGAATTGTCCTTGTCAAATTTCAACACGTAGGCTATACAATAATTGTCAGCTTCTTTGAGGTAGAGCCCTAAACAATTTCGAAAACTATAATGGTAAAACAGCATCTTAGTGAGCACCCATAAGCAAAGAGGAACGTCCATGTCAAAAATTTCAACCCCGCGAATGCCCTAAAGTAATTTTGAAATCCAGTGAGGTGGAGCCCTAAAGTGCTTCAAAAACTATATTTGCAAAACAGTTTGTTAGTACCTATGAACAGTAAAAAAGTATATAGCAATAAAATACAAAATAAAGTAAACTGCACTTAATACAACCAAAGTACACCAGACTAAAAGTAATAGTACATCACTATAATCTTAAAAATGTCAAACATAAATAAACATTATATCTCACACCTGGTTAATTCTATGCTTATAAGCATTTTCTTGCATGAATCATCATGTGGCAGATGTAAACAAACCCAATTCAATTTCCATATTATGTTTGAATTAAAAAATGTTGCTTCCATAAGAATAACATGGTAACTTTGAGGACGTCTAGGGCGTAGACCTTTGTGAGTATTAATATGAAAATAGTCAGACTTTCCTATTTTGAGCCTAAAGAATGAGTATACCAAATTTCAGCACTCTAGCTAGTCGGGAAGTTGGAGAATTAGTGATGAGTGAGTGAGTGAGTGAGGGCTTTGCCTTTTATAGATATAATATATATATATATATATATATATATATATATATATATATATATATATGTCAGTGAACACAATAACTTTTGAACCAAACCTCCGATTTTGATCAAATTTGGTACAGGGGTGTAAGGCAGCATTTACTTGATTGAGTTTGCAAACCAGAATGATCGGACAACATTAACGGGGTTTTATGGGGTTTTAAAAGGATAACATCTTGGTTTTTGGCTTTTTTTACCTTAGTTTATCAAATTCAACAAATTTAACCTAAACTATTTAAAAGAGCTTAAAAAACAAACAATTTGGTATTTTGAATTTTGTATTTAGCTTATATGGTTATGGAGAAAATCCAAATATAAGTTTTCCAAGGTTTTCTTATGGGAAATCAACATGTTTTTTATGCATTTTTCACATGACATTTTAACAATTTTTATATTTTTATTTTCACCACTTGATTTAGCTAAAAACACTCACAATTTAGTACTTTGAAACTTTTTTCTATCTTCATTGGTTACTGAGATATTAAAAAGTCTAAAGACACATTGTATTTTGGGGCTCCAATATGTTAATCTTATGGAGAATAAGGATGTGTTAATATTTCAATTATTAACCAATATTTTTGGATGGAACTTGGTATTTAGTATCATTTGGTTGAGATTCATCCATTAATGATAAAAAATCTTGGTTTTTGTGCTCATCATGGCAGCAAACCTGCATACTCTTTTCCCATATAAATCATATAGAGAAAAGGAAAACTCTTTTACTTATGGGCAGATATTGGTGAAACTTAGTATATAGCTTCATATGGTCGAAATAATTTTTTACTCTAAAAACCTACTTTTAGTGTTACCCATGGCAGCATACCTGCATTCTCTTTTCCAATATGTATCATTAGGAGAATAGTCATTTATTTCCCTATTTATGAGCACGTAATGAAATTTTGTTTACAGGTTCATCTGGTCCAAATCTGGTCAACATTAATATTACTAATTTAGAAATTCGCTAAGTACGAAGGTCTGTTGCGACGGGGGTATTACCATATGGGTTTGTAAGCAAATATAATTTAAAACTTGCATAACGAAAGTGCATAAAACTTATACCAAATTTAGTAAATTTCTGTTATTTTTATTTTCACCATAAACCTGATGGAGGAAAGTATATAGGTCTGTCGCCATATGGATTTTGCAAGTAAATAAAGGATAACTTATACCTTTTCTAGTGAATGTATATAACAAAATTTATAAATCTATATGTCAATAAATATGCAAGATAGATTGTTTTGTTGATTTCCCATAAGAAAACCATGGAAAACTTATATTTGGATTTTCTCCATAACCATATAAGCTATATACAAAATTCAAAATACCAAATTGTTTGTTTTTTAAGCTCTTTTAAATAGTTTAGGTTAAATTTGTTGAATTTGATAAACTAAGGTCAAAAAAGCCAAAAACCAAGATTTCATCCTTTTAAAACCCCATAAAACCCCGTTAATGTTGTCCGATCATTCAGGTTTGCAAACTCAATCAAGTAAATGCTGCCTTACACCCCTGTACCAAATTTTATCAAAATCGGAGGTTTGGTTCAAAAGTTATCGTGTTCACTACACGATGGAACATTGTTAATACAATGATCCATTAATTAATGGATCCATTAATTAATGGATCATTGTATTATCCAGTAAATTTGTATTCAAAAGTTCCCCTCGCTAGACATTTTTGGGGTAGTTTTGTTTTTTATCAATTTCAATGTTTTTTGGGGTGCTGAATCCGAATCTGAGGTTTGCTAACAAAATTTCTTGACGGAACATTGTCAAAAATGGAAAAATGTGAAAAAATTGGTATTCTTTGTAATTTTTGGTTTATAACTCAAGAACTATTAACTTTTCGTAAATAATGTATATTATTAAAATTAAAGTACACAAAATTTGCAACAAAATGCACCCCCTACTTGTTATTCTCCGATTAACCGTTTGGGCTCCAGGGCTGTTTGAATATTGGAGTTTTAGCGAATTTCCCTATAGAGACTACGCTCTTACGGTAGAAGTCACGGTAAGACCTAAGCCCGGGACCATGTTACTTTTTTGTTTTGAGGTCCCCCAAAGCCAAAAACACCGTTCGTTCAAACTGATATATATGCATATATATATATTATATTTGAATATATATTTATATGTCAGTGAACACGATAACTTTTGAACCAAACCTCCGATTTTGATAAAATTTTGGTACAGGGGTGTAAGGCAGCATTTGCTTGATTGAGTTTGCAAACCTGAATGATCGGACAACATTAACGGGGTTTTATGGGGTTTTAAAAGGATAACATCTTTGTTTTTGGCTTTTTTGACCTTAGTTTATCAAATTCAACAAATTTAACCTAAACTATTTAAAAGAGTTTAAAAAACAAACAATTTGGTATTTTGAATTTTGTATTTAGCTTATATGGTTATGGAGAAAATCCAAATATAAGTTTTCCAAGGTTTTCTTATGGGAAAGCAACATGTTTTTTATGCATTTTTCACATGACATTTTAACAATTTTTATATTTTTATTTTCACCACTTGATTTAGCTAAAAACACTCACAATTTAGTACTTTGAAACTTTTTTCTATCTTCATTGGTTACTGAGATATTAAAAAGTCTAAAGACAGTACATTGTATTTTGGGGCTCCAATATGTTAATCTTATGGAGAATAAGGATGTGTTAATATTTCAATTATTCCAATATTTTTGGATGGAACTTGGTATTTAGTATCATTTGGTTGAGATTCATCCATTAATGATAAAAAATCTTGGTTTTTGTGCTCATCATGGCAGCAAACCTGCATACTCTTTTCCCATATAAATCATATAGAGAAAAGGAAAACTCTTTTACTTATGGGCAGATATTGGTGAAACTTAGTATATAGCTTCATATGGTCGAAATAATTTTTTACTCTAATGGCAGCATACCTGCATTCTCTTTTCCAATATGTATCATTAGGAGAATAGTCATTTATTTCCCTATTTATGAGCACATAATGAAATTTTGTTTACAGGTTCATCTGGTCCAAATCTGGCCAACATTAATATTACTAATTTAGAAATTCGCTAAGTACGCAGGTCTGTTGCGACGGGGGTATTACCATATGGGTTTGTAAGCAAATATAATTTAAAACTTGCATAACGAAAGTGCATAAAACTTATACCAAATTTAATAAATTTCTGTTATTTTTATTTTCACCATAAACCTGATGGAGGAAAGTATATAGGTCTGTCGCCATATGGATTTTGCAAGTAAATAAAGGATAACTTATACCTTTTCTAGTGAATGTATATAACAAAATTTATAAATCTATATGTCAATAAATATGCAAGATAGATTGTTTTGTTGATTTCCCATAAGAAAACCATTTAAAACTTATATTTGGATTTTCTCCATAACCATATAAGCTAAATACAAAATTCAAAATACCAAATTGTTTGTTTTTTAAGCTCTTTTAAATAGTTTAGGTTAAATTTGTTGAATTTGATAAACTAAGGTCAAAAAAGCCAAAAACCAAGATTTTATCCTTTTAAAACCCCATAAAACCCCGTTAATGTTGTCCGATCATTCAGGTTTGCAAACTCAATCAAGTAAATGCTGCCTTACACCCCTGTACCAAATTTTATCAAAATCGGAGGTTTGGTTCAAAAGTTATCGTGTTCACTACACGATGGATCATTGTTAATACAATGATCCATTAATTAATGGATCCATTAATTAATGGATCATTGTATTATCCAGTAAATTTGTATTCAAAAGTTCCCCTCGCTAGACATTTTTGGGGTAGTTTTGTTTTTTATCAATTTCAATGTTTTTTGGGGTGCTGAATCCGAATCTGAGGTTTGCTAACAAAATTTCTTGACGGAACATTGTCAAAAATGGAAAAAATGTGAAAAAATTGGTATTCTTTGTAATTTTTGGTTTATAACTCAAGAACTATTAACTTTTCGTAAATAATGTATATTATTAAAATTAAAGTACACAAAATTTGCAACAAAATGCACCCCCTACTTGTTATTCTCCGATTAACCGTTTGGGCTCCAGGGCTGTTTGACTATTGGAGTTTTAGCGAATTTCCCTATAGAGAATACGCTCTTACGGTAGTAGTCACGGTAAGACCTAAGCCCGGGACCATGTTACTTTTACTTTCTCCCTCTATACCATAGTATATGGAGAAAGTATTGTTTTCGTCAAAATTTTCGAATTTGAGTTTTTGGTGGATTTATCCATTTTGGTTCCCCTTGAACCCAAAAAAGTGGTTTTCGGAGTGATGTCTGTCTGTGTGTGTGTGTGTGTGTGTCAGGATGTAAACGGAGCTAGAGAATGCCCCAATGGTCCGATTTTAATTAAATTTGATACATAGGTCCAAATCCACGATAATTCCAGGCATTTTTTAAATTTTTTTGAATTTTTGATTTTTAAGGGTATTTTACCCCCAAAAACCCTCAAAAATCGTCAAAAATCAAAATTTCTCAAAAACGGCTCTAACGATTTTGATTAAAATTTTGTGCTTTATTAAGCTTAAAATGGTGAATAAAATGACACCACCCGCATCTCCGGGAAAATCCCCGTTCAAAAGTTATGGAGTAAAAAGTGTTTCAAAAATCAATTTTTTGGATTTTCAAAATAGCTGTTGTCTTGAAATAAATTTTACTTATCACCATTAAATCAAGCTCAAAAAACGAAATAATCCAGTATTTTAAATTATTGCTCTACGTCAAGTGGTTGCGAAGAAAATTCAATTTTTCGTTTAGCGGTAAATGCAGTACGTTGTTAAAAGTCACAGACGCGCGTAGGGACAAACGAGCGCTGCTCAGCCGGTAGCTATCCGACTGAGTCATCAAGACATTAATGTTTGAAGCTTTTGACATCTTTTTTATATTGTTGGGAGAAAGTATGTGTCAGTTAACTGATACCGTTTATTTTGTTTTGAGGTCCCCCAAAGCCAAAAACACCGTTCGTTCAAACTGATATATATGCATATATATATATTATATTTGAATATATTTATATGTCAGTGAACACGATAACTTTTGAACCAAACCTCCGATTTTGATAAAATTTTGGTACAGGGGTGTAAGGCAGCATTTACTTGATTGAGTTTGCAAACCTGAATGATCGGACAACATTAACGGGGTTTTATGGGGTTTTAAAAGGATAACATCTTGGTTTTTGGCTTTTTTGACCTTAGTTTATCAAATTCAACAAATTTAAAAGAGTTTAAAAAACAAACAATTTGGTATTTTGAATTTTGTATTTAGCTTATATGGTTATGGAGAAAATCCAAATATAAGTTTTCCAAGGTTTTCTTATGGGAAATCAACAAAACAATCTATCTTGCATATTTATTGACATATAGATTTATAAATTTTGTTATATACATTCACTAGAAAAGGTATAAATTGAGGAGGTTGGTGGAAAAACGACCTAAGGTGACTGAGGTCGTTTTTCGGTAAAAGGCTTAAAATGATCCGTTATTTAATCCTCTTTGCAGCAGTGTTTGTTTCATGTCAATATCTTGTGTTTTCGCTGAGTTATGATTTTTTTCTGAATGCTGTCAGCTGTTACGAGGCATCCTGGCTTCAGCTGGAGGAAACATTCTTGTGCAGACAAACATATTATGGGTTATTGCTAAACGTTGTAAAGGTTTTCTATGTGTGAATATTGATGTTTAAACAAGCTATCTGTCATTTAAATGTTTAAAAACCTTCAGTAAAGTCTTTGATGGACCATTGTATATCTACAAGTTTATTTTAAGTTTTAATGAATGAAACCGTTGCTAGCAGGGTTGCCAAATAACGCATCTGAAAATAAGGGACGGACGGGGGTTTGTAATAAAAGTTTCTGAATCGGTACTTCTGAACACAAATAGTGGTTGAAAATTTAAAATGCTTTGATAATATGAGTTTAAATTTTCCTGCCAATAAGTGTTTAATTAATATTTAAGTGCTGTCCTGGGCGTTTATAAAGTTTCTAAATATGAAGAATAAAATTTTTTTTTTAATCCTTGTTTAAAAATACCAACACCGGCACTTAATACTGGATAAAAATTTTGAATATTTTATTTTATTTTATTTTTATTATGGGAACTTTGAATGTTTGAATAGTTTTCACTGTTCATATTTTAGGTTGGTTGTATTTTTAAACTACGACACTATAAGAGGCTAATTTTAAAACGATATATCACAACACAATCACACTAGGCCTAATCTATATATGTAACTCTTACACTTTAGCTACCTACTGCAAATGAGAGCATGTTGTGATAAAAATGGCTTTCGCCTATCAACCCGGTGCGGCGGCGACGACTTGGCGAGGTCCGGTCCGAGATGAGTTTGCCGTTCGTGCGCCGTGCAGACAGATAGTTTTTCCAAGATTTAAACCACGAGAAGATCCCAAAATACATTACTATTAAAACTCATCACACAATGATAAGGGTGGCAGACACATGCCACGGGATCGTTACTATATACATACATGATAAGTAACAGTTTTATAATTTTGAGGTTAGATTGTAACTTGCATCGTACCGTAACTAAATTTGTCCTTGGAGTAAATGGCTCATTTCGGCCAAATACGGGACATTTACCGTCCCGGGTGACTTGTCTCCGGGACGCGGGACAATTTTACTAAATAAGGGACTGTCCCTTAAAATCCGGGACGTTTGGGAACCCTGGTTGCTAGACCTATTTGATTTTATTTCATATAAATTTAGGTCGAATAAATATTTTATTTTACTTTATTTCTATCCACTTTGATGAGTTTAAATGCATAAAATCTAAGTTTTTAATATTGAAAAAGTGGTTTGATGGAAAAACAACCTCTGACTCTGATTCATATTTTGTTCAATAACTTTTGATGGAAAGGACATATAAAAAATACCCCCGTCGCAGCAGACCTGCGTACTCAGCGAATTTCCAATGGAATTTTGGTATATTTTCTATTACCACATAAAATCCATGGGGATGAGAGTATGTAGGTTTGCCGCCATATGGGTTTTGTTGGTAAATATAAGTTAAACCCTACCTAGTGATTGTACATACCAAATTTTATAAGGCTATGGTGTTCTTTTTATTTTCCCCATAAACCCTATAGGGGTGAGTACGTAGGTTTGCCGCCAAATGGGTTTTCTAAGCAAATATAAGTTAAACGCTTCCTAATGAATGTACATACCAAATTTTATCAAGATATGTCAATAAATAAGCAAGTTAGAAGGTTTTGTTGATTTCCCATAAGAATAACATGAAAAACATACTTTTTGGATTTTCTCCATAACCATTTAAGCTGGGTAAAAAATTCAAAATACTTGATTGTTTGTTTTTTTAAGCTCTTTTAAATGGTTTAAGTTAAAATTGTTGAATTTTCTAAATAAAAGTAAAAAAACCCAAAAACCCATTTTTAACCCTTTTGAAACCCCATAAAACCCTGTTCCCATGGTCCGATCATTCTGGTTCGCGAACTCAACCTAGTAGACGCTGGCTTACATCCCTGTACCAAATTTCATCAAAATCGGAGGTTCCGTTCAAAAGTTATCGTGTTAACGGACACATAGATAGATATATATATATATATATATATATATATATATATATATATATATATATATATATATATATATATATAGATATATATATATATATATAGATATATATATATATATATATACATATATATCAATTTGAACGAACGGTGTTTTTGGCTTCTAGGGACCTCAAAACGAAAAAGTATCATGGTCCCGGGCTTAGGTCTTACCGTGACTACTACCGTAATAGCGTATTCCCTATAGGGAAATTCGCTAATAAAGGATTATATTCTTAATCCAAAAGAATGTATCTTGCATAGTATAACTATCCTAAGGGTAATGCAATTAATTTGGTAAAAGCCTATAAAACATAAGTTTAATATTCAAAGTCGATTATCTCAAAACACGTTTTTTGGACTGAGGTCGTTTTTCCACCAAACTCCTCAATGAATTTCTTTCCTTCTAAAAAAACTTATAAATTAACTTTATTTTATTGCTGACACATTTTAAAATTTCTCATTAGGACCTATGATATCATATAGCCACTAAACTGTAGTTGCTACTAGACAATTTCGTTTTTACGTAGTTGTTAGATTTCGCAAAGTCAATGATAGCACTCGAATTGGTCTGAGACCTGTTTCAAGCGTTTCTTTCTACCTACCCTACCATATCTCTTGACCACTGTATACGTTATGAAATGAAATAACGTCGCCACATTTACTCAATGAATTAATTTCTATAAAAGAAAATTTTCTATTTCTATTTTAGCTAATCTTTTGAGAGTATTAATTTAATCTAGTATTAAGTGTTTTTTTTTAGTGTTGGAGTTTTTAGTGTTGTGCAGTCAAGCTGAAAGCTGAAGTACTAATTAATATAGATTATAACAACTGAGTATCGAAACTCCAGGTTAGGCCTATAAGCTTAGTACTTTAGTAACAATGTAAACAAATTTATCTGAATTATTGTGTAGCGATATAATCTTCGGAAACATTGGCCTTACCTACCAGCTAAACCCTAGAAAAATTAGGCTTCCACATATACTTATTCATGGTGGTAAGAGGAGTAGGCCTAGGCCAAGTTTGTAAAACTGTTGGGCCTAATGCTAACCTAACCTAAGTGCTTCCATTTTTAGTACCTAAGCAACACTTTGAGCATTATCCGCCCATTTTTTGCCGATTTTTACATTATCCATAAATGGCCAAGTGACAAAATTGCAGATTTGGTGCGCTTAAGGGTGCGCTCTACCCATCTGCCGCGCGCGGATGCAAGGGTTTAACTTAGAATCTCCGTGTTTGTCGCCCCAGTTGTAAACCGATTTAAAATATTTTGGTGTCATTCTTTTCGTAATATAATTTTGTACTCCGCTATCGTCTTAAAATTTTGATATTAATTTGAATTACTAAGCAGGGGGCTTGCTAATAATGTTGAAATAAGCGTTTTTGTTGAAATAACGTATTTAAAACATTTTTTTTAGAAAAAATAAGACGATACACGAGTACAATATTATCTTAAGAACAAGAATCTGCAATAAGATTGGTAAAAAGTTTATAGGCCTAGATAACGATGCAAGAAGGGAGATGCGAAAGGTCTGCAATTTCAAAAACATCGTTATTAGACCACCGATCAATTTTGCACTGAAACCAAAAAAAGCATTAAAGTAACAAAATTTAAAATCACCCGTCATATATTTTCTAAAATGTGAGTTTCTGCGTATAACGGCAGTTAACAGTCTCGCTCGACAATTTTGACGCCGAGGTAGAGCGCACCCTTACTGTAACCCTTTATTACTGCACCTAGTTGTCTGACGGACCTCAGGAAAATTTCGTTTTCCCATAATTTCCACGCAGTGCATTCTTTGGATTCCCCCAACCAAGCAGGTCTACCTTCAAGCCAACCACTTTACTGCAAGTTGTGGTTGTTACCTTGTAGTTGAGAGTTGTTTTTTTACTATAGTGCTTGTGCGGTCTCTCATATTCTCGAAACTTTGTTTTCCGACTCCACCGTTACCTATTATCAATGTGGAAATTTCGATATAGGATATTGCGATTATTTGGTAGTTGTTGTGATCGTTTGAGTTAAGATATGCCTAATACAATCATTAACACAAATATCATAAATAATAATCTATCCTAACAATCTAACCGTTTTAAACTTCCACCAGGCGAAACCTCATAATCCGTCTCCACCGTTGTTATCGATTTGGAAATTTCGATATTGAGATTCATTGATAGTTGTAATCGTTTGAGTTAAGATATGCATAATACAATCATTAAACACAAATGTATCCCATTGCAAATCAATGTAAAACTATTTGACAGTACGTTCTTGCTGTTTATTTAAGTAGGCTATGTTTGCAAACTAAAATCGGAAAACTTATGGCGATTTTGAATATTTAAGCCTAATATGGTAAAACACCCAAATGGCGTGATCCTTCCAAATACAGTGATTAGGGGTCTGCGGTGCACCGAAAATTCGGTACAGGTACGGTACAAGGCAAAATACTGTCATCGGTTCGGTACGGTTAAAGGCATCGGTACAAATCCGGTTCGGTACAGATTACAAAAGTCAAAAATATTAATGTATCTACTACTTATATTTGACTTTAGAAAAACGGAATTAATTAATATTTTGTCGTTATCTCTTTGTTTTTATGGATTAACGCATAAAAAGAATGACTTGACATCGTCTCTCAGCAAAGTCAACTGACGAGTGACAACGATGTAGTAGCGTTCGCCGACTGCCGAGTCCACGGATAGGAATGCAGTTTACAATTCGCGGTCCAACACCATTTAGACAATCATGTTCTCGTTGGCAACAGCGCTCATAGCGGCTGATCAAGTACATTAGCTCTTTATTCAGTGACAACTACAACAAACTACAGTGATATTAATGCCCGCCGCCAGAGACGCTAGCGTCAGTGAGGACAGTTGTTTGATGAAAAGTGACGAGAACTGTCGACTGCCGATTGAAAAGATTTGTCCTAACCTCTAAAGTGATCCGGATTGGCGGATTAGCCAATTAATAAATTAGGAAATAATACACGACCGCTTTTCGCAAAGAGTAAGACCACCCAAAAGCTGTTTGTTCCTATGAATTTATCGATCAAAAAAAATTAGGAACATTCCAAATTTTTCAATTTGTTTAGCCAACACATTTGATTGGCTTTATAGTTCATATTTTATTGGCTTTTAAAATCGTTATATATGTTCCTTCTAGAGGTTTAGATGTTGTATAAACGTACTCTTTGGCGTTTACTTTCTCTTTGTACTTTGCCTACTCTTGTTGGATTGGTTCAATTGGTTATTTTATTACGTTTGCTCTATCTCTAGTCACAGTCACGGTCAGGCTCACTAGCCTACTAATACACTACGTCTTTGTTTAATGACAGTTGCCCTGGAAGTTTTATGAAATAAGTTTAGGAATTGAATTTAAGAAAATATGAAGCACAAACCGTTTAGTAGTAAATAAATAATTAATTGTAATCATGATTGATTCTAACACTGGCGGTACCGCTCCAATGATGGCATCTGCTGCTTCCACAATAGGCCTAGCCTACTGCGGCTACGAACGCCTGCTAAAAATAGTTTTGTGTTCCGCTTTGATTTTTTTTCATTGAGTTAAAAATTATTTTGTTCTTTTATATTTAGGCGACGAATTGAAAAAATACTGATACGGCATGTAGGCTATGGGCTTTTGTTTGAAAATCTCTATTTATGTTTGCAAGTTTTTTATCAGACAAAAATAAATCTGTTTTCAATTATTGTTGTGATGCTGCTACTCACTTCATGTTAATTTTTACTACATAGCATTAAACTAATATCACCAGCATACATGCACAAGTGTGAAGTGATTATGATATTTTTTCTATTAAAGTTGTAACCTAGCAAAATATGTTAAATGAGGTAAATAAATAGGTATTTGAAGTGTTCCCATCGATATTAATACCGCTAAGCCTATATTGATAACGCGTACCGTACCGTACCGATTTTGTACCGAGAACCGAGGTACACAAAAATTGTACCGTACCGAACCGTACCGACCTGAAAATTGCTGTACCGCAGACCACTAACAGTGATTCACAAAGTTTTCCACCAATAATAAGAAAACTGGCAGTCATAGACTTCCATTTTTTAACATTTATAACCAAATTCTCTGTTTTGAGATTAGTTTTGAACATCTTTGTCTTCACTCGAATTACGCAGTCTGAACCAAACGTAGTTTAGAAGTTGCCATGTTCAGGGACGTAGGCGTTTGGCTAAAGAGCGTTACGTAATCAAACTACAGTACCATAGAGTTAAATGGAACAAACTTTAATTTCCAATATTTTTCATTTACACATGAATTTGATATTTATAATCGATAATCATATGATTAATTTAACCCTAGATCTGGCAATCGTCACTTTTGTGACGATTTGAGTGCGGTTACCAGCGGCGTCGTCACTTTTGTGACGATATCGACATGCGTCAAAACTTTCTAAAATAAAAATACGAAAACCGTTTTAAACCGCAATGAATCTTATACCATTAGAAAGAGGAGGTTCTGAGGATTCATATTCATATATAAAACACTATTGAGCGCCTATTATGTAGCGAGAAACATAGTTCGAAGTTAGAAGAGATTTCAACATTTGATGTCGTGGCGAAAATATTCATCATGTGATCACCAAAACAGCTGTTTTTGTCAATCGACAGAAAAGTTAATATGGAACACAGTGAAATGCCAGTGTTACCAAAGAAACCGAAATTTTTCGGACTACGAGTCGTCTGTTGACAGTTTTTTTGTATCTATTATAGTTACGGCAAAAATATTTTTCAATAAAGTAAGGTTTTTGTGCCTGAGCGGCAATGGCCTCAGCGGCGTTCGTCACTAAAAAGACGATTATAAAACAAATAATATTTACGTTTTAGAATTATTTTTTCTGGAATATATTTACAGCAAAAGAAAGAAAAAGAAAAATGCCCTTTACTTTGATGTGACTTGCTTCACTTTGCGACGGTAAATTTTGTTTTGCGAGCTTCTGAAAGGTCACCCTGATTTCTCCAATCTTGAAAAAAAAAAAAAAATGAAAAAATTCTTTATTTCAACAGGCAAAGTTAGG
Organism: Neoaliturus tenellus; assembly: GCA_030545055.2. Classification (NCBI taxonomy): domain Eukaryota; kingdom Metazoa; phylum Arthropoda; class Insecta; order Hemiptera; family Cicadellidae; genus Neoaliturus; species Neoaliturus tenellus. Next base: position 119,418,712 of record CM061534.1, on the reverse strand, counting down.
GCCACATGGCCCTTTCTTACACTTAACCTGATTACAAAAACATGCTTAATTTAAATATATCGAACTAAATAATAATTAAAACAAAATACATCTTTATCAATTTCTTACAAGAAAAAAAATTAAAATGCTACAAAAACAAATTAAAAAACAACAAAAGGTTTAAGACACTCATTCACTCTAACACACATCCGACAGTGACCCCGCAATGACAACACCCCCTAGGACGCACCGACCAAGATCATCCGCTCAAAGAAAAGTTTCTTTAGTGCTGCCACAAACCGGGGACGGCTATCGATGGACTTTATGGATTGGGGCAAATCATTCCAAAGGCGGCAAGCAGTAACAACGAAAGCTCTGTCATACACGGCAGTCCTATGGTGAGGCATTCGCAAGGTGAATGAAGCAGACCGCGAGGATCTAAGACTACTTTGTGAGACAAATTTGAAATCATTTTCAAAATATTTGGGAATTGAAGTTTTCAAGATTGAAAAGACTAATGAAAGAATTTTGATTGCTCTCAATTCATTTAATTTCAAGAGTTTTGAATCAATAAAAAAAGGTGTGATATGCTCGTAGTGTCTCAGATCATAGACATATCTCAGGCAATAGTTCTGAGACCGCTGGAGCATATCAGAGAAATTCACAGTCATGTCATTGATCACAGAGTTGCAGTAAGTAAAGTGAGGGAACACAAGTGATTTGACTAAGTGCAATTTCATATGTAACGGTAAAAAATTTTGTAATTTCTTGAGGGAGTGGATTGAAGCGAAAACCTTTCTACGAATATCCACAACTGCATCACCCCAAGTAAGAGTAGAGTTAATAGTCAGTCCTAAGTTTTTCACTTTGTCATAGTAGGGAAGAACGTTTCCGTTTACCGTTATTGGATTTACAGCATCAAAGTTAATGGAAGTTCGTAAACGTGAGTGACAGATAATAATCGGTTGAGTCTTGTTGTGATTAAGTCGGAGTCCATGCTTCTCAGTCCAAGTGATTATTCTCTTTATATCTTCATTGACTTTAGACACACATTCATTTATTTTACTTACTGAGAAATGTGCGAAGATTTGAAGGTCGTCAGCGTACATGTGGTATTTACAATGGTTAAGAGTCGAGTTAACGTCATTTACGTAAAGTACAAAAAGCAGAGGTCCAAGGATTGACCCTTGAGGCACACCGCAAGTAACTGTTTCCCAGTCAGACATATTGTCATCAACCATAACACACTGCCTCCTGTCTGACAAATAAGATCTCAGCCATTTAAGAACATTCTGTGAAAACCCTATAGCCCTTAACTTTTCTAATAGGATGTTGTGATTAACACAATCAAAAGCTTTTGAGAAATCAAACAAGGTTAGAATCGTACCCTGTCGACGTTCCATTGCAAGTCTTATGTCTTCTGTAACACGAAGAAGTGCTGATTCAGTGCTGTGCGCTGCACGAAAACCAGATTGATAGTCAGAAAGAATATTATTTTCAGCAATGAAGTCAGTAATTTGACAGTGTACGATTCTTTCTAGGCCTTTAGATAAAGCGGGCAAAATACTGATCGGCCTGAAATCCTGGCAAGAAGCAGGAGCTGAGATCTTGTTTAAAGGGCGAATAAAGGCAGACTTCCACGAAATGGGAAAATAACATTCTCTCAAAGATACTACATTAAAAATGTATGTAATGGTAGGAAGAATGGCAAAGAGAATTTCTTTGATCAAGCGTATCGATATTCCATCAAATCCTATAGCATTGCTACGGATTCGACGAATAGCCTTTAAAACATCAGATTGTATGACAGGCTTGAAACAGAACTCAGGATAATCAGATTGTTGGGTTGGGGAGTTTACTAATTCGTCAAAAAAATGCTTTACCTTTTGTTGGTCAATGTTTTGACTAAAGGAAGAAAAGAAACTATTTAATTCATTCAGAGGAATATTTACTGGTTGCGGATCCGATTGCTTCCCAAGCCCAATACTTTTCACATTGCGCCACAAAACTCTACTTGATTGGTTTTTATTTTCAAAAAGTTTATGAATATACCTTAATTTTGAGTTGCGAAGAAGTTGCTTTACTCTGTTTTTCAAATAACGATACTGTTCCATTACATTCTCATCACGAGAACGTTTAGCTCTTCTATAAAGACAATCACGTTGAGCCATTAAACTGCGAATTACAGGTGTCATCCATGGCACTGGCTGTCTTTTCGTTAAGCGTTTCTTTACAATAGGTGCATGTTTATCAAAAAGTTTTAAAATTGCAGCATTGAGTTCATTGACCATTTCATCTAAAGAATTTAGATTTTCAATAAAGTGCCATGGCGTTTGTTGGACATCACGCATAAAATCTACGTGATTCATATTTTTAAAGTCTCTGTATTTGGTGAATTTATTCTTGGGCTTAGGAGTTTTGATTGAATACACACAATAGATGAGGTCATGCTTAGATATTGCAGGAACTGGAAGCTGCCCATGATGAATAATGAGTTGGGGATCTGATACTACAATTAAGTCAAGGAGAGTGTCAGACTCGGCAGTGTGATGTGTAGGTTGAAGTGGAAGTATAGTCAAATTGCATGAGTCAAACATTGAAGTCAAATGTCTATATTCATAGTTTTGTAAAGTTGAAAGTAAGTCCGTATTGAAGTCACCCATGATCAAGACATGACTGTACCTAAACATGCAATTTAAAAGTGCGTTCTCAAATTCTAATAAACTACCTGTTCTTGGAGGTCGATAGCACACTCCCAACAACAGTGCATCCGCCCCAGACAGGTTAACTTCAACAAGTAAGAATTCTGGCTTAGCCGAGTACTCAGAAGAAGAAGAGTGGACAATTTTGAATTTTATACCCTCCCTGACATACACCGCAACGCCTCCACCCTGCGCACCGATTCTATCATTACGTTGCAGAGCATAGCCAGGAAGAGATACTTCATTAGAATGAATACTCGGCTTAAGCCAGGATTCAGAAATGCAAATCAAATCAAAGTTTCTTGAACTAAAGATTTCCCTAACCTCATCAATATGAGCAGGCAATGACTGAGCGTTGATATGCGCCGCCTTCAGTTTTTTTGGATAGGGAGATAAACAGTGAGTAAGGTAATCAGCGGTGGAGAGTATTGGAAGTGTAGAGGGACTGGGGACTGTGGCGGTGGCAGGGGCGGGGGCGGGGGGAGTGATAAGCCGGCCGGCGTGACAGGCACTGTGCCGCGGACTCGCTATCCCGGGTCCACGGGTCGCGGCGCCACGGCCGGCGCATCCCAGGAGCCACTCCCACACGGGGACACTGTCAGATTCACGCACACACACACATACATTCATACAAAATTGTATTTCTTGATCTTCTTGTAAATTGATCTTCTTCGTCTTGGCCCAAAATGGTGGTCGTAAATACCAAAATGTAACTTTCTTTGGAACTACAATATATTTCCTACAATATCAACATCACATTTTACTAAAAAATCAATTTATTACAATATTTTATACAGTTGTGAAATACTTGGAAAACTAGTCAATAATTGAGGTTGTAAAAATCGGTACGCATTATCATAAATTCGCCGGTACACCTTTTTGTGTTGTATATTTTGTACAATATTTATATATTTCCTAAAATTAGAATAAATTCCCTACAATTTTTATATTTCAGAATTTTAATAAGGTTTGTTTTACAAATTTTATGTTGCTTTGAAAATTTTATAATAATTAGGTTTTTGTAACAAAAAATTCGAAGTCTTACATTCTGACATCATTTACTCATACATTTTACCATTCAAACCCATACAATTATATATTTTTTGAAAGATCAGTTATTTTTTTATCATGCAGTATCATATCTATTTACTGTAGATGCATTCTACTATTTTAGGCTATATATATATATATATATAAATAAAAAAAGTGTGCAATTTTCTTGTCTTTTGAGCGTTAACAATTTTTTTATAAAAAAAAAATTGTTTGGGAGTATTTAAAAAACAATGATATTTCTACATAGGGAATCATATTTCAAACAACTTTTACATTTAGGTTAAGTGTGAAAAAAAAAAATTATTTGTTGGCTTTCTTGTGGGTTGTTTTCAAAATTTATATTTTGCTGAATCCAAACATTTGCAAACTTTTTGCTTCTAGGCCTAAACGCATTGCTTGAAAATATATTTTCTTATACCATTCTATTGTAAATTTATCCCTGAAACAGTACACTTATTCCAAAGCAATTGGTCTGTGTGACGAAATATATGGTACCACTACAAAAAGGCAGAAATGGCTCTGCCAACGGTGTCAAACATGAACGCCAGATCTAGGGTTAAAGTTTAATTCTGTTTTTATAGATGCTGAAAACATTTAAGTTATTGTAACAGTATTTAAAGCCAATCATTTTGTAATTGATGAAGCAAAGACACAAAAAGCCCTTTACACATTAAATTCAAGAGATGATTTTGACAAATCCATAAAGTTATTAGGAATACATATTGATCACAATCTTACCTGGAGTGAACATGTCAACTTAGTTTGTAATAAATTGTCTAAAGTAATATATTTGTTAAAAACTTTGAAATTTTATATTCCTGTTAATTATTTGTTAATTATGGAATATTAGTTAATAAATTAATCGGTAGTAGCTCTTACACAAGACAAAACTTTCTGATGTGTAAGATACGAGAGTTTAATGTTTATGGATTATTGACCGACCTGGAAAGAATATCTACCTTTTATCAAAACAAAATTTTTCACGTGAACAAGCTTTCGTCCACAGTCAAAATACATTTTTTTATGAATGATTTAATAGGCCTTATTAAATATTTCGGCCATGTTCGTTCAATACATTTAAGAAATTTAAAATCCAAACAACTTATAGAATGAGTCATTACATTCCAATAAACATTTAAATACTTTTTTTGGAAACATCAATGAGAAAAATTGATATTTAAGTAAACTTAATATACTGTAATTACAAAAATACAAGCTAATTAATCACGGCCCGTCGGCATGGCCCACGGCTACCTGCCAATCAACAATTAAACTTTTACCTTTGAATAAGCATAGAAAGAGTCCTATACTTACTTACTTACTTACTCCTGTGGCCACTCAAATCCAAGGAGATTTTTGGCCTCGCCAACAAGTTGCCTCCATCCTTCTCTATCATCTACTTCGTCCACCTCTGCTCCCAGTTTTCTTACATCCCAAGCAACCTGGTCATCCCATCTCAATCTTTGTCTCCCCAGTGGTCGTCTTCCTTCAGGCTTTCCTTTCCACACTCTTCTTACACAGTTATCTTCTTCTCTCCTTCTAACATGCCCAAGCCATCTTATTCTCCTACTTCGAATTAAAGCCACAATATCAGGTCTTCTAAAAAGTTCTCTTAACTCTTTATTCTTTCTAATCCTCCACACCCCATCTTCCGAAGTTGGTCCGTATATTCTCCTCAATATTTTATGTTCAAAAGTTATTAGTTTTCTTTGTATGTTTTTTGTGAGGGTCCATACTTCTGATCCATAAAGGAGAACAGGTTGAATTATTGCCAGATATATCCGAATCTTGGTGTTTCTTGACAGGAGTCGGCTTTTCAAGAGTTTCGATAGGCCCCAATAACATCTATCAGCTGCATTCAATCTAGCTTGTATTTCCAGTTCTATCTTATTCTGGCTGTTTATTAAGACACCCAGATATTTAAATTCTTCTGTAATAGAAAATTTGTGTCCCGAACATTCCAGTGTTGAGTTTACAGGCTCTGCCTGCCTTCCTATTTTTATAAACTTTGTCTTATCTTCATTCACTTGTAGGCCAACTTTTCCTGCTTCCATTATGAAGGATTCTGCTAATACTTTTAAGTCATTTTTATTTTCGGCTAATAAGGTTACATCATCGGCAAATGCCAATATGTTGATCTTTCCTTCAATATTAGCACCCAACTGAATAGATTTTACTGCTTTCAAGGCATCTTCAAGGGCAAAGTTGAACAAAAGAGTATTACAGCTTAATCATTAAATTTAATTTAATTAATATGGTATATGATAGGAAATAAACAATTATCTTTAACATGTTTTAAAACATGTTTAAAATACCCCCCCCCCCCCCAACAATTTTTATTCATTCAACACCTTTCTTATCCACGGCAAAAAAGGCCTATATATTTTCGAAAAAGCCCCCCCCCCCAAAATCACATGCACAATCCGCCCCTGGTTTTAGCGGCGGTGGCTGTTAAGATGTAGTGTAACTGGAACAGCCAGCTGTGTGTAGTCCGTACTTTGGAACAGCCAACTCTCGACACAACCTGGTGGTGAGATTAGTGAGATGCTCAATTAATTACAACAATGAGAGGCGTGGGGGTGCGTAGGGCAGTCGGAACAGCCAATGCTCAGCGCAGCCAGGTGTTGAGTTGCCCAATTAAAAAAAAACTGCAGAATATTTAACATGGGGTCTCTTATAAGATATAAGATATTCTTATAAGACTCTGTATTCATTGGTAAGATTGAGTAAAACACTCAAGGGCCACCTTGGCCCTGGCATAAGATTGTTTAATCATTTGTCACCCCAAAAAATAAGAAGCCTGCCTTTCAAAAATTTCAAGAATAAAATTCATAGAATTCTGGTAGCCAATCCATGTTATAGTTTTAAAGAATATTTTGAAACCTCTTTTAAATAATATTGGTATTAAGTTTGAAAATGATATAGTTCTTGTTATTCAGATTATTTTATATTTAAATTGTTTCATTGTTAATATATTTTAATTTTATTCATGTTTCAACAAGTATGTTTATATTCATTATTTATTTTGTTGTTGGATTTAATATTGACGTATTTTTAATAAGTCTCTATCATTAGTGACTTAAGTTATGTTCTTTTCTTTTGCATAGTAAGCTTCCTAAACCATGACAAGGTCTCATGCACAAATTTTGTAACGTGTCCTTAGACCAATAAAGATTCTGATTCTGAACAAAGGCATCACGGACTTAAGCAGTAAAACAATACAGTTTTCCAAAGTCTGTGATTAAATCACGGACTTAGGAAACACGTATTGACTTTTAATTTGGACTAAACAATGTCTTTTCCAAAAGAAATATATTTAAAATTGGAATTTATACATTTTAAACACTCCAAAATTATATATACTAAAAACCGTTTCTAGATAGCCTAAATCAATTTTTCTGGTTGGTAAAGTATACGTAAGATTGTAATTGTAATTGTAGATTGTTGTGCTTTTATCACGGACTTAAGCACAAAAGAGAAAGAATACAACTTCCTTACTCCGTGAAACTACGGATTTTGGTAACGACGTATTGACTTTGTATTTGGGCTGAACAATGTTTATTTTTTATCAGAGACATATTTTTAAATTTGACAAACTTAACTTATATTTTAAACATTCCAAAATCATCTGCTAAAGTCCGTCTTTAGGTAAATCAATTCTAACCAGTAGGTAAATCATATTTATATCGCCATTGAGTTCGTCCTTTATGGATGAGATGTTTGCAACGTGATGAGAGTGCTGGAATTGGCAGACAGATCTTCCGTTCAAACTTGAGTCATATAATAAGGTTAGAAATGACTTCCCATTTCTTATCAATCAATATTACGATGTTTTTTCAGTTATTTTTTGGATGTCATTAACATTATTGCCTGTGAAACTAAGAGTCACAGATTTTAGCAGCACAATCACGGACATTTTGGTCACTTGAATCACGGACTTATGTCAGAATGGCAAAACAATGTAACGGCATTATTTAGTGCAATAGTAAAATTAATTTCACGTAATGTTACAAACAAAAACCATGGATTTGTTTAGAATTTAATACGGTAGCAAAAAAATTAGTAGTATGATATAAATTTGTTAATCTTTATCTATTTTTTCATGTTCAGTAAAGAGATGGGCATCCCTTAAGGTCACAGTATTTGGGTGATTTACCTTATTAAGTTCAGGGGTGTCATGGTGCCGGAACGCGCCGGAACGCCGTTCCGGCACTGGTTTTGGCTGGAAGTGGAGATTTTATAAAATTTTTTTATTACAAATTTAATTATAAATAAAGAAATATTTTCCAAGCAAGAAGATTACAAGTTGACTAAAGATATAGCGTTCATCGACTGCCGAGTCAACGGATATTTTTCAGATTACAATAATTTGCGGTTCAACACCAATCATGTTCACTTTGATAACGGCGCTGACAACATTAGCTTTGATAACATTAGCTCTTATTTGGTAACAACTACAGTGATATGAATGCCTGCCGCCAGAGACGCTATTGTCAGTATGGACAGTGGTTTGATGAAAAGTGAAGAGAACTGTATCGAATGCTGACTGAAACGATATGTCATAACCTAATAGATTAGCTGAATGCATTCGGGAAATAATACATGATCGCTTTGCGCAGAGTAAGAACGTCCAAAAGCTGTTTGTTCATATGAATTTATATCAATCAGAAAAACTATAAACATTCTAAATTTTTCAATTTGTTTACAACACCCACATTGGCTTTTAAAATGTGGTCATTTTTCAAAATATCTATATTTCACTTTATTATATATTTTTCTTCTAAAAGTTTAGAATGTTGTAGAAACGTACTTTGCGGTGTTTACTTTCTCGTTGTACTTTGCCTATTCTTGTTGGATTGTTTATTACGCTTGCTCTGTGCCTAGTCAGGCCTACACTGGCTTATTAATACATCGCGTCTTTGTTTGATGATAGTTGCCCTTGAAGTTTTATGAAATAAATAGACCTATAGGATTTAAATAGTTAACCAAATGTGAAGCACGAATAGTTTAGTTGTAAATAAATAATTAATTGTAATCATGAGTGATTCTAACACTGGCGATACCGCTTCAATGATGGCATCTGCCGCTTCTACAACAGGCCTAGCCTACTGCGGATACCGCCAACACCCTGCCAAAAATAGTTTTTGAGTTTGGCTTTGAATTTCTTTTTAATCAAGTTAAAAGTTAGCAGACAGCATAAAAAATAAACTCCAAAACCTTGTCAAAAAGTAAAAACGCTTTATTGGGCAATTTAACATCATAACATAAACAATTCTGTAGGTGGAGTTTGGTGAGGTGGGGGGGTGGGGCATTGGGACGCCCTACCTCAAATATGGGCCAGGTGTACCGTTCTGCCACTGAAAAAATTGCCATGACACCACTGATTAAGTTTCACATAACTTAAAATATCAAAACATTGAACATCTATGAAAACAGAAGTAAAAGTTTTGCAAAAACGTTGGCTATTGAGCCACTACAAAATTAAGTTTTTAAATTTACTCATTATTTTGTAACCGCCATTGAAGTTATAAAATTAAACTTTTTTCCTTATATTTTAGCTGTTCCTGTCTTGATAATGGACAAACTCCGGCGAGCTTTGGCTGGCGATGATGGCAGGGATGATGACAGTACTACTGGAATAATGCCTGTAAGGATATTGAATAATTAGTCTAATAGTAGTTTAATTACTGGCCTACAAACGTTCAGCAAATTCCCCTTTAATTAAGTATATCTATTTCGTTGTTAATAGTTACCTAGTAAGATCTAAGCCTGAGACCATAATAGGTCTAGGCCTACTTTTTTCTGTAGTTTTATGTACTTTGGAAACAAAAACATGTGTTTTTTTATATCTCTCTTTACATGAGTTATGCCAGTGGTTCTATTACTTTTTTTATGGAAAGTTTCGATTTTATGAAATAAAATTGGTTCAAGATGATCATGAATTTTTGGTAAAAGAGCTTAGAAAAACTATAGGCTCTATTACAGTATTATTCCATCATAGGCAATAATTTTGGAACCCTGGTGAACATCAAAAGTAATTTTAGGCTAGGCTTTATTAGAGATTAAAAACTTTCTGGTGTATTGACAATTATAGTTAACTCCAATTAATTCTTATTATATGTTGAAATTGTTGCTTTGCAGAGATTGTTGGTGGTAAGTAAACAAACTGAATCAACATTGGTTTTTGTGCTTTATAATGTTTAAAAATTGTTAAACAAATATAAACTTTAAACACTCACTTTTATTTACTGTAGACCTTAAGTTTTTATCTCAACTATGTCCAATTGTTGATCATCAAAAAATTATTACTCCATTAGAGAGAATGAAATAACATACCGATGATAAAGATGTACAGGTAATTAACACATTGAACCCTGAGTGCTTAACAGGGCTTATATGTAGTAATACTGGGCGTTTTTGAATCAATACAAAAAATTGTTAATTCTTTTTTTTTTTAACAAGACCACTGCAAACTATACATCATTTTAAAGAGGAAATCAGGACCTTTAAGAAAATATGTTATAGGGTAGTAAAATTTATTTTATAATTTTTCATATAATAAACAACATATATTCTAAATCCCCCTTAGCAGCAGACCTGCATACTCAGTGACTTTCCAATGGAATTAGCGAATTTCCCATAGGGAATAAGCTATTACCGTAGGTCTCATGGTAAGACCTAAGCCCGGGACCATGTTACTTTTTCGTTTTTAGGTGCCCAGAGACCAAAAATAATAGTCATTAAAAATTATATATACATATATATATACATGTATGTGTCCCTAGGCATGATAACTCTCGTAAAAACGGTCCGATCGACACCAAATTTGGTAGAGATGTGTAATCCTACGTTTATTCGGATGAGTTCGTAAACCAGACATATCGACCTACCGGAAGGGGTAGTTTTGGGGGGTTTTGTACCCCAAAATTGGGGTTTTTGCATTTTTCATATGTAAATTTAAAAAATTTTTCATTTTTATTTTAACCATTGAATTTAGCTCAAAAAAACACACAATTTAGTATTTTGAAGCTTTGCTCTATCTCCATTGGTTACCGAGATATTACAAAGTCTAAAGACAGTACATTGTATTTTTTGGCTCCAATGTTAATCTTATGGAGAATAGGGATGTGTTAATATTTCACTTATTAACAAATATTTTTCGATGAAACTTGTTATTCAGCTTCATTTGGTTGAGATTCATCCATTTATGGTAAAAAATCTTGGTTTTTGCGCTTATCATGGCAGCAAACCTGCATACTCTTTTCCCATGTTAATTATATGGAGAATAGTCAAACTCCTTTATTTATGGACAGATATTGATAAAACTTAGTACATGGCTTCATATGGTCGAAATAAATTTTTTTATGATAAAAACCTACTTTTAGTGTTCCCCATGGCAGCATACCTGCATACTCTCCCTATATTTATCATAAGGAGAATATTTATTTCCCTATTTATGAGCATGTGATTTTATTTGGTTTACAGTTTTATGTGGTCAAAATTAATATTACAAATTTGGAAATTCGCTGAGTACGCAGGTCTGCTGCGATGGGGAGTATTTTGCTATATTTTCTATTCCCCCCATAAAATCCATGGGGGATGAGAGTATGTTGGTTCACCCGCCATATGGGTTTTGTTGGTAAATATAACTTAAACCCTACCTAGTCAATGTACATACCAAATTTTATCAGATTATGGTGTTCTTTTTATTTTCATCGTAAACCCGTAGGAGGAGTAAGTAGGGTTGCCGCCATATGGGTTTTGTAAGCAAGTATAAGTCAACGCTTCCTAATGAATGTACAAACCAAATTTTATCAAGATATGACAATAAATAAGCAAGATAGAAGGTTTTGTTGATTTCCCATAAGAATCTATAAGAAATCTATAAGAATATGGGAATCTATAAGAATCCCATAAGAAAAAAAAACAATCTAGTATTTTAATTTTTTTACTTAAAGCTTAAATGGTTATAGAGAAAATTCAAAAACTTTGTTTTCCATGTTTTTTTTTTTTTTTTTTTTTTTTTTTTTTAAGACACTACTCTTCCCTGCCTTCAGCTTGTTCCCAGGTTACTCCCTTAATGTATAGATATACATATATGTACAAACATATATTTATATATAACAAAATTTGTTTGTATTTGCTTAATAAACCAATATTGCTTAATAATATTTCCGATCCATAATTTGGCTTTGTTGAGAGTGGCATTCGCGGTACGAATGCTATGCCCTACACTCACTCATAAGGTTCAACGTGTTAATTTATCAAAATTGAATTAAAACTAACGTAAGCAAAGCTCGGTAAACCAGGTACTAATAAACAAAAGATAAAATTTGCTTGGTAACTAAATATAATTTTTTATTTGAATAATTAAAAAAATTATTTTAGTTTTTAAATTATTAAGGCAGAAGTATTAAATACTACTTGATTATATTAATTTCTGTAATCACCATTTTCTGCAATTAATTAATTGTAACTAAATCATTTGTGGTTTAAAGAAAAACAGTGCATTAATACTAATTTAATGTAATTTACACTGGACACACCTCTAATGTGTCTAGTATTGGTAAGAATGTTACTTAGTAATCTATTTTCTTATGTACAACATTCAACAGACACTAACATCGTTGTTGTGTTTTTTAATAACAGCATTTAACTTTGTAAGCTTGTTGTAATATGTGTTTTTACTTGAACATTTTTGTTGTGTATGATGCCTGTTTGTCTGTTTTATCTTCCCTTAATTCAGACAACTCCGGATTCATCCACACCACTTCTTCCACGTGTAAGTCTATGTATACAACCAGCATACTTACAACACAACAGTAGGTTTGAAAGTATCCCATCATCACAACACTTTAATTTTGGAATATCTCTAGAACTTGTTGAGTTTTTTATAGCCTAAGACAATTTTATCAAATATATATTTACAATTAGAACCATTATTTATTTTGTTGCATGACTTTATTGGGCTGAAGCATTTTGCACCCTATATTTTCATTGGCATCTTGATGCGATGATTAATTTTAATTTGAATGAAATGTCAAATTTAGGAATTAGAAACACATCACAAGGTTACTTTATGGTTCTTAGTGCGTAACTTAGTCCTAGACCCTAGCCCTAGATATTGCTGGCCAGATCCAACATGTCTCTTAGGTGTATTAAGTTGAGGCAGCGAGCCAAGGGTTTCGTGAGTGTGGAGGTCAAAGTCAAAAACATTTATTCCCGATGACATTTTAATGATTATGGGAAAGGTCATGTTGGTTAAAGCTGTTTGCAGAAAGTCAATCTTTTAATCATAAATTAAAATAGAGAATTATAACAAATATATATAATAGATAAATATGAATGTTGGCATGATTTCCAGGGTAAAGATGAAAATAAACCTTTAAAATAGTTAACAGGCAACAAAGAAAATTTAAACTAACACCCAGGGGTGGACTGACACTATGAAAAGGGCGGTGGAATGGGTATCGGAGGGGCGCTATATACGAGTATATATATACATATATGGCATTCATATTATTATGTATATAATAAAGAAAAAAGAACATTTATTATGAATGTTTCGACTATCATGTCATTTTATAGCAATTAAAATTGCAACCTTACAATATTAAAGAGTTTAGGCCTATAGTGTTATTACTTGAAAATTACATAGGCCTAGTTAAAACTTGTGACAAAAAACCAAAACAAAAAATATAAACATTTTTTGTATATTATACAAAAATATATATTTTTTGTATTTTTTATATGGGTACTTTGGTCTTTATTTCTAATGATTAAAATAACAGAATCCCCAAAAAATTAAACAATTTACAATATATCTACAGAAGTATATTACTGTAGTTTGTAAAATCAAACAAGTGTTAAAACAGTAACTTCTTAATTTTTAATAAACTGATATTAATAATCAGAGTAAAAAGAACTTTACAATAAGCATTTGAAGGCTTTGTAGGCAAGTATTAAGCTTGAAAGCCCTAGTTTTTTTATCTTTATCAAAACCAACATATTTTATTTACATTAGCCTACTGTTGTTTATATTGGATGCTGCCCATAAAAGTTGAGTCAACATACCAACAGTTTATACGTGAATAAGTCTTCGTATGTTCGCTCTTCTCACTCAGCTTGTCGATTATCTAATAATTATTGATATTGACAAGAATATCTCCCTCCATTTTCATGAGAAATAAGGTCTTAAAGTGTTCATCAGTGAGTCGTGAACGGAGCCTTGTTTTGATATATATTAATTATGAAAAAACCCATTCACATGACTCTTGGATAACTGTTAGTGGTAATATCAAGAGATATTCTTAAAGACTTTAAAAATGTTAGTGTACAGTCTTGAATACAAAAATATTTTACTCAAGTAAAACGTCGAATGCACACTTGAAGCAAGTATTGCATTTTTACCACTTTTACACTGAATATTACTGCACATCATTAGGGTCTCTTTATTCGTCATCATTTAAGTTGGAAACCAATTCTTCTTTCGAGGCTCACCTTCAAAATCATCGGTTGGTTCTGTTATGTTTACCGGCTTCGACAACTGGTGATGCCACGGTGATGTAAAATATACTAATTCCTCCTTCAGTTTCCCCTCGTCATTATCGGTGACTTTTGCAGCTTTGAAGACATCGGCAAACTTGGACCTAGCACCTTTTAAATCCTAAAAGCGACTTTTTTTTAAGTGCACCTTACTAGCCTCCTTGCTTGAGCATAGTCAAGATCCTTGGTCTGTAGGTAATCTGAAAGTCGAGTGGTGTGCTGAAAAATCATCAGGAAAGTCATTGCAACGAGGATTGCCTGGAAACTGCGTAGTTTCTGCAAAATGCAAATACAGCATCGTTCCTAACCTGTTAAAATTGTCGATTTATAAAAATAATTGATTAAAAGAATCGTTTTTATACGCGTATTTATATTCAAAATTGTACATATTCCAGAATAAATATAAATATAGGCCTACACTTCGCGTAAGGTTAAAAAAAAAAATCATCCCCCTGAGATGAGATCGACCTTTACTTGTACTACGTCGCAATGGTCGCGCCCAGGCTGACAGCTGTTTCGCCGCACAGGTTAGCCAACTATATCGAGTTATTGCTACACGAAAGAGTTCCCAGTTGGAGCAATTTCTCAAATTTGAACATTCAATTTATATGAATATAAACGTATTATATTCAAGTCATGAAGTGCAAACACATATTAATCGTTTTAGGAAAAATAAAAATTCACAAATATTGTACTTTCCAAAAATATATTTTAAAATTCCTCATAATGAAAAAAATTTATCCTAGGGGCGCCGGGGCGCCTTTTTGGGGAGGGCGCACCGGGAATTTTCCCGGTGTCCCGGCGGCTCAGTCCACCCCTGCTAACACCGGACATAAAAGTAATATATCACAGCTTAAAAAACATCAAATTAAAAACATTTCCATTTTTAAGTAGAAAAACCAAGGAACTTATTGAAGTGGTAGAAGGAGTGTTCAATAAGAAACTTAAAAAATTTTAGTCTTTTAAATGGTAACTGGAGGACTTCTCTAGGCAGCCTATTCAAACATCTTAGGCCCATTATCCTGTGTTTAGACTTGTGTTTTTCCAGTCAAATATAGGGTACGTTGAAGCGGCTTCTTCTTTTAGTATTATGGCTATGTATGTCACCCGTCAAGACAAATCTGAGTTCTTAAAACTCAAATTTTAGATGACGACAAGTTAAAATATGTAAATTAACAACAGTCAAAATGTTGAACTCAACAAAAATTTGGCAACAGTGCTCTATCGGATTATTCTTGCCATTATTCGGATTAGACAAGAGTAAATTGGAGAGAACACTGAGAGGTGTAAAGGGTACAGACTTTCTGAATATAGTGAGCCCTGAGGATAAGGACAACATGATTGATGTTTCTTCCCCAACTGTTTTTGTCAGTGTGGAGAATACAGGTTTTCTCCCTAGAGGCTGAGAGACAGTTTTATCGGTTAATTGGAATTACATGGTTTTTGTAAGAAAGTTAAAAGCTCCAAGGCTCATGCTTTACACAGCATCTTTCTTGAATTTGGATTCATTTACAACTCCAGAGGATGCTAATACACTGTCGCGTAGCAACTACCTACTACGAGGAACTACCTGTTCCTCAGTGTTGTTTTCAACCTCACGCATAATCGGATATGTTTTGTCCTGCACTAGACTTAAGTTCAGCGGACACCTTATACTACTGTTTTTCTTTGTAACAGACCTTGGACTACGGTTTCTAAAGAATGGGTTAAGGCATACCTCAGGACCGCTTTTTGTACGTCACACGCTATGGGCTCGAGAGAGATATTTGCGCCCCTCCCCCCTGATTGATCATCCTGTAGTAATGAAAACCGAGAGTCAGAAGCATTCCATACGCCCAAAATTGAATTTTTTCCCTTTGAGCCCTCAACAAACCCAAAACCTCTTCCACTTCTGGGCCTGGTCCTTGCTTACCTGATGGGTGGGCAGTGCTGCCAGCCCTGCAATTACAAAGTAAAGCAAACGAAATTGACCCCTAGGATTCATCCACTTAACATCCTAGAGTTAGCAACAGTAAAATTAAAATATTTCATTTAATTATTAATGAGACAGAATAATACCTGTAATGTTATTTCGTGATTACTAAATTAGTTTCATTGTGATCAAAATTTAGCTCTTTTAGACTTTGTCAAATTTTGAAATTATCTATTGAGCGGGGTCCACATTCTATAGGAAACCTGTAGAACTTGTAATACCTGTTTGCACGTTTGCAGCAGCATGGGGGTAATCGACCCTTACCGAACCATATGGTTCTCCTTGTTGGGGGCTGCAGTGAGTTACTAAGTGCTTAAGCCAAGATCTGAGCTATAATCTGAAACTTTGCACAGTACTGCTCAATAGTATTTTGTATTCAGTGATTGCATGGATTTCCACCGGACAGTGCTGCTGCTACGGTATGTTTCAAAGGATAATGGTGAAGTACATGAAAAAATCATGCGGCTGTGAATTAGTAATTAAAACGGTTTATAAACATTTTCATATGATTACTAGATTTCCATGAGAACTAACCGTGAAAGTCAGTAAGGCAGAGTTGAATATTTTAGAATGTTCAGCGGAGATATCACAGAAAACTGTTTCAAACAACACTAAAATTCCTTAAAACTCTAGGAACAGATATTTTTGCCATAAAACCTTTAGAATACTTATAATTCTTGCACATTATTGGTAAAATTGTGCTTTATTTGGATGCATGGTAGTTTTGGATTAGTTCTTATTCTAATGTTTATTATGTAATTTAACTATGAGTGCCCTTATTTTTATTTGCATTTACATGTGCCTTCATTTATGTTTGTAATTATCTGTATGTTATTGATGTTAATTTAAATACAGCGAAGAATCTTCATGAAACATTATCTTCTGCACTCCATTTTGAACATGCACATTCCACAGTTTGATCAGAGCTCAGAAGGCTTTAACTTCTTGTGTAAATTGGAAAACAGTACCTTAAAATGAAAAATAGAGCTTGTTTATTGAGGGTGTCTACTGGTCACTGAAGTCACCACAAGTCACAGATTTTACGTAGTGGTCACATAAGTCACCAAAAAATCACTTATTTTTCCTTTAAATGCGAGAAAAGTCACAGATTTTTTGTATAAATTAAGAAAATAATGCGATTGTGAGCAAAAGTTTTGCGACTTTAGCAATTTCATCCCAAAATTTTCTAAATAGCCCACCTAAAAGTCACTGATTTTTAACATTCCCCCCCCCCCCCCCCCAAACTAAAAGTCACCAAAAAGTCACTGATTTTTGTACCAAATTGGGGGGTGATGTTGTTCGCGTCCGCAGCATTCCATTAAAGTTGCACGTACTCCCGGGTGGTGCTAAACGAACAACAATTTTTGGCAGCTGAACTATTGCGCAAGTGATCTCTCAGCTATGCCAGCTGCCAGACCAAATCCAAACGGCCCTTTCCAGGGCCACTTTAGAAATATAGGCTCAGTTTTAAATATTTGTCATTTTAACGTAGAGGGTCTGAGCAAATCCAAAAGTGACTGCCTCAGCAAAGTGCTGCTAGAAAATAATGTCGATGTCCTTGCACTACAAGAAACACATGTAGAAGACTTAGAGAACAGTGCGAGGGGCAACATCACAGGATATAGGCTTGTGGATGCAATAGGACACAGGGTCTATGGCGTGGCGACTTATGTTAGGCAAAACATAGACGACATGTAAGTCTCCCACAAAAGTTGAGTGAACAGCATATTTACTGTTGCTGTTAAGGTATCTCAGACTACCATTGTAAATGTCTACAAACCGCCGAACATCCAGTGGTCAGATACAGTTCTCCCAACTTTTGAACATCCTGTGGTATATGTAGGTGACTTTAACAGTCATCACACCCAGTGGGGATACTCGTCCGATGATGACAACGGCACTCGTCTTTCAAGCTGGGCTGAAAATAACAACTTTTTCCTGGTATTTAATGCCAAAGACCCACGCACTTTCCATTCAGCTCGATGGCGTCGTGGGTACTCTCCAGACTTGTGCTTTTGTTCTTGTGACTGATCAACAACACCTACACCAACTTGCAGGTGCCTTTCCTCATTCTCAGCTTAGGCCTGTACTAATATCAATGGGAATCCAAATTCCTCTCGTAAGATCTTTTCCTCGGCCAGGTGGAACTTCAACAAAGCTGAGTGGGAGGCCTTCTCCACCAGGCTTTACAAAGGCATCAGGTTCATCCCTCCTAAAATAAAAAACTACGATCGGTTTACACAACTCGTTCTGTCAGTGCTCGCCCCACTGCTGTTTAATGTGTATACAGCCGACATTCTAGACACTCGCTCCTCAAAGTTCGTTTACGCAGATGATATAGCTCTGGCTTATCAGCACAAGGAATTCCAACTAGCTGAGGAAACACTAACAAATGACCTCACGAACCTCAGTGAATACTTTAAAGCCTGGAAGCTAAATCCAAACCCAACAAAAACTGAGGTTTCTTGCTTCCACTTGAACAATAGAATGGCCCACCAAAAGCTTAAAATTGTATTTGACGGTGTTGAGCTAAAGCACAATGAAAACCCACAGTACCTGGAGGTCACTTTAGATCGGTCCCTGACATTAAAAAGCCACCTACAAAATACAGAAGCCAAGGTGAGAACCAGGACTAACATTGTCCATCACCTTGCTGGCTCCACATGGGGAGCTAACGCACAAATTCTGCGAATCAGTGCTATGTCCCTAGTTTACTCAACTGCTGAGTACTGTGCTCCCGTGTGGTTGAACAGTGTACATTTCAGGGATATCGACGTCCAGCTAAACAGGGTTATGAGAGCCATTAGTGGTACCTCATGGCAACCCCCGTCCCCTGGCTCCCTGTCCTGTGTAATATCGCTCCACCTGAAACCAGACGATGCACTCATTAGGGAATATACTAAGATCTTATCTGCTCCACACCTACCCATCCATGATTACCTACCCCAGGAGACGGGCAGATTGAGGTCCCGAAGACCACCACTGCGGACAGCATCCTAGTTGACGGACACAAACTTTTCAATCCATACCGACTGGACTTCCTCCTGGACTCTTTCCAAGGTCGGAATCACTTTTTGATTGCTGACCCAACCTTAGCAGTAAGTGGTATGGATCTTCCTCGGAAGCAGTGGACTGTTCTCAATCAATTCCGCACTGGAGTGGGAAGATGTAATTATCGGAAATACAAATGGGGAATGACAGATGACCAGTCATGCGGCTGTGGAGCGGAGTTCCAGACTATGACTTCACATAGTCATTGAGTGCCCTTTGAGTGCTTTCCCGGAAGGGCTGATGGGCCTTCATTGTGCAAGTGAAGCTGGGCTGCAATGGCTTAGCGCCCTGGATTTAGCTTTATAGAGAGGTCATTAATGTTTATTTTAGTTTTATTTTAAATGTATTGACGCAGGTGTTTTGCACTGCAGAACATCTTTTATTTATTTTATTATTATTTATTATTTTTAAGGTGGCGGCTGGCTATGACAGCCATACGATGTATATATATATATATATATATATATATATATATATATATATATACCAACTTGGCAGTAGACACCCTGTTATTTATTTTTCAACAAAAAATAATAGTAAATAAATTTTACAAATTTTAAAGTATTGCCTAACTTTGACTTTCATAAGGTGCATTTTGAATGAGAGCGAAATCACAGTAATTGTGAGGATTGATGATTTATGGATTTTATTTACAAACTTCAAAGTTCAGTGACTCCTTAATTTTGTAAGATTAAAATCAGTGTAGGTGAAATGGTTTATAGCCGGGGGCAATAGAACAGGCGTGTCAAGGTCAGGACTTTTAATGAGCCAGCTGTTTTTTCTCATTTAGCTACATGTTAAATTTATTTAACTTGATCGTCACCTGCCTGTTCTATTGCCCCCGACTCGTAGCCATTCATAACCTGGCCCAGGTAACTACTGTACTATCTAGGAAATTTTAAACAATGATACAAATACAGTATAGAGTTGATTATCCGAACAGTCAACTCTCCGAACCCCTGAACGGCTTACTAATTCAGTGTACAGTATTAGAAGAAACTTATTTTGGAAAGGTCAAAAATGATGCAAGTGTCTAAAACAAAAAATTTCCATTTTTGATTTTTATCTCTTTTTTTTATTGAAGTCTATTTAGAAGTATTTTTTGTTGAAAACCTGCTAATTAACTGTTTGTGGTGAGTGGTAAATAATTTTGTGTTTGATTATCCAAACAATTTGGTTATTCAAACCACCCACGGTCCAAATTAGTTTGGATAATCGTCTCTCTTTTGTATTAATATTTGGCTTAAGTCCGTGATCAGCACCTTATTTTATTTTCAGAAGTTTTTAAACACCTTGAATGAGCATCTTGTGTTAAAAAAATATGTGTTTCCTTTAATGTCAAAATAATTCAATCTAACTGTTGCAGAATTTGGATGCCACCACCCTGAGTTGGTCAACCAGGATAAAATGCTTTGCGTTCTGCTTTATCTTGGGCATTCTGGTCTCAATGTTAGCATCTCTGTCTCTATTTCTGCACCGTGGGTGGACACAGTTTGCTACACTCTACACTATGGGAAACATCATTTCTATGTTGAGGTACGATATATACTTTTTTACTTCACACAATTATTATTACCTGAGCAGCTTACTAATTTAGTGGACAGTATTAAAAAAACCTATTGCGAAACGTTAAGCATAGCACAAATGTCTACAAATATACCAAAAAGAATGTGTGCAATTTTTTTTACTTCTTTTTATCCAAGCCTATAGATTATTTGGAAGTATTTTTTTGTTTGACTATCCAAACCACCCCTGTTCCAATTATTTTAAAAATCTGTTCAGTAAAATCTATTATGCATTTAAATTTAAATTTACTAATTTTTTACTAAGATATGTATTAGAGGTGGGGAAAACTCAACCAGCAAGTACCCGAGTAATTAGCACTACTTGGTATCAAGTAGTTAAAGATACTCGTCCAAACAAGCCGAGTAGTTGACAAATCTGTGTCTTTTAACGAAATCGGCTCGGCAAATCGCCGATTTCGTTGGTGTTGTTGATTTTTGACAAATAAAGACAATGTTAGTGTTTTATTCATTTTTCCATCCCTTTTAAATTGTTTAATTTACAAACATACTTAACCTATCGGCAATTAATGGTTAAACACACCAGTGAGTTCACCACTCAGACTGACTGTGCTTGGCGGCCGCTCTGGTTTTGTTGACAGGATCGGACCGGACATGCGCAGAAACGTGTTTCGGCAGTCTGTCTGCGGCACGGCGGTGGCCACACCAGAGCGGCTAACCACCTTTGCCCTACTTGGATATGTTGAACCTCTGAACTAATCAAAATGCCACTCAGTGGGGTCTTAAAGACCAAATAAAAATATCGATTCTTGTATAGTGACAAAATAATAATAATCCCAGTGCAAAATAATAAAAATGTAAGGTGAAAAAATTAACAGTTGTACCTTACAACTTGTTCATCACACCTTATTTATCAGCTTGTTATTACTTTACAGCACTCTGTTCCTGATGGGCCCTGTCAACCAGGTGAAGAAGATGTTTGCTCCTACCAGAGTTGTGGCCACTGTCATGGTCTTGGTCATGATTGTTCTCACTCTGATTGCTGGCATATGGGTAAATATTTTTGTATAGTGACTTGATGATGTATAATTTTAATAAACACGTTGCAGTATGATGTATACGTTAATAATATTGTTTGCATGTTTTGTAACAAATTTATAAACTTTTCTAGTTTTGTTTAACTACAAAACTAGCCAGAAAACAGAACAGTCCCAGTTCAATAAAAAATTATTCTTACAGACAGCGAGACAGCAGACAGCTGACTAGGGAGCGTGACTTTGATTCCTCCTACCCTTTAGTTTGCGCATCCTGCGCATTGCGCCACCACAAGTGCTCGCGAATAACATGTACCATTTGCTGCTATTGTCCTGTTGTCTGCCGTTCCAACGGAGAAGTTCGATTAATTTTACTACAGGTACCCGTTTTGAGGAAAGTGTTTTTTCAACATTTGAATGAAATATCCAAATATTAGGTATCAAAAACTACTATCTCTTTCTCCCTTCCAATAAAACTCCTTTTATATAGCTAATATGTCACTGCCGCTCTCGAACTGTTTGGCCGCACTCTGCTGTCGCTTCGTGCGGCCATCTACAATTCTCGAGTGGCAATGATGTGCTTTATGCTCTTAATCAACATTTATTCTGATTCTTTGGTCACCCAGAAGTGTACATCCTAATTCTTCCAATAACTATTCCTAATCCTAATAACTATTAATTGCGAGTCATTTTTTAATAAATGTGATAATGTAAGATTATCTGTTCAGTCTAACCTCGCAGAAAGTTTTGCCTATATTGTTTGCTGTCGTAAAGAGATGTTCTGCTTTGGGGAGTGTAGGCCACAAGCCCACAATTAACATCATTAGATCATCCATCTATTTAAACTAGAGGTCTGCGGGTAGTGATTTTTCAAGTCGGGTCGGTTTCGGGTCGGGTAGTAGATTAACATCAATTTTCGGGTCGGGTCGGGTTTGAACATTATAAGTTCAAGAAAAATTCGGGTCGGGTTCGGGTTGGGGTGTGTCAGTTAAAAAAATCACGGGTCAGGTTCGGGTAGCCTATGTATGTTAAAAAAAAAACTCGGGTCGGGTTCGGGTATTGTAAGTTGAATAAAGCATCGGGTCGGCTTCGCTATTATTTGTAAAAAAAATGTTTAGGCCTAAGTTATTTCATTTTAAAATAATTGTTGATGTGCCTACTAAGCTTAAGTATAGTATTAATAAATACAAGGCAAAAACCTTCCATCTACTAAGTTAGGCCTAGGCCTAACTAAAGTTAAGAAACTATAATGTATTTTATTCTAGTAAAAAAAGATGGAAAATTTTCCTGAGCCAATAACCTTATTAAGTTCTTTAGTCCTAAGTTACTTTACCCAATGTTCACTTTTTCAACAAACATGACAAACATACAAATTATATTGTACACTGTTGAAACTAAACAAAAACCACTTTTATAAATGTCAAAATACCCTAGATGCGAATTTTCATACAGTAGCCTATTTTTCTGTAGGCCTTATAATAGGTAGGCCTACACAAAGTTATTTTGTTATGAAAAGATTATGTGATTATACTCAAACGTAGCCTTTCAATAAATATTGCCATATATTATTTTCAAAACAAACTCAAAATAATTGCATTTCATTTCTGTTGGATTACTTTCGGCAGATTTGTTTCTTTGCTTGAGTGGTTCCAAATAGCAGATGAATGCCTATCCGCGACATTTTACATTTCCCATATTTTTGGTTTCACTAGTAGGACTGATAGTGGATACACTGACATTAGCATTCTCTCAATTCCGTGGCTTTTTTATTTTTCCTTATCAGGAAAAATCCAACATCACTTAAGACTCAAGTAACACAAATGTGAATAAACATTAAACAAGAACGAGAGGAATACCATCCATCAAACCATCAATGCAGACGACGAATCGCGCCATACCATACGACAAACATGGAGTACCATAACTATAAAACTACATAGAGAATAAAGAAATCTCTCTATAAAGTATACAACCATTGACTATGGATACCCAACTGTTACATTATCCCAGGACCGGGAAAAAATATAAGTAAAAAAGAAGGGCTGTTTCATTAGCTGCTAAAACCAATCTAAAAACGATGCACATACTACGTCATCGGCCTGATTTTGTCTTACCACAGCTGATAGTGCAAATGCAGAGGATAGTCTGCTTAAATGTCAGTTTACTGTCAATTGCCGAATCCGAGTTATGAAACATTTGTTTGCACCACTTTCGTGGGGCACCATATAAGCACCATATAAATGTCGTATTGACAAGTTAGAATAGGCTCTGCCCGTCATTTTATATAGCATATTTATAGCATAATATTTTGTTTTAAAGAAATTTACTGTGTTATTATTACTATTTAGTGTTACTATTATTACTGTGTTATTACTGTGAAATTATTAGAATACACCCCGAAGATTATGCTACATATTTTTTTGTAATGTAATAATTAACTTTGTAAATCCCATAGATAAAAATGGGATTAAAGACCAAGTTTATAAATTTTATCAAATAAATTTGTTATCAAAATTATTAAATACCTATATTATATATGATCCATATGCCCAAAATTTTATACTGTAGCCTATCGGGAATGGGGAAAACTGTTGGAATGAGTGGAATGTATATGTTTCTCCACAGTCCTGATTAGCCTTATAAAGAAATTACTAAAATACTATTAAAGCCTTTTAAAACTTTATTTCTGTGAACACAACAATTTTTACTTTTTTTGCAGCTTCTTTGAGTAGACTTTTTATCGTTAAAATGTCTTATTCGAATTTATGATCTCACTCTTTAATATAGACATTTATAGCCTGAGGGCATACATACGAAATTTTCCGTCAGTCTTTTTCTTAATTCTTTTATAACCCCTCGCTGCGTAC
The DNA here is from genome assembly GCA_030545055.2 of Neoaliturus tenellus. Taxonomy (NCBI): domain Eukaryota; kingdom Metazoa; phylum Arthropoda; class Insecta; order Hemiptera; family Cicadellidae; genus Neoaliturus; species Neoaliturus tenellus. The sequence continues at coordinate 119,393,986 of CM061534.1, read as the reverse complement.
TGAAAAACTCAGTTTCCATATGGATTGATTTAAAAAACACTTTCATATCCTTCTACTGTTTTTATCCATGATTCACGTCGGAATTGTTAGTCCCCCTTAGGAAAGAGTGTGAATTCATCTTTCCTTTGGCCTTGTTTCAATTTTTTGAAAATTAAAAAATTCTTTTAATTTTTTGTTTTAGGTGGTGGTTTTGCTTGGCATAGTTTTTAATTTGCCTCCTATGAACATTTCTGACTTTTGCCAATTTTTTCGAAAATCGATTTTTCTCTTTCCTTAGCTTTTTTTTAAACGGTAACAGATTTCTTCAACATAACTTGCTCTTGACGAAAAATGTTGCACATCTCGCAAGTTTTATCACAATTACAAGTAACAGTAGGCCCAATGTCAACAGTACTACTTGTTGCAGAGTCACTGTTTGATGGTATAGGTACGTTTTGTATCTCAATTTGGGTAGTTAAGTTATCTTTACGCCCATTTTTTATAGGGGGACTTTCAATTTGTAAAGGGGATAGGGAACGTTTGTTATTAATAGGGTTATTTTCAATGGTTGGCCTATAGGTATTGGGTCCATTTTCTTTCTTTCTTTTTTTTTTTTTTTTCCAAGATGGCAGTTAATTAGTGAAGTGGTGAAATTTCAAGCTTTTAAATATTTCATTAATTTAGTGAGTTAAACTGAACATTGTTCGTTAAAAAGCGAAACACATAACCTATAACAAACAGTGAGTTTACTACTTACATAGACTCTGGCAGTAACATTTTTATTTAATCACTATCAATCGTTTTAAGTATTACTGACCATTCTAAATTTGACTAAGCTGATTATTACTTCCAATTAATTCACGTTTAAACATAAAATTGGCGGTAAACTTTGACAAACTTTGTAACTTGACAGATGGTGCCGATGGTTGTCGTCTGCTACACACTCCAGATTAGTTTTTTTGTATAATCTGTCACATTGCAAAGAGTAAGCCAAATTTTGGTACTTGCAAAGAGTAAGACAAGATTTGAGCCTAATGAAGGAAATACTATATTTAATTTACCAACAAGAAAAACTGATAAGAAATTAAATATAAAGACTTACTTACAATAATTTGTAATTTTATATATTTTATTAAGCTTGTATTTTTACAATCAATCACAGACTACAATCAATCAAACTGAATAAAGGACATGCAATCACCTCAGACAAAAATGAGACAGTCATACAATTTCCTCTCAGTGACGATGAGGACACAGTAACCCCAGAAACAAGAGCACACGCTGGTAAATACATTAGAAAAAGGTCTGTAAATTCTAACAGTGGCCGCATTTCCAAAATCACGGAAGAGGATCTCCTTAACCTAAGGGAATTAAAAGTGTTCGCCGTCCCCCCTGAAGATACACCTTTAGTAACCACATCGCTAATAGCAGATGAAGATCTACACCAAACATGCAAGCTTCACTTCCTAGACGTAAATAATATAATATCCTTTGAACCCCCATCACTGCAACTTGAAGAGAAAGCCGTTATAACACAGAGACTTCAAAACAGAAACCTCTCCTTTAACAACTTTATGACAGTCCGAGATAGCCAGAACAACACACACGTCACTATATGCATCTCACAACAATTGGGAAATTGGAAGAAGAAGCTCTTCCGTTTCGTGGAACTGGCAAATGACTGTATCAAGTTTCCTGCACTTTTCTCGATTAATCTTGAAGAAATTATGGAGACAGCCAACTTCAATGTACTAAACATCAGAGAAATAATGCAAGTACTCCTACAGCACTCATGCAATGCTTACCTACATCGCTTCCGCATATATACCCATTCAAAAGATTACAAAAAAATAATTGATGACATCCTTGAGAAGACCATGGGTAAAGCACAAAGGCAACTAGCAAAGATATCCCCAAGAACAGAAGAAGACTCATACTACAGCACATGGAGGACAACTCGGGGAGTTCATTCAGAAGCAAATGTCTACCAACCACCATGCCTAAATGATAACACCAAAGAAAGCTTTGCCCAAGCAGCGATGTTGGAACAAAGGGAACTCTGGAAATCCAAAGAAACCATGCTGATTAAACAACTGAACAACATATACAGGGAATACAACCTACAGCATACCCAAGCGGACTGCCCTAAACTTCAAGACTTCTGCAATAAAACCAAAAACAAATATGCTGTAATAAACCTAAACACTGGAGAGTTTCTCATCAAACAGGAGATGATAAACTCAACTACATATCAATTTGGATTTGATGGAGCACATCTTGTACAAAGAGGGAAAGACAAAAACGGCAAATATTCACTCACTCCTAACAACATAGCCATAAACAACAACATTCTGGTATCGGATGACACAACACTGCTCAATGAACTTCGTCTGTACAGTGGCACAAAGCATATTAACGTTACGGCTACCCAAAAACCTAGGCTAAACCTAGTCCAAGGCGTACCAGGATGCGGTAAAACAACCTTCCTACTTAACAACTATGAAGAAGGTGACCTCATAATTTTCCCTACGAGGGACGCTGCCATAGACTTCCGGCGGAGATTTCAGGCCACGCACACAAACTACAGCCAAGAAAAATGCAATGATACCTTCCGGACTGTACACTCATTCATCATAAACTCCACCAATCATCTAAAAAGAGGAAATTCATACAAGAGACTTTTCATTGATGAAGCACTAATGATGCATGCCGGAGAAATACTTTTTGCAGCCACCCTCTCTGGAGCTGAAGAAGTAATGCTGATTGGCGATGCTAACCAAATTCCATATATAAACAGAAATGAGAAACTAGAAGTAAAATTTCACAACATCACCAAAATTACAACGACAATAAAAACCCTCAACACGTCATACAGATGCACAAAAGCACTACAGCCATTTTATCAAAATTCTACCCACAAGGCATGAAGACAACAAACCACATCGAAAAAGACCTAATACTACAGCCATTCCATGGATTACCAAGACTGAGCCTAACCCTGGACAGACACCACTGCACATACCTAGTCTTCAAGCAGTCAGAGAAAAAAAACCTTAATAAACTTGGCTTTACGGTATCCACTATTCATGAGTTTCAAGGAGGGCAGGCTGAAAACATAACCATAATAAGGACATCTGCTAAGCATGAAGAAATTTATGACTCACAACACCACTGTGTCGTCGCCATATCAAGACATACAAAAAGTCTCACCTACATTACCCCGAGCAACAACGATAAGTTAAGTCAATGGATAAAACATGCAAATGCGCTCAGCCCATTGGAACTCGCAAAATACCACATTAGCAAACAGGGAACAACAGAGACAGACACTGTAAAGCAAAACAGAGAACAAATACCCCAAATAACCACAGCCTCGCCCCAAAATTTTTTAGAACAGCCAGCCCAACCCAAGGAAAGACACAAGATGTAGCTCAAAATCCTAACTCAGTTCCACAGAAACTAAACAGCTCAACAAAATCAAAGCATAACAAAACAACACAAATTAAAATAGCACATCAGAATATAAATTGGCTTTCTAAAAAAACTGACAGACTGGCACACTTCCTTCAAGAGGAAAAAGCGGACCTCATCTTAATATCAGAACATGGCCTGTCGGATGAAAATCTTCACAATACTCTCATAGAGGGCTACACACTTGTAGGGGGTTTCTCGAGGACTAACCACATAAAGGGAGGAGTAGCGGGCTATGTCAAAAATGGCCTAGAGAAGCATGTATCACTCCTATGCACTAGCGGAGCAGAAACAGAACTCACCTGCGAAACAGCGCTCTTTGAGCTGAAGATGAACAAGAAATCACTACTAGTCCTGGGAGTCTACAGGCCACCAAACGGGAACCTTGAGCAAGCTATTGACATCCTAACAGAACAACTTAACAGAGTGCTCGGTACCGAAAAACAAATAATAATCATGGGGGACATAAATGTTGACAATTTAGCAGATGACACTAACAAAGCTAAAGTAGAAGAATTCCTAGTCCCCTTCAACATCACAAGACTGACCCTGCCATCCACCCGAGTTACCACAGACACCGCAAAATCAATAGACTGGATATGTACAAATATTGACAATAAGCAATTACAAACCTCAGTCGTAACAACAGGGCTTTCTGACCATACAGCACAAATAGCAATAGTAAGCACCAACTCACCCATCATCAGCCCAAACAACATCAAAGAAGAAAAGCGAAACTTCAACAAAACAGCAATAGAATTTTTCAAAACAGAACTTCACGTTCAAAACTGGGAAAGCGTAACTCTAGCAAAAAATACAAATGAAGCATATGACAACTTTCACAGCATAATACAGTTGACACTAAACGCCACATGCCCACTAAAAACATCAAGAGTCAAGGCATACAAGAAACCACAGTGCTGGGATCAAGAATGTGCTAGGCTCAAGGGCGAATACATTAGAGCTCTTGAAGAGGAACAGATCATGGGACTAGCAGAGGACAAAGCGAGAACAGTCTCAAAGAAAAAAGAGTATGACCAATACCTGAAAATTCTCCGTAAAGAAACGGCTACTGCACACATCAACAGAGCTGAAAATAAATCAAAAGCGCTGTGGCACACAATAAACTCTGAGAGAAAAACAAAACCAAACACCGACAACTCGATCCACTTACAAGTCAACAACAAAACAATAGGTGACCCAACCGAAATTTCAAACTCTTTCAACGACTTCTTCTCAACAATAGCTGAAAGAACTCTACAAAACAGTAACAACACAGGAACAATCACTCTCCCAGACCTACCACCACCCACACACTCTATTTTCCAGTTCAGACCAGCCACAGAAAAAGAAGTTCAGACAGCCATTGACTCACTAAAACCGAAGACCTCAGCTGGAGTTGATGAAATATCAGCAAAAATGATAAAAACATGCAAAGAAGAACTAACAAGACCACTGACAGATCTGATAAATAAATCACTTTCACAAGGAATTTTCCCCGAAAAACTAAAAATCGCAAAAGTCTATCCAAAATACAAAACCGGACCAATTACTGACAGAAACAGTTACAGACCGATCTCCCTAATCTCAACCTTTTCAAAAATAATAGAGAAAATAGTACTAAACAGGCTCCTTGATTTCTTAGAACAAAATAACCTCCTCAACAAACAGCAGCATGGGTTTCTAATGGGCAGATCAACAACTACAGCCATAACTCAGCTAACAGAATATATTTTAGACCAAATAGAAAATGGCTGCACTGCTACAAGTCTATTTCTTGATTTCAGCAAAGCCTTTGACTGTCTGAATCACGACCTCCTACTAGCCAAGCTACGAAAACTGGGTGTGAGAGGGAAAGCAGCAGACTGGTTCGGCAGCTACCTCAATAAGAGGAAACAGCTTGTGGAAATAACATACCTAAAGAACGGCACAAAATGCAAGGCTCACTCAGAAACTGTTGAACTGCGGAGGGGCGTACCACAGGGATCAGTGCTGGGTCCAGTACTGTTTCTTCTGCTCACAAACGACATGCCAGAGTGGATAGCGGATGCTGGAAACACTGTCATGTACGCTGACGATACAGTCCTCACGTTCTCGGACAGAAGGATAGAAGAACTAGAAGAGAAAACCCACACACAGTTCAACAGAACAAAACAATACTGCTCCCTAAATGACCTAGTTTTAAATGAACATAAAACAGTACAGATTACCTTCACCACAAAGAAAAATAGCACAAATACAGTACTCCCTGGACTACTCGCACAAAACAGCACTAAATACCTAGGCATCATCATTGACTCCAAGCTCTCCTGGAAACCACATATAGATCATCTCTGCAGGAAGCTAAGCTCCAGCCTCTATGTTATACGCAGGATAAAGCAAGTATGCAGTCCAGATGCAGTCAGAATAGCCTATTTTGCCCTTTTCGAATCCCACCTCAGATATGGCATTACAGCCTGGGGAGGGGCATCGAAGAACAATCTAGAAAGGGTGCTACTGATGCAAAAAAGAGCCATTAGATGCCTAGCAGATTTAAACTACCGTGACAGCTGTCGAGAGTCCTTCAAAAATCTCAAAATCCTTACAGTAGTCTCACTCTACGTAAGGGAAACAATCATCCATGCCACCACCACAATGCAACTGAGACACAGTAACCTCCACCACTACAATACCAGACACGCATCCAACTTCACACTGCCACAACACCACCTGAGCCTGTTTGAGCAAAAACCCAGCTACAAAGGTGCCCTCTATTTCAACAACCTACCAGAGCACATGAAGAGAGAACAAAAATCAAGCCACTTCAAAAGCAAGCTGACAGCATGGCTGCAGGAAAGACCACTCTATACTGAAGAGGAATTTTTCAATATTTGAATTGAACAATGTATTTAAATAATGTTTCAAGCTAACCAATTTGTAAATGACGCATGACTGTTCTCTATGATCATGTCAATAAAGAATTGTCTAATTGTCTAATTGTCTAATTGTCTAATTGACAGAACCATGTACAAAAAAGGTAAAACTGAACCTAAACATACAGTAAAAGACAGCCCAAAGCGAACCCAATCTCCAGGTGTAGTTTCAACAAGAAACAAGTCAATGAAAAAAAAATAGCCAATTAAAATCCTCTGGGTCACAAACAGAGGGAACAGCCACAAGTAGCAGTGGGGCCCAAACGAATATTGAACTAAAACAATTGCTCCTAAGTAAGGAACTCTTGGGTACTACTGAGTGGCTTACTGATGATTCGATCATGCAACATATAGATTTGCTTAACAATATTTTACTAAAACATCAGGATTTTTGTATTCTCTCACCATTAACACAGGGTACAGGGTGTGAAATGTGTAGAAAGTTATGCTGACTACCTTGTATCATATAATCTAAACAAGCAAAATTTTGTTGTAATGCCACTAAACGACTCCGAAAAGCTAAATGAGGAGGGAGGCTCCCATTGGAGCACACTCATTTTTGTTAAGGAAACCAACCTCTTTTACCACTATGATTCGATTAAAGGGCATAATCATCTTCATGCTAAACGTTTGGCAAGAAAAATAATGTCTTACACAACCGGAAATGATATAGTACCTGACATTATTCAGATTGACGGCCCCCAACAAAATAATGGCCACGATTGTGGAATATTCATGCTTTGAGCCATTGATTTACTGACGTCCAGCTTTCTTTTGAATAAAACTTTTGATCCAGAGATCTTGAAAAATCTTGCTCTTTCTGAACTCGACATAGCTGTAAGAAGATCCATCCTAGCCTACATTAATTACAACAACTACCTGATTCCTGCCAATGTATTGCTGTCCCTGATAACTTTCTCAAGAACATCAACTGCAATGAGTCATATATCAAAGGAGACACAAACCGTGGAAATTCCTGATCCTGTTGAGAAAGCAGCTCAATCTGGCAAGCATAATGAATCCAATGACACCAAGCCCAACATCTATATATTTAGTGATAGTCATGGGAGAGATTTGGCTGGATTAATTCAGAATAAAGTTGAAGAAACAAATGTCAAACAATCCGTGAACCCTGGAGCAAAATTTGATGAAATAATTGAACAGGTGAAACACTCAACATTCTCTTCAGAAGATTTTATTATTCTCGTCGCAGGAGCCAACAATACTTACTCTAATGAAACTGACACAATTTATAGGAATCTTAAGCCGACACTTCTCTCCTTAAAGAAGTTTAAAGTTATCTTAGGAGGCATTCCATTCAGGAAAGATCTTTCCCTCTTCCACAAAACAAATGAAGACATTATGAAACTTAACTTATATATGTATGAAATTTCCATGTCAATGAAGAATGTCAGTTTTGTAGATTTTACTGCAGTGACAGGTAAATGTTATAACAAAGACGGAGTTCACCTGAATAGGTCTGGTAAAGAAACCATAGCCAACAAAATTGTTAAAGAGATTATGTCCTACAATATACCTAACCAGACAGGCATCAAGAGACCTTTTGAGGCTGCAAAGTCAGCCTTTTCAAGAATAAATGACCTACCAAAAAGTTGTATTCAAATTACTGACGAGAATATGACACAAGTGATAGCTAGGCATCACAACAACCCTTCTGTGGCCTTTGCACATTCAGTTTCAGCAGATTTTAAAGCTACTGGTTTTATGACAGCCGGTGTTGCTGTAATATTTGGAAAGCACTTTGGCAAACCATCACAGAAAGATAGTATTAACTCCCACCTTGCTCTACAACAGAAAAATGGAGGGGCGGGAGTTTACAGCTTCATCACTAAACCAAAATACTACAGCAAACCTAAAAAACCAGATTATGAAATTGCCTTTGCTCAATTTGCTGAAGATTTTAAAACAAAAGGTTTCAAAAGACTCTATTGCTCTCCGATTGGCTGTGTGAGGGATCACATTGAGCTTCAAGACTTCTTAAAAAATCTACAAAAATTTGAAACATATACAGGTGCACTCATCACAGTGGTTTCTTACAACCAAATTTCAAGTAGAACCCTCAGAAACGGCATGACTCATGAAGAGTTTAATGCCAAGATGAAGAGCTTGTTACTTAATGACTTGATTCCGGAAAAGCAGCAATCTCCTTCAGGAAACTCAGAAAAAAACCAGATTAGTCCCCAGATGTCTCCACATTGTCATGGTTGGTCGACACCACAACTGCTGGAAGCCAAAGATAAGCTCAGGCGACACCAAAATACCATATCAGCAGAAAGGTCTTCAGTCAAGCTATTACCATCAGGCCAAGCAACTGAGAATTGCTGACAACTGAGCAACTGGGAACAAAAGACCCAAACATTTGGATCTCGGACAGCCTCGGTACTGCTGCATTTTGGGCACGTAATACACGAGATATTTTGGTGCGGAGTCACGGGCGCGGCTGAGGATTCGTCTGGGTTCGGTGTAGGGACGTGACTATCTTCAGTTGCTACCTCACACCCAATGAGGCCGTCCAGGACTTCCGCGACAAGATAGATAGCCTAGAGGAGTGCGTTCTCGGCACCACCGGGCATGTCGTCGTTGGTGGCGATTTCAACGCCAGGGCCGTCGAGTGGGGAATGCCCTCTACCAGCTCCCGGGGGAAATACATCCTGGATTTTATCGCCAGGGCCGGTCTTGTCGTCCTCAACCAGGGCGACACACCTACTTTTCGGCGCCCCGGGCAGAGAGGCACGATCCCCGACGTCACCTTTGCGTCTGAGTCGCTCCTTCCGAGGATCTCTGGCTGGAGGGTTGTGGAGGACTACACGGGTAGCGACCACCAATACATCGTTTTTGACCTGCATGATCAGGCAAATCGTCGAATTTCCGCATCTCGGGAAGGGCCACACCGGTGGAACACCAACAAACTGGACGTGGTCAAGTTCACCGAAGTCATCTCTCGGGGAGCGCAGGGGAATCCTGGTGAGGCTGGGGCCGAGGCACTAGTAACGTCTACGATGGAACTGATCGTCTCGGCCTGCGACCAGTCTATGCCGCGAAGGAAACCCCGACGCGACAAACAACCCGTTTACTGGTGGACTGAAGAGATTGCGGAACTCAGAAGAACATGTTTAAGAACTAGACGAGCCGCCACAAGAGCGAGAATTCCCGCAGACAGAGTTCGTAAGTCGGAGGCCTATAAAGCTGCGAGAAAATCTCTCCGCCAGGCCATAAACAGGAGCAAGGCGAATAGCTGGAGGAGACTTCGTGACGACGTTGACTCCGACCCGTGGGGCCTGGGTTACAAACTTGTAACACAGAAACTCGGCACCCGCTCTCCACCTTCCATCATGGAGGGCGCCACCATGGGGAGGATCGTCGCTGCGTTGTTTCCTGAACATCCACAGCGACCGCCGGTTGACTTCGGACGGGTAGAGGACGTTCCACTCTTCACTTTCGAGGAGCTGGAAACCTCCGTTCTCTCCCTGAGGAGCAACAAGGCTCCTGGCCCGGACGGGATTCCCAGTGAGGCTTTAAAGAAAGTATTTTCAATCAACGCTGACTTGTTGTTGAGAATGTACAATGCATGTTTGGTAGAAGGGGTGTTTCCGGCTCCCTGGAAAACAGCCAGGCTTGTACTGATCAGCAAGGGCAAAGGTGATCCTGAACTGCCGTCGTCCCACAGGCCTCTCTGCATGTTGGACACGGCTGGGAAGCTGTTCGAGAAGCTGATCCGTTCCCGCCTGACTTCTGCCGTGGAAGCTGCCGGGGACTTATGCCCCCGTCAGTACGGCTTCAGAAAGGGACGGTCAACGATCGACGCTGTCACCGAAGTCCAGAGAGCTGTGGAGAGAGCCGAGAGCCACAACCATTTCTCTCGCCGAGTAGTGCTTCTTGTTATTTTTTTTCATTTCATTTAATAATATCTTTATTCACAAAAGTACAAGTGTACAAGAATGGCGTCAAAGTACAATACAAAATTGCAATAACTGCACTATGAATAAAACATAGTTGGCTAGTATAGAATAAAACAAATAAAAATCCTTATATTATTACAGAATTATAAAACGTTTATTATTTATTTCTTTTTTTTTAACTGAAAAACAATAAAAAGTGGAGTGAAAGAGAGATACAAAGTCGTTAGGCCTATCTACCCTATGTATTATTAAAGAATTCCCCCAATGAGTATAAAGCTTTTGTAATCAGAAAATGTTTAAGTTTCTTTTTGAAAATTTTTAAGTTGTCTATTTCCTTCAATTCTACTGGCAAATAATTAAAAAATTTTATTCCTGCATAAATTGGTTTTTTCTTAAATAATTCCAACCTATGCCTGTCAAAAGCCAGAAGATTGTTATTTCTAGTATTATAATTATGTGAGGTCCCTAATACTGGCAGTTGTTCCAGATTTATTTTAACGTGCAATATTAGTTGATAAATGTATAGCCCATGGACAGTTAAAAATCCCAGAGACTGAAAATGATCTTTCACGGAATCCAGGTAGCCTAATCTCAATATTATCCTAATAGCTTTTTTTTTGCAAAAATAGAATTTGATTTAAATTGTTTGCAGAAGTTGCACCATATAAACATAAGCCAAAGGCTATATGTGATTCTATGAAAGCAAAGTAAATTTGTTTTAGTGTTTCAATGCTAGTTAGTTTGACCATTTGCCTCAGAGCGTATAAACCAGAGGATATCTTTGAAATAACAAGGTGGACATGTTCATTCCAGTTTAATTGTTTATCAATGGTCAGACCTAAAAATTTGAAAGCATTCACTTCTTCTAATAAGTTAGTATCCATAAAAATGTTATAATTTTTATTTGAAGGATTTTTGGAACTCGAAAACTGAATGTATTTAGTTTTCTGGGGATTAGGAAGCAGATTGATGTCTTGCAGGAATTGTGAGGTTTGAGATAAGTTAATGTAAGAGGTTATTTCAACCTCTGGCACTGATTTACCTGCAATTTTAAAATTTAAGTCATCTGCATATAGGCATACTTTATTGGGGGTATCCACCACATTTTATAATCCTGTCAAGTAAACGAAAAACAATAAAGGACCAAGGATAGAACCTTGGGGGACTCCATATTTAATTATGTTTGCGTTTGACTTTGCTGAGGTTAGACAGTTAAAATCATTAGCATAGGTGATATCTACAAGCTGCTTTCTGCCAATAAGATATGATTTGAACCAATTTATACCTAGGTCACTAACACCAATGTTTGAAAGTTTCTCAAGTAACGTATTATGAGAGACACTATCGAAAGCTTTGGTCATGTCCATGAAGACACCAACAACCAATTCTTTTTTGTCTATAGAATTGATAACTGACTCAATAAAATCAATCCCTGCTGTTACAACTGATTTTTCACGCCTAAAACCAAACTGTTCGTTATCAAGAATATTGTTATCCTCAAGAAATTTGGTAAGTTGTAGGCTCATTACTCTTTCATAAATTTTTGCAAAGGAGGATATTAATGAAATGGGTCTGTAGTTTGCGAATTCTTTTTGATTTCCACTTTTAAAGTAAGGTTTTACTTTTGAAAGTTTTAATTTCTCTGGGAATATTCCAGTAATCAGAGAGGAATTTATTACATGGAGCAAAGGTTTGAGTAACTGTCTGCAAGAGAATTTAATAACTGTGATTGGAACTTCATCCCATCCACAGGATAACTTATTTTCAAATTGCATTATAATTTTTTCTAATTCCTCATAACTAATTTGCTTAGGAGAAAATGAATTTCTTGTGATGCCTACCTTTTGTCCTTGATTGTTCCCGTTATGGCTGACAGACACCTTTGGAACAATATTTTGTTCCACAACATTTGTAAAATAGTTGTTAATATTTTGACATACTGTGTTTGGATCTTCATTGTCATTTGCTAAAAGTTTAATTATATTTTCTTCTGTTTTATTTTTACAACCTACTTCTTTATTAATTATTTGCCATGTAGTTTTACATACATTTTTTGAATTCTCGATTAAATTACTGTAATAATTAGTTTTGGCCTCATGAACTTTTTGCTTATAATCTACTTTTAAACCATTTAACATCTGTCTATCAAAAATTTGGTTTTGATCTCTAACTGATTTACTAACATAATTCATATCTTTCTTCCTATCAATCAAATCTTTAGATACCCAATTCATGCTATTATCTTTTACCCTACTTTTAACTTTGGGAAAACACAGATCAAAATAATATTTGAAAATATTGTAAAAAACATCAAATTTGTTCGTTATTTGAGCATTCATTACATCAATCCAAGATTCCTTTTCCAACATTTTAGAAAATAATTCATTATTATACCGATTAAACTTCCGTGAGTAAGTTACTAAATTCTTTTTCATTTGGCAATGTTTAGGTTTAGTAGAGTTTATTTGTATTTCCATTGTTTGAGCATCATGATCTGAAATGTTAGTTATTAATCCTGAAACTTTTAGCTTTTCGTTTTCTATATTAGTGAAAATGTTATCTATGCCACTGCTTCTAGTATCACAAACCCTTGTGGGAAAGTCAACCATGGCTGTCATTTTGTAAGAACTTAAAATATTTTCAACCTAAAGTGACTTGGGGAAGGCACAAGTACATCTATATTAAAATCTCCGGCAACAACTATATATTGATATTTTTTGCAAAGGACTTCCAAAAATGCATCAAGTTTGTCTAGGAATAAGTTTTCAAAATGTTTAATAGGCGACCAATATATCCCTGCCAGAATAAAAGTAAAATCGTGTAACTTTACCAGAGATAAACAACATTCAAAAATCATTTCTTCTAATAAGCCACTTACAAAAGGTATGGTTATTGGTTTAACCTTTAGATTATTTTTTAATGATTTTGATAATATCATTACACCACCACCAAAAAATTTTGATCGAGAATAGGAGGAGCATATTGTGAATTGTCCCAGATTAGCACGTATAATTTCAGCCTCAGACATTTTATGCTCTGAAAGCACAACTATATCTGGATTAATGTCTTGTAATTCAACTAATAGAATATCTTTTCTTGTAGAATAGTATTGTATATTGTGGTGAAAAATTGTTAATTTGTCATAATTTTCCCTGGATTGATGTTTCTGATATGCTGCTATTTTATCATTATTATTTGATTTTGCTGAGACAAGTTCGTTGTCAACAGACCTTAGTTTAAACTTAAGCTACTACTTACATTATTTACATTTACATGGCTTGGATGGACAACTACAACTGTGGGACTAAGCACCTCAACACTGCTCTGCTTTTGCACTGACACTTGATGTCACGCTTGATGTCAAGAATGCCTTCAACTCGGCGAGGTGGGTCGATATGTTGGATGCGCTTCGCAACACCTTTCGCGTTCCTGCATATCTGTTGCGGCTCATCGAGGACTATCTACGCTCTCGAAGCCTGATTTATGACACGAGGGACGGAACGCGGACGATGGAAGTCACTTCTGGTGCCGCGCAAGGTTCAATACTCGGCCCGGATCTCTGGAACGTTGCCTATGACAGCCTCCTGAGGTCCGAGATGCCTGAGGAAACCACTTTGGTTGGGTACGCCGATGACGTCGCAGCTCTCATTGCTGCACGCAACGTTGAGCTGGCCCAACTAAAGTTGAACCGAGTCATGCGTGTGGTTAACACCTGGATGTCAGATCACAGTCTCTCGCTTGCGCTCAGTAAGACGGAAATTGTGATCCTTACGAAAAAGAGGATCGACACCGTCGTCCCGTTTCGAGTGGGAAGGGAGGTGGTCTCAACTCGTGCCGCCAAATACCTCGGGGTTATGGTGGACACCAAGTTAAGCTGGAGGGATCAGATCTTCCGTACGGCGGACAAGGCCGCTAAGGTAGTCACTTACCTTAGTAGGCTGATAGCCAATGTCGGGGGTCCCCGATCCAGCAGAAGACGTCTGTTGATGTCCGCGGTCCAGTCCGTGCTCCTTTACGGGGCAGAGGTGTGGGCAGGCGCTCTAGATAAGGAGTGCTACAGGTTGCGACTCGCCCGGGTTCAGCGTCAAGCTGCGCTCCGGGTGTGTTCCGCCTACCGGACAGTGTCCGAGCCTGCCGTCCTGGTGGTCGCCGGAGTCATTCCTGTCAAGCTCTTGGCTGGAGAGAGGAAGGCGATTTATCAGAGACAAGGCGAGATCGACAAGGACACAGCAAGAAAAGAAGAGCGCTCCCGAACCTTCCAGCAGTGGCAACACAGCTGGGAGCATGACACCCGAGGACGATGGACTGCGCGACTTATCAAGCAGGTCCAACCATGGGTGGAACGGCGGCATGGGGAGGTGGACTACTACCTGACCCAATTTTTGACTGGTCACGGCTATTTTCGGTCGTACCTGAACCGGATGGGAAAGACCGGTTCACCGGACTGCATTTATTGCCCGGGTGTTCCCGACGATGCGGAACACACATTCTTCCGCTGTCCCCGTTGGGAAGGGCCCCGCCTGGAGGCCACACAAATCTTTGGTGCATTTTCGGTGGACTCGGTCTGCCAAAAGATTTTGGAGGATGAGGGCAACTGGGATTGTTTGTCACAGTTTGTCCGGGGCATCCTCCTGGAAAAGAAAACCGATCTGGACCGCGAAGTGGCCCAAATCCCTTGATCGAGCGGCTGGATAAGGAGCGAGCCCCACGGACGTAAGCCAAATTTAGGCCTAGCCTGACGTAATGTGATAAACAATTCCAGGTTAGATTCCTTAAGAGTAGAGGAGGTTTTTTAGTGGGTAAACCCGTTTTTTAGGGGAGTCCCACACTACAGGCTGGCCACCTGTGTGCGTAAAGCATTTTTCCGCCTCTCCCTCAAAAAAAAAAAAAAAAAAAGCAACTGAGAATCTCAAGCTAGTGTCATGTGATAGTGTTAACCATGGGCAATCTGGTGAAAGTGGTTATAGTTCTTCTTCTCCAAGCCCCAATTTAAATTAAACTCTCATGACAATGAAGGTGTGTCTGCATTAAGTCATACACATAGAAACCCCAGCAATATCACTCTTAGCAATTTTTCAGTTTTTCATCAGAACATACAACACCTTTTATCCAGACTAGATTCTTTAATAATAACATTAGATGAATTAAAACCTGATATAATTATTCTTACAGAGCATAAGGTCTCTTCCAATGAAATACATAACATCAAAATTCCTGGTTACAATTTAGCCTCTTACTACACCAGAGATCACTTTACTGGTGGCGGAGTAATGATTTTAGTTTCAAGTTCTATAAAGTTTAGAGAAATAGTTGATCATCACATAAACTATTTAAATCAAGATAAAATTTTTGAATCCTGTATAATTGAGATAAAGTCTGGAAGTTGCAAAGTGATTTTAGCTGGTTTATATAGAAAACCTTCATATAATGCTGATGAGTTTTTAGATAGGATGAGTCAAATGATAGAAATTTTGTCACAAAAAAATTGCTATATTATAATAGGAGGTGATTTGAATATTAATATTTTAGAAAATAACAAAAGAAAACATAATTTTGTAAATATTTTAAATATGCATAGAATGTACTATACAATTAGTGTTCCAACAAGAGTTACTTTAAAATCTAAGACTGCTATAGATAACTTTTTAACTAACATAGAAAAACATAAAATTAAAGCAGAGTCTATAGTGACTGCTTTGTCTGACCATGATGGACAAACACTTTCGGTACACGTAAATTTAAATAAATTAAATAATAAATCCAAGCAGTTAAAGGTTTCCAAGAGAAAATTTAATCCAGTAAGTATAAGGGCATTTGTTGAAGATTTAAAAAATGAAGACTGGTTTACTTTGTACTGTTCACCTTCCAATGAAAAGTTTAGCTATTTTTATTCTGTGTTAAAATATTATTTTGACAAACATTTTCCAATTGTACATTCTAGATTATATATTAAGAATAATGAGTGGATTGATAATGAATTGAGAAATGAAAGGAAACATGTGATTAGTAACTACAAAGAATCTAGACTGAAAGGTAATCACTCAATTGTAACCACAAAAGATAAGATTAAAAATGCCAATAAAAAGTATAGGTCATTGGTTCTTAACAAGGAAAGGTCATATTTTAATAAAAAAATAAAGGCATCAAATAATGTACAAAGAACAGTCTGGAAATTAGTTAACAATGACTTAGGGAGGGGGAAAAATGAAATCTATGGCCCAGATAAAATTGTAAATGGTAAAAAAACTATTTATGATCCAGCAAAGATTTGTAATGTAATGAATACAACTTTTGTAAACATTGTAGATAAGACCATCAAGCCAGAAATAGCTAAGAAAAATATACCTTTACTTATTAATAATAGTAATGTCCTAGAAATTAAGAAGCAATTTCACATTGAGCCGGTAACTGAATCTCAGCTGCTCACAGTAATGAAGTCATTAAAGCCAAAGTGGTCTGCTGGTTTTGATGAAATCCCAATAAAAGTTGTCTTAGAAGCTAAATATGAACTATCAAAACCATTAGTACATGTAATAAATAATTCTTTTATCACTGGTTTGTACCCAAAAGAGCTAAAAATCTCTAAAGTCATACCAATACATAAGGGAGGACCACGTACAGATCCATCAAACTATCGCCCAATTTCTGTCCAGAATTCTCTCTCTAAAATTTTTGAAAAGTGTATGCTTTCCCAACTGGTCAAACATTTTGAATATAACTCCTTATATGATCTTGAGCAACATGGCTTCCGCAACAATAAATCAACAACAACAGCCTTAGTAAATTTTTTTGAAAATATTATTGACTCTCTAGATAGTAGTGAATTTGCTGTTGGTGGCTTCCTGGATCTGACGAGGGCCTTTGACAGTGTCTGCCATGATAAAGTTGTAGATAAATTATCTGCCTATGGTGTAAATGGCAGAGAACTGCGCTGGCTTGAGTCTTATCTGGGGGGTCGCAGGCAGTATGTTGAACTCCAATACCTCCACAATAATAGTTTACTCAAAATGAAATCGCAAGTAAAATCTACAGGATACTCAGTTCCGCAGGGATCTGTGCTTGGACCTTTTCTTTTTCTTTGTTATATAGGAAAAATGTCACAATCCCTTAGTCTAAGTCCTTGTACTTCACACCTGTGCATGTATGCTGATGATATCAGTTTACTGTTAAGTAGTAAAAATGAACATTTAGTGAGTGGCAGCATAACAACAATAATTGAAAACATTGACTTATTCTTGGCTGATAAAAACTTACTTTTGAATAAGAAAAAGTCCAATTTGATATCTTTTTCTAATAATAGGCGTAAAACAAAAAGTTCTTTTCCATCAAATTTTGAATTAAATTTAAATAACTCTGTTAAATTTCTTGGTGTTAATTTGGATGAAAAATTAAATTTTACTGATCATGTAAATTTAATATGCAAAAAAATCAGTTCTGCTATTTTTGCTTTAAAAAGATTGTCTAACTATTGTGATAGATTTGTTTTAAAAACTGTTTACTTCTCCTTAATACAATCGCACATATCTTATGGAATTGAAGTTTATGGCAGTACCTCAAAACAAAATATGGATTCAATTTTAAAATTACAAAAAACAGCAGTAAGAACTATTCTAAATCTTGAAAGATATGCCCCTTGTAAACAACATTTCTCTGAACTTGGCTTCATGACTGTCTACTCACTATATGTTTACAAAACCGTTCTTTATGTCAAAAGTGTTTTTAGTTCTTTACCTAAGCATGAAACCATCCATAGCTATTTTACAAGAAATAGAAGAAATATTGCTCATCAAAGCCATAACAAAGAGATTTTTAAAAGGAAGCCTACACATGCAGGATCAGTGTTTTTCAATTCTTTACCTGGTTATATAAAAGATCAAACAAATGAAATAAAATTAAAAAGAGAGCTTAAAAATTACTTAATCAGTAAACCTCTATATTCTTTACATGAAACTATTTAAAGAGAAAACTGTATAAAGAACTGTTTTATACATTTAGTTTATAATTTGTCTTGTACATAGGATATAGAGTCCAAATTGTACAGTTATTGACACCATTCATTGTATGATATGTACATATATGAATAAAGTGTTTTGAAATTGAAATTGAAAAATTGCATTGATGAGGCAAAAAGTTAAAGAAGGGACTGCCGTTGTACATAGTATTTTTCTTTGTGGCAACCCTAATAATCTGTTTTTCATGTCATCAACATAATCTGAAGGCAAAAAATGGTCAATGCAAATGTAGGCTTTCTTCACGTTTATTGGCCTACCATTCACCCGAGTGCACTTATATTTTGCCCATTCCTCAGAAGTGATGGATTTTTTTTTGGAAAACGGTGGTAGACGATCTCTACACCTAGTTTACTTGTTTTCCGGGAATTGTTTTTACATGTCGAAACCGCACAACGACTCATCCTTAATACAACATAACTTAGCAAAAAAAATATTTTTAAAACTAAATTCTGTATTGATTTTCGTTTAAAATGCCAAATTAGATTCGAAGAAAACATAAACATTAAATCATTACAGCTGATGGTGATAAACAAAAAATCAGGCCGATGACGTCATGCAAATTGAACAAAAGCGCCATTTTGTAACATCAAAGGAATGAAACAGCCCTTGTCCATTACATTACATTACAACTCCCCGGTCCTGACATTATCCAAGAAATTGTTTTCATTGGTTATCAGCAAATCTTAAATGTTTTTAAAATTTGAAAGATGGAATGAGAAATAATTCGGCAATAAAACCAATTATACCGAATAGTCATATATTGATTATATTTCGTGTAAATAGTACCAATGCCACTGCTACCTTGATTTCGGTTTCTACAGTTGGTGATGGTATTGGCTACGCCACAGTCTATCTTTCTGGCCTGAGAGTGTGAGTCAGTCACGACACTAAGCAGTTCCTTTAGGTTAGAGTGAGAGAAGTATGCTAGCGCTACTGGTGTCTAGGCTTGCAACAAATATTTAATGCTGTTTTAATTATTTTTTGGGCATAAAATAGTACTGTACTAATGAATACAAATGTTCCTACGTCAAATACAATCTTTCAAGATCAAAATGTTATTTGTTTTAAATGGAACATGAAATATGGCTCACCAAATTTTCAACAAAACAAAATTACTTTAGTTTCTAGGCACCAGAGATCGTTAGCTTCTTTCAGAAGCCACATTTTCATGTTTGAGAGTCGTGACTTGTAAACTAAGGTATTTCCATTTCATCCACATCCAACTCAATGACTGACAGTTATGACCACTAGTTTAAAATAGTGTGTGGAACAATGTCCATTTATTCCGTGAACGTTGTAATTCACAAACTTTGGCTGTAAAATAGTTTTAAAAACCCGGGTTTGTTTTTAATGTTCTGTCAGGTACCTACAACCCGATTTAATTCGGGCATTAGGTACCCGCCCGACCCGGCTTAAAATAAAAGCCCGCCCGAATAAAGACCGTGACGTGTCAAACCCGCCCGACCACTCGGGTTCACGCTAATACCCGGAGTTACCCGAATTTTCGGGTACCCGCAGACCTCTAATTTAAACTTTTTCAGTGTTGTGAGATGATACATTAAAAATAACCTTTTCTTCATTTAATCAATCAAACATCATTACCTTTGTTCAACTTTTTCCAGATCAAGAATCCTGGATTGGCGTTTCTGTTTATAATCCTGCAGTGGATGGCCATGACCTGGTATTCCCTCTCTTACATCCCCTACGCGAGGGACGCCGTCAAGAAGACTGTCGAGACTTGCATCGCCTAACTTCATCACCCTGCCTTATTATAGCTTTTTATTGTTTATATTTTATATTTATGTGTGATATTTAACAAATATATTTTTTGTATCATGAATGCTCCATAGTTATACTTTTTGAATATTATATGCAGGATGTAATGAAATACTTTTTACTATACTTTACGATTATAAAATCCCTTCTTGCTCTTTCATTTTAGATGGTAAATACAAAAGAGGATGGTTTAAAACAATCAATCGATCGTTGACCATTATCATCACTTTTATGGAATGTGAAGTGAGATTAACAAATGAAAAAATAAAGTACTGAAGGCATTTAGGTACTGTAAACTTATTATTGTTATAAAGAAAATTTTACACATTTTCTATAAATTAAATACAGTATAAATATATTTTGCAAGTACATGTTCAGCTTATTAAATGCCATGACCATGATATTCTCTTAGATTGTTTACCAAAATGTTTTTAAGAAAATATATTCAGTAATGGATAAAATATTGGTTGTTTTTACTAATGACAAAAGTCATCATTGTTTATATTTTTAAATGAATCCAATATAGTGTGTATTACAAAGTTATTGATAAAAAATGACTTAGTATAGTCAAAATATTATTAAGAAGAATCGAAAAGTATTATTCCTGAATTTTTGGCAACTGCTTTAGTTTTACTATGTAGCGTATGTATGTAAGTACGAATCACTGAATTAATATCATTGTTTTGTTTTTTGTTTTGTTTTTGTGTTTATCTACGCCAGTGGCAACATATCTTTGATATCTTTGACTGTTCATTCATGAATAAAGGATATGGAGTAAAAATTTAAGCAAAATTGTTTGACAATAATGAACACCTACTTGAAATGGAAGTTTCTAAAAGTTTTTTTTTATAAAAATGTGGTTTTATGTAAATTTATGTTCAGTTTTAAAGTCGAACTATGAATGTATAAACCAATTAAACCTTGACTACATTAAGGAACATAAATAATCTCTTATCATGATGTATACAAGGAAAGCATGGATTGCCTAATATACAAAATCTGAGAAATTGATTAAAATTAGTTTGTGTTAGTTAGTTAGTAATGGCTTGTGTCTATATGTACAAACAGTCTATTAATTGTATTAAGTTTTTGTATGGTTGTTGGCTAGCATTTCAGTTGAGTGCTTGCTTTGGTATTGTGCTTTAGATCTGATCCTTAAAATTGTATATTGTATTTAAAACGGTCCTTGCTGATATTTGTTTAAATCACTGTTGATTATTTTTTTTATTATGTATATAAGAATCTGTTACATACTCTTATTCCTCCTGTAAATAATAACTATGTGGATTTACTGTTCTATGTTTAGGTTCCTTAACGCCTGATTTACTATTGCTTCTATATTCAGCTCAATACATTTTGAGTTTCTTTTTTTTTATAATTTAATGTTAAAAGGATTGAGCACTTTTATAAGTGGAGCACTTATCCCCATTTGCATTTGAACAAATGCCATGATTTATTATGAAAGCACACACATACATTTTAATTTCTAAATGATTCCTAATGCATGAAATAGTTATTTTAGAGGGCTTTAAAATTCTTCCTATGGGATATATATGTCAATTATTTGAACATGGTCAATTACTAAGATATACCTTTTAATATGTAAGGATTGATTTAGGTTAAGTTTTATATAAATATTAACGTAAGTACTGATTTTGTATGAATATATTCCTAATATAATATGTTGGTAAATAAATATGTTTACTAGTTTAAAATATAAAGACAATAAATATCATAGACTTAATAATATTTGTCCACTTGGTTAATTTACAGACTTGTTCTTAAATGTTGTAAATATTATGTATTCTTTTAATAAAATATCTTTGTCCAAATATTTCAGGGATTTAATTTGTGAAATTAGTAATACACCTTGGAATTGGATTTATCAGTTTTAAATTATAATAACTATACCCCTAAAATATTTAGATGCAGGGCTAATATTTGAAATATTATCTAGAACTTCTTGAATTCATTTTCTTCACCATTGCATTCTAGGTTGGAGCATGAAACTGGATGAGTATTACAATGTATGTTGTCCCAAGTCCGACAGCCTGAAAACATTTAATGGTATTAGGAAGACTAGATCATAAGTTTTTAAAAAATTTACCAATTAGATTCCAGATTGCCTTGTACTATTCTGTGAGGTCACTGACATGTTTTCTTGTGAGTGCTTGTAGTTGTTTCACTAGATATTTGATATTTGATTGCTGCTGTTTTCTCTGACTTTCATACAAAATTTTAAAATAATAAATTATCATGTTATACCTTAGATGCATGGGTTTCCTTTTAAGTTTGGAAATTCTTTTATACATTTTATAATTTTTTAAAGTTATAAAGAGAGCTAAGAACTAAGGGTCTAATTCTCTCCTTTTAGAAAAGATAAGAAGAAAGGAAGACGAAACATGAAAACATGTTACAAATCAGCAAACCCAAAACAAAATTTTGCAAATACACAAAGAAGTTGAATTTAATTAAATTTTTACTCCTTGTAGTACCAGTACCGCTACTAGATTATTTTTAGTTAAATTTCTTATCGAGACTGAGTACTTTTGATCCTTGAATAGAACTTGAGCAAAATAAGGGGTTTGGCCCCTATTGTTTTCCAATATTCTAGGGGCAATATAATGTGATCAATATAATGTGTGCGGCAAAATTAATAAAATTATATTATAAACTGTCATGAGCAAGTTCTTGAATAACAAAGACAGTACTTACTGAAGTAATTAGGCTAGAGTTTAGAGTAAACAATGAGCAGGCTGTGAACTCAATGTTTCTACTAGCTATTTGACTGTTGAACAACAGCAACTGAAACAGACAATAGTTAAATGATAAATTGTGTCAATTTGATGATACTTGTCCAAAATAACTTCCATAATTAGCCTGTTCAGATAAAACGATAGTTAATTTGCTCCATTAACTTTGACAGTTGGGAGATTGCTTACCTCTTTTTTAATTTCCTCCTGTTCACCTGATGAACTTATCTCTGCAACCAGCGTCTTTGTATGTTCTGCCTAAAAAAATCATTTTTAAATTTCAGACAACAGTACCGTGTTAACCAAGCTTTTCTTGTTAGTTTTAATTCAATTCTGTTAAAGGTTTACAAGGAAGAGTTTTTCACTCTCGGAGAGTTAGTTAGTTGCTCTCATAAAAATCTCAGACAGTTGTTGATAGCACTCGCAGAAAACTGTGTAGGATTAACTATCTTGGAAAATTTGCTGGTTGTGTAAACACCTCTGCGAGTACCTCCTGAGAGTAGTACGAAACTCTCTGAGAGTGAAAAATCTAGCTTTACAGTATCATGGTAATCAGGCTTTGAAGTTTATGTCAGCTGTACCTTTTCATACGTGTTAGCTGTTTCAAAACCAGTGCTTAAAGGTAGCATTCTATTTTTACCTTTGGTTGTTGGTTGTTACTGTATTTCGTTGCCTTTGTATCAACCGTACAACCAATGTTAAAAAATTACTATTTGAAACTCATGTTTAGACAAAAAACTATTTTTCCTGGGGTTGAGGATGTCATTTTTAACTTATTATTAACTTAATTTTGGACCAAAACACTCTAAAATAAAAAGTTTAAGCAAAATTTACCCGCTAGATTTTAAGATCATGGAAATACATGGCCACAGATACTCCTTATAGTATAGGATAAAATAAGTTTACATATATATTTTAGAGATTTTTATGAAACGTATTAAATATTAAATAAGCAACTAAGAATATAAAAGTATCGCTTAGACCAAGCATTTGATCGGTAAACTATTGCATTTTTGTGCGGTACAGTCATATTGTAAAAGTCTCAATCCCATATTGTATTTGAAAGCTGAGCCCAAAATGCTCAATTTTAATCTATCAAGACAAGCTGTTTGTTTCACTCATTTGTGCTTTAGAACTTTAAAAGTTGAAAAAATTAAGATTTACTGAGTCAGAAATTTAAGTTTTAATTTTTAATTCATCAATATTTTTACTGTCTTTAAGATACAGTAATTTATATCTAAAGAGACTGTCATCATATCATTATCATGTAATAAATATAGCTTATCTTTTATTCCCCTATATAAGACAAATAAAGCACATATACTAAAGAAGACAAAAAATGTAAATATTGATACAGTACTATAATATAAAAAAAGTCCTTATAATTCAAACCACTGATCGTGATAAAACAAATTGTTTTTATATGGTACATAAATAGTTAAGTAAAGGGTAGGAAATAAATAATATGTTTCTGAATATAGAAAATACATATTGCCAAAATTGTTGGGTTACCAAATAGGTTAGTTTTATTTCACTAATAATGGTATTGTTTACTTAATTCTGCGTTTGCTGTCTCACTAATGAGGAAAACAACCTAAATCAAATCCAATAATAGGGAGGATCTTTTGTTTGGCGATCTATTAATTGAGGTCAGAAAGGGTCGCAGAATTCACCCCTGCGTTATTCCATGATAAGACTCCTTAATAATCATCTTCACCTCTGGGGCTTGTTACACAGTCAGCAACGCAAACCATATAGCTTTTGGGCAAAACAAGGTTTTGTATTCCCCTCTGTTTCGCACGTCGTTTTTCAACCACTTTTCATGAAACTTGGTCGTCATATAGTTGAATAGTTACATGAGAACTTTAATACCTTTAAAGTTTAAAAATGTAAAAATATAACTCTCAGTGACATAGAAAAGTAACTCAATTTTCCTTCTCAGTGACAGAAAAGTAACACAATTTTCCTTACTGTTAAGATTTTTTGTACCACAATTTTTTTTTTACTGATACAGTAGAACCTCGATAGTTCGACACGGTGTCCTTGACAACCTAACATGTCTGTAACGGCCAATAGTGTCCATGTTGGGGACTGACTGGCATAAGTGTAAATGTGAATAAAGTGGTGAATGATTTGAATGTTAATAATTATGTTAAAGTTCAACCAACTATTTTATTTAATTAAAATTGAGTGTTTCCTACATTCCACTCACTTTTATTCTCATTATGTTAACATTTCCTATATACTCTCTATACTTGGAAATGTTGATACTTTGACACTCTGCATGTCCACAAAGTGTTGAACTAACGAGGTTCTACTAGTTAAGTATGAGGAACCTAGATTCAACCCTAATCTACAACAAAACTTATTTTGAACAATAAATATTTTTAAAAAACACTGTCTAAAACAGGGGAATGATTAGACATGTTTTCAGTGTTTTTACAGGGGTGAAGATGACTTATCCTCCATTCAAAATAAATGTGCGATCAAAATGCAGATTTCAATTCCCTCATTAAATCCTGTTCCTCCCACTGCCAAGAATCCAACCAATCACAATCACTAAGACAGGGCCGATTTTGTAAATGGGCCCGGTGGGCCCGGGCCCAGGGGCGCAAGGGTCAAGGGGCGCAAGGGCCAAGGGGCGCAAGGGCCAAGGGGCGCAAGGGCCAAGGGCGCAGGAGCCCAAGGGCTTTCTTAGGTTTGTTGGGAGCGCGACGGAGAAAATATTTTACAATTTATCAAGCAGATTTTGACGTTGACGCCATAACCATGGGGCTTCGTACTAATAACAGTAATAATGATAAATTTTTGCGATCAGTAGAAATCGCAGTAGGCCTATACAGCGCATACTGTACTGTGTAGCACACAAGTGCGGAAAGTCGACGTGACAGAAACACCAGTCCTCCCGAACGGCGCGCCAACGACTAATCCCCACCACGGGTCCATCTCCCCCCGCCGCACCGCCCCGCCCTCTCCCCCCACCTTCAGCCACTACGTGCGCGAGCAATTCTCGAGATCGTGGTTCTACGTAGGTTCTTCACTGTCTGGTAGGCCTATAAATAGCCCGCCAATTGCATCCTCATGTAAAATTTTTAGTAGACCTGTTTGTAGTTTCAATTAATAAAACTTAATAACTTTGAAGAAAACTTATTTTGTTTGAATTTGAAATGTTTTATAACTAAACCAATTTTACTTTTTTTTTAAATTGTCTAGTTTGTGGTAATAAAGTGTGAATGTAAGGAAAACTTTTATTGTATTTAATGACAGTTTACATTTTTTTATACTTTTACAATGCGCAACCGCATCATTAGCGGTCGAAAATGAACACAATAAAAATAGTTCTGTCATTGTTTCATTTTGTTGTTAAGTTGCGAATGCCCGTCTCAAATCATCAAATGCCTATGGCATTGGGTTTGTTTATTTGGTGATTCATATTCTCGAGAGAGGATGGGGAGGGGCGGGAGGGGGGCGGGCGCAAACATATCTCGGGCCCATTACGCGTCACATACAAACCGCGGGCCTGCACTAAGAATCATTACTACTGTTTAATGCCTCATGTCAGTTTATGCCAATGTTTTGCTTTTTCGTGAACAAATTTTTTTACTTTGATGTTTGACATGTAAAAAGAAGCACTTTCAATGGCAACTAGGGGAAGTATTGCGATCATCACCGCTATTATATGCTCTGAATTACAAGGGCAAAATTAAAATAACATCTGATTACAAAGAAAATAGGTGAATTCAGGAAGGTATTGAGGCAATTTTCCTTATGGTGGGAAATAAAATTATGTCTCTCGACCACACTTTAATTTTTAACAAGGTGTAATGACTAGATTGTGAAGTACTCAAACCCAAACAAACTGTTGAGCAAAATTCATGGTTTTTAGTCAAAAAAGGTCGAACAAAAATTGTAAGACATTGTGATCGAGCGATAGATAGAAAAATATTTTTAAGATATATTGGATACGGCACGAGATATTTTTTTCTATTGCTAAAAGGTTAAAATACCTGATACAGCCAGTGATCCTATAACTCCAAGACTGGACTACGCGTTTCGATGTTAAATTACATCATCTTCAGGTCACACAAAAGGTATTTTAACCTTTTAGCAATATAAGTCAACGTGATTCAGAATAAACAACACACAATGAAAATATTTTTTTCTAAAATTTCTTTCGTTTATCATTTAAATGTAAGTTTCTTCTTCCAGTCTTCTTCTTTGTTTTATGTATGATTCTATTTCTCTTTTTTCAAAGCATCATACTACACGTAGAACAGCCGTTTTCTGGCCTGTATTTAGTCTAGAAAGTTGGCGTTTTCTGTAGCCTTTTTATAAGTGGACCGAAAAAACATCTGTTAATTTTTGCCGTGTGCTAACTTCAAAAGTTGTTTTGTTCTTAAACAAAAAACATACTAATTCAAAGCGAATAAGGTCAATGTGAACAAAAAACGACTTGCAGACTACAATTTGAATGCAAGATTTTGACATTTCCTTACTTCAATGTATATATCAGCTGTTTATAAGGAATATTTAAACTAAGATGGAAGTCAACTGATAAACTTAAACAGATAATGAAATTTGAGTTAATTTACTTTAAAATGAGTTATCCATTTGATTTTTTGCAGTATGATGAAAAACGTTGTTCATCACACGGACGGAAAGTGTTTTTTCTGTGCTTAATCGCGTTTCCGAGCTTGGCTTCGCCTCGCTCGTAAACCACGATTGCGCACAGAAAACAGCCACTTTCCGTCCTAGTGATGAAAACTACTATTGAAAGTATTGTTCTAAAAAAAATGTCACATCATCAACATTAAATTTTCTTTTAGATATAACTGTTTGGTCAACCTGAATATTCCCAAATCCTAATCATATCCGGTCTAGAAAGGTTATAGTATAGGCCCTTAGTTCATTTTTTTAACACCAATTTTAAATTAAATCTTCGAAATTTATTGAAATTAAAATTTCCCGTATTACCCCCCTTAAATCAAATCAAACCCAACTAAACTAAACTGGTTCAAATGTAGGAACCAAAACTTTTAACTTTTACAACACAGAGAAACATGTTACCGCTTGAACTGTTTTGCAGGCAAACCGAATCAGTGCAAAGAATCTTGCTCCATAAAAAATAACCCAAAATATGCGTTTGATTATCTCCTCGTACATTCCCGAACTGTGTTTGATTGTTGTTCCCACCACCATAGCAAACACCACAAACAGCACCTGTCAATAAAGGAGTCAATCACCACCACAGCACAATGGCCAAGTAGGAATGGTATGACTATACTTGCAAATTGTACCATTGGAAAATGAACAGTGATTAATAAATTTAATGAAGTTGAAAGTAGATACAATACTGTATTGTATAAACTATATAATTATTTGAAAATAAATATTGACTATGTGATTGTGAGGGGTTCAATGCTCACTACACGATCTGAATTCCCCATGATTTGAAGTTCCCCAACTTGATCCTAATTAACAAGTTGTCAATTCTGGAATAATTAATATTGCTAGCAGTACATAAAAATAAATTACAAATTAAAAAATACCATAGTTTAAACTTTTTTACTTGTGTGATCTAAAAAAATCACTGGTCCATATTTACTGAATGTCCCAAAGTGTCTGTACATCATTTACAGATAAACAAATGTCAAATCTGTTTTCAAACACGAGAAGGAATTTTTCTGGGGTTGAGAGGCTGTTACTTAATTTATTTTTGTGCCCAAATACACATATATCCAAAGGTCAAGCTAAATCTACCAGCTACATGTGCAACACATCACAATAGACACTCGTCATATAACAGTATGGAATTGTGTTGACATTGTCATACAATGCAAAGAAAATTATTCCCCAGTTAATTTTATAAAAAAAAAAAAACAAACTTTAAGTGCTTCTTGTACCCCTCAGAATAAAAATATCAAAAATCGAAAACATCTTTGCAAAACTATGAACTGAGACGAATTTATTGACACCATAAACGTTAAATTTGGCCCAGAAATAAGGGAGTTGTGTTAACAAAAACCGACTTCACATATTATATATATAGATGGATGTAAAACTAGAGTATATTTCCCGCCATTCCTTAATACATTTGTTTTTAAGTGATTTTTCAGGAAAAAGACCTTAAGGAAGCATCCGCCTAGAGTGCTCAGAAACACAGCATGGTACATTTTGTTCAAGTCGACACATAGATCACACAGGCAGCGATGACACCAGCGACACATTTCAATACTCAGCAGTCGAACGTTTAATGGTTGTAGACTTAAATCCCTTTTGACACTAGAATCACCAACTTTTCTGTAATCATCAAGATGATGTTGAAATAAGGAAGAAACAATATTCACAAACATGATCATTTTCTACAACTAGGAGCAAAAACTTGTATATGAGTTGTACAGTAGCCTAGCTACTCGCTGAATAGACGAACATGTTTAATGATCTAGATGTTAGTCTCATAACTAATTACAGATTACTGGATTTTACGTTGAAAATTATGGCACTTGCTACTGAGCCTACCACTGTTACTCTAAAAATAGTGTTGATCATGTTTTTGGCATACCAATGTGAAACTCCAGGTGCCATTTAGCTGTCATAGTACAAGATAACAGATAGTTAATCGCCATGCAAAAATATTAAATTCTATGATACAAATAAATTTGTGACCTTATCAGTTAAATAATGTCATGAGGGTCACTGAGCCAGCCTAAATGATAAAAGTATTGACTATACCAGGTGTCCAAGACCACCTGTTTGAAATTTAAACAATTAATTTTTCAGAAAAACGAATTGTGCAGTATAGGTAAACCGGTTGCACTTTATTGTTTGACCCCAATTTCAGCGCATCCATAGCGGGAGTTACTAATTTTAAATACAAACCCCACTTTTTATTACATTTTTGATTCTACATGTAATTTTAACTATAAGACAACTTTACAGTTTAATTTGTGCCCTTAATTCTAACGGTTTAGAAAATAATGGCAGTTGACATTTTTTTGTTTTTTCCCATAAGAATAACATGGAAAAAGTTTTCAAATTCATCATCTTTGAACATTTTTGGTTAAACAGACCGGTCCAAGCATGAAAATATTTTAGAACTCCATTTTAAATAATACTCCATTAGAAAATATCGATTATCACGTAATTAGTTTTACTGTTACATACATTTTCAATAAAGTCCGCCACATTGTGAATTGTATAGAAAAATAAAATATTCTATGACAAAACTAATAATTTTGGAGGGGGAAATATTTATAGGGAGAATCTTCGACATTTTTTGTTGGAGCATGTTTGTTTTAACCAAAAATTATCAGAGATAATGAATTTGAAAATTTGTTCAATGTTATTCTTATAAGATAAATCTAAATTTCAACTGCCATTATCTCCTAAACTGTTAAGATTATGGGTACACATAAAATTATAAAGTTGTCTTAAAATTGCATGTATAATTTAAAAACTTCATAAAAAGTGAGGGTTTGTATTTATTTATTTAATTATTAAATTATATATAAAGTAAATTTATTATAATAAATTTCACCTCCTTACATTTAAGTGGCTTATAAAATTTAAAATCACTAAGACAAACTATCTATCTAAATATATAAAAGGCAAAGGCCTCACTCACTCACTGACTCATCCATCACTAATTCTCCAACTTCCCGACTGGCTAGAGTGCTGAAATTTGGTATACTCATTCTTTAGGTTTAAAATAGGAACGTCTGACTATTTTCATATTAATATTCACAAAGGGCTACGCCCTAGACGTCCTCAAAGTTACCATGTTATTCTTATGGAAGCAACATTTTTGTTTTCTAACATATGATTATGGAAATTGAATTAGGTTTGTTTATATGGACGCTTTCACACTTGATGACACGACAACGACACGTGAACAACACGATATCGCGACGATATCGTCAAGCACCAAAATCAATGTTATCTTATGTACCGTTTTCACACTTGATGACACTCCGCAAAAAAGTCGTTGTCGTCGATTGGTGCAATGACGGTGTCGTCACGATATCGTTTGGCAGCATTTTCAATTAGATATTATAGAAGTGTTTCACACTTGCCGATTTGTCGGTGTCGGGTCGTTGACATGTCGTCGTAGCCCGGCCGGTCGGCGAGCACTGTCCTCCCCACATCAGTCCGGGATGTGTCGGTGCAGTAATCGTTAACTTTTATTTTTAGATTTTTCTATTGCTATACTCAATAACATGATCAATTAATTTTCATTAATTGATCATTTTACATTGAAAATTTCATTTTCATGATCAATTAATAACATGATTATTTAGTTTTTGAAGCACTTAATGGCTCCGCCCCACTGGACTTCCAAATTACTCTTGGGCAAACGGGGTTGAAATATGATGGAGGATTCCCTTTTCTCATGGGTACTCACAAAGAAACGGGTTAGCAAATATAGTTTTTAAAGCACTTTAAGGCTCCGCCTTACTGGACTTCAAAATTACTATAGGGCATTTGCAGGGTTGATATTTTACATGGACCTCTACTAGGCCCCAACAGGGTTGAAATTTGACATGGACGTTCCTCTTTGCTCATATTTGCTCACTAAGAAATAATTTAGCAAATTTACTTTAGGGCTCCACACCACAGAACCTCAAAATTACCATAGATCCTAAAGGATTAAAATTTAACGTGAATGCTCCGTTTTGCTAATAGGTGCTCACTTAGAAACGGTTTTACAAATATAGTTTCGAAGTTCTTTAATTAGGGCTCCGCCCCACGATTTCAAAATGACTGTAGGGCCTACGGGGTTGAAATTTGACTTGGTCGTCCCTATTTGCTCATTGATTCTCATTAAGAAAAGGTTTTGGAAAATTCTTTCAGAGCTCAACTCACACTAATTTGTTGTTTCAATGTCTTTCTTAAGAAATAGATTTTGTTGCTCTTTTAAAGATCTTCTTACCTAAAAAATAAATTCAATCATGGGCGAAGCCGTGACGGGAAACAGGTAGTGTTTTGATAAAATCAACACTGCTGGTTCACCATGTACATTGAAATCACTATTTTGAGACAGGGAACTCACATAGTGGCTATTTCAACCTGAATATTAATGAGCGACTAGTGTAGGATGATTGTGGCACAATCTTTTAGTCTTGTTACTGACTAAGGCCGACATCCTCCTTAGACAGGACTGTTAATTAATAGCCCAACAGCCAATGTTATCTAGGGATCTACAGTTTAACGTGGGATCAAAACCACAATATCAACCTCATATATACGAATTGGTCTAATTATGAGAATGGTAAAATCAAATCAGATATTCTTTATTCATTCTGTACATACAAGAATAGTGTCAATACAATGAATTACAATACTATAAAGGCAGACAAAAACTGTTAAACAATGCTCTTTACAAGTAAAGTATTCAGAAACATAAATAAATTAAAATTATTACAAACTTCTGATTTAAAAAAATAAAATACAACAAAAAAAATATTTAAGTGACGTAGTATGTTTATTTAGCGACGGGTTTTGTACGAATAAATTTAGATAAATATTCTTCAATTGAATAACAGCTCTTTTGCAATATAGTATTTCGCTACAAGGGCCAAAAATGGGAATATCACAACCACAAGCCATCGCTTATAACTGTCCACAATTCGTGACCTCCAAGTAGCTGGATTACAGGACGACGTCACCGTCCCAGTCGAATTCCTATCAATCGAAAAAGTATAACTAGTTTACCTATAATTACACAATTGGTTTTTGTTAAACATTAATGTTGTAAATTTTAAAAGGGGTGTATGGGTGGTCTCTGGGACACCCGTTATACAATATGTGAATAGACTTCTCATACGATGCATTTGACTGATAAAAAAATTTATGATGATCTATGATCAAAAATTTATGACGCCCTGCAGAAGTTGCTACGATGCAAACTATGTTTTAATTTTCAGTTGAATTACAGAGCTACGAAAACTAACCATCATAACTTAAACAGAATCCACAATTATCGAATGTTCATGCAAGGGTTTAAAAGCGATGGTAGGTAGAACTGATTCACGTATCATATTTCAATAATAATTTAAATACTGTACACCAAAAAGATCCTGCAACCCGTACATTAGTTCTGAACAAAGATATTCTATGAGAAGTCAATTTACGTAAATTGTCAAGGATTAAAGTCCTGAAAACAAGCAAGATGTATCTTTTGAGTTTAATTGTAATAGTATTCATTGTGACCCTGGCTTGGAATATATATTAATAATGAAACAAAATTACCTTGTCCAATCACTAGTTGTCAAAAGACGGCATGTTTCGTTCCTTAAAACTTCGTCAGATCCATAGTATGCAACTCCACATAGTCCAATGTATTATTAACATTGTGGTTTGTCAAATGATTCAATGAAAAGTTGTTCCAGTCACAAAAACTACAAGTTGTCATAGTGATAAAATTAATGAAACTGAATAAAACTGTTTTCTAACATCCTTGATACCTTTTTATTAAATAAATTAAAGTTATTACTAACGTAATTGTCTTAAGGTATCAAAATAATCGTCACTTCGTCAGTTTAACCCTCTTCATCAGTCACTTCTGAGTAGGCCTACAAGATCCGCCCGGGACAGCCCTTTGTCAATGTACGTGTACCGACGTCGGTTAGTTAGTATTAGTTTGTGTGAAATGTGTCTGTTAGTGTTTGATGTGTCTTAGTGTTTTGAATGTTCGACACTGAATTTATAAATACTAACTATTATTCAGCGGCTGTAGCTCAGTGGTAGAGCTCTGTTTTATCACTCAGTGAGCGAGCCCAGGTTCAACTCCCGGCTCGGGTAGGGGACAGAAAGATCATTCAACTGCTCAATTATTGTGAGCAACCACTGAAACGTGCGCTTTTTTATGATTACTTTGCCGCTGAGGAGAGGGGTAGTGCCCTCGAAACATGTTCAGCAAACTGATGAAGTAAGGATTTTTTTTGATACCTTAAGGCAATTATAGTATATTTTATAGTATGTTATAGTAATAGCTTTAATTAATTGAATAAAACTGATTGAAATTGTACTTGTACAGTTTTAATCAGTTTCATTAATTTTATCACTATGACAACTTGTAGTTTTAGTGGCTGGGACAACTTTTCATTGAATCATTTGACAAACCACAATGTAATAATACATTGGACTATGTGGTTGTTATGGACCTGATGGCGTTCTAAGGAACGTAATACGTCGTCTTTTGACAACCAGTGATTGGACAAGGTAATTTTATTTCATTATTTAATTGTAAGTTGAGACAAATTTTAATGAGTGAAAAGTATCGTTTTTATAATCAACTTACCTTACATGTTTGGATTCCAAATCCAACGGAGATTGAATATCAATTAGATAATTATTTATAATTTCAAATCTTACTTTTATTATGTATGCAAAATTGATGAAGAGACATTCGCATGTTGCTGAGTTCAAGTTGTCCCACATTAGGACCACCAACCAGGCTATTGAAGTGACTGTGGTGTCCGGTCCACTGATGTCGGTGTACATGTAATACGAGATGGCCGGGAAGCCGCCTACCAGTAAAATAAACACAATCCACTCAGAGATGCAGCACGTCACTGATTTCTGAGAATGCTTTAATAGGGCTCTGAAGAAATAATCAGTGTCACTTAGTTTCTCAATGAAAGCAGGCATCCTAGTTGAGAAAAACAAAGCAAAGAATAATGCACAAAAACTCATCGAAGACACAACAAAGCGGTTGATTATTTTCAAAGCTATCTTCTGAAACAGGAAAGGTGTGAGTATGAACTGCTGAGTGGAGTTGAGGCCGAGAATCTGAGGAGTGATGCAGAAAAAGCAAGGCATTTCAGATCCAAAAACATAAAAAGGAAAAGTCACACCATGAGCGAAAATCACCAAGCTAGTCAGAATTGTTAAGAGGAAACAATAATGACTTGGAGTCGCCTTAGTTTTCCCGTTCGTCGTCTCTATTGTGTATGGCAAAATACCAAAGAACCTCGATAACCTATACACATATTTGATTGAGGAAGAAATATCGCACAATTCTGGCATTTTATATGTAGTAAATATGTTGTAGCAAAATATCTAGAGAACAGGTGAAAGGAAAAGAACGATTTTGAAAACTGTGCAACTGAACAAAGATAGCAAAACAAGTTAAAGTTGACAACTGACTGACAACTTGAAGGCTCTTCAAGCTAAAAATATATGATTCTCAAATTGCATCTTTCTTCACATCATTAACAACCCTTACTTGAGTCTAATGATTTATTTACAAGAAGTTGATTATCACTCTTTCTTCGTACTTTCAATCACTAATATTCCATTTACTTCTTTAGAGATTCTTAAAGCCAATATATTTTTATAAAAAACATGCATTAAAAATATACATTTTCTTGATTACTACAAAATGCAAAGACTACTGATTTCCAAATAGCCCTCTAAATGGCTTCTCAAAATGTTTGTTAGAATATTTAACACCTGTGTATTAATAGGCAACCATGTTCCTTTTCCTCCTTTTTTCTCATCTTTTGTGTAACGGTAGGAGAAATCCGCGCATATTGTTAGAAAGGTATGTGTCCTGTAGATAAGCAGAATCCCATTATAATTCACATTGGTCATCAAGGCTACGCCCTAATGGTTTTCGAAGTTTCAATGTTAATCTTATGGATGAAGGGTAATTTATTGAATCATTAGACAGTTATTGTAACAAGAACTGCTGGAAAACAGATATTTTTTGGGTCCAACTGTCCAATGGGTCAACATAAAAGTTGGTTGAATTTTGACCAGTTGCGATCTCTAATTTATATTATTATATACACTAAATTTTTAGGCCAGCTAAAAAATAAGTAGGTTGTACACCGGCTGTCCCAGACCACCAATTTACAGAATAATTTCTTTGCAAAAACTAATTATAACCATTATTGGTATATCAGTTACTCTCTATCCTTTGGCGCTAATTTCCATCTACAGGTGTCCCAGAAGTAACCTATCTAGACCAAAAGATAATAATTTTTAAGATTCAAGATCTTTATTTGTCTTTAACATACAATATATGCAATCGACATCGTCAAAACTTATTCTTATTCTTATTCTTATAAAAGCTCCACTTATTCTTATTCTTAGAGACATCTGATTGGGCCTGATGATGACCGGTGTGACTGGTCGAAATCGATCGCCATTATAAGATCTTTTATATATATTTACCGTCTGTAAACATTTACAGTATAAGTGTAAATATATCGAGTAGTGTTGGAAGACGTTTTATTATTTCAACCTGAATATCATTACCAGCACGTATAATGCTAATCAAGAAGTTATTCTTCTACTAATAAAATATTTTAGAAAAAAATTAATATTAAAAAATTAGAATTAAAAATTAAATATATATATATATATATATATATATATATATATATGATCTATACATCTATAGATCTATATATATTTATATAGTTGTGATCGATGGACTCGGAAACCAAAGGACCGTTTGCCATGAAACTTGGTATGTAGGGTATATTGAAAATTTCATGGAGAAACTTTTTAACCCTAGAAGCGGCCATTGCCGGATATCCGGCAATTTCATTTTTGCGAAAATCGTCAATTGCCGTATTCCGGCAATATAGGTCATTTTTTTTTCAACCACTCATTTCACATTGAAGACGATCTATAAACGTTATAATATTGATACCATTTTAAAGAGGACATTCCAAACTTTCATTTTCGTACATAATCGAACCTTGTAGCAGTAATTGATCGACGCAATTCGTATTATAATTTGAACAAAATTTAGCGCGCGAAAAATTTTCGACTCAAAAATCACGAAACGTCTAAAAACATATGTTTTTAAAAAAATTCTAGTTTTTGTATTTTTTGACCAATCAGAAAGCCGTTGGTACAATTGAAAAGAACACGATTTATTCTTTCATTTACAGTGGTAAACATTTGTCATATGACGTCGGAAAATAGGAAAAATAATTTTTGAAATCAGCTAAAATGTGCGGTGCATAGTTTGGCCAATTTGCCGGAAATACGGCAATTTATAAATCACGTATTAAAACAATTAATTATGAGTTTAGCGTGTTATAAAACATTTAACTTTGTTCTTAGGAAAAAGTTATACATATTAGTAGCGATTCCTTCCTCTATGGCGCGTCCGGTGGTCTGTGGAAGAAGACGGAAATAGTTGTATTGCTTGGCCATTGTGTCTATTGCCGGTGTGTAGCCTAACCTATGTCAGATTTACTATTTCCTTATACTTATACGTTACTATTTCCTTATACATATATATATTTTCTTGTTCAGGATGATATGTACTACAAAAATATGTACAGTTGATCATATTATCAAGTTGTATGCAAATTATATAAAGCTTTGAGTAACTAAATTTGGTTTTTTGAAAATAAAAATAACAAATTTCAACACATATAAAGTAAAGAACAACATTTTTTTATGGTATGAAAACGCATTATTTCCAATATATATATTGTACAGTTTAGTAATATTACACATATTCTATAATATTTATATATTATTTACTTTTTTTATCTTTCAAATGTACAGGGCACTTTTGTAAATTTTGTTCATTTTCTGTATTTTCCCTTATATCAGGAGTAAAAAAAATATTTCTGACAAACTAAACATATTTCCACGTAGGAAAATAAATTACCTACATTTTGTATATCTTAGATTGTCTGCATAAAAATCAGTGTAAAAGTTCTAGCCGTCTACTTTTGAAAAATATTTCAAAATTTTTCAAAAAATTTTGTTTTTTCGCATTTTGTGAAAAACGTACCAACAGGGATTCTATTCAATTTATTTTATAAATAATCTACGTCTTTTTCCGAACAAAATGAATATGCATATGACTAGGTTATCATGAGTAGTTTGGACACTGTTAATTTTTAAAATAACGTCTGCAAAATGGCCAAAATCGGCTGGCCGCTTAGCGCACACGCACCGATTTGGCCTGGCCGCTCCTAGGGTTAAGCCATTAGTTTTGGTATAGCCTTCAGTTAGCCCCAGGACTGTCATAAACGTACCCATGTCAAGTTTTTTTGGAGTTTTTGATCTGAGTTGTTTATGAAAAAAAACACATGGCAAAAATATTTCTTTATAGTTAGTTATACAAACAGTTGTTCTAAT
Source organism: Neoaliturus tenellus (assembly GCA_030545055.2). Lineage (NCBI taxonomy): Eukaryota > Metazoa > Arthropoda > Insecta > Hemiptera > Cicadellidae > Neoaliturus > Neoaliturus tenellus. Next base: position 119,356,046 of record CM061534.1, on the reverse strand, counting down.
TTAAAGCAAGGAATCTAAAATAAATAAAGACAAGGTAGAGGTCAAGACAAGCAATGCCCTCTATGCACCAGGTGTTCTTTTGCACCTATGACGTCATCATTATCATTTCCAGTAAAAGTAAATGGTGATGTCATAAGTGCAAAAGAACACCTGGTGCATAGATTGCGTTGAATGTCTTGACCCCTACCTTCTCTTTATTTATTGTAGATTCCTTGATTTAAAGTATTTAGGAAATTTCTCATTAAAAATATTGAGGGAAGATTGGTATAATAGGCATTACGAAATTGCAAGCTTTGAAATTTAAACAGCTGACAGCTGATTTACATTATTCTTACCTAGCGATGTTGTCAGTTTTGTTTTGTGTTGATTTTAGCTTTTTTTGTTCGTAGTGGTTAGTAATAAATGCCAACAGCTCGAAGAGTCTGCAGAAATCAGCAATATTGTTTAAGTTCATGCTCGTAACTTTGTCCCGCCTTCTATAATAACAACAAACTGGAGGATATTATATACTTGCTACATTACTAGTAAGCTAGTTAATATATAGATAGATTTTAAATGAGACTGAAGAAACCTCTAACAAATATGTTAATTTTAATCCTATTCTGTAAAGTATTCATCAAACCTGAGGAAAATGAGACAAAATTTAGACCAAAATTAAACAATGTCTTTATTTTCATTACTTACAAAATCTTTAAAATAGACTATGATTAATCTCAACGATTAGAATAGAAAAGTATACTGAGTAATAAGGACCAAATTACAGTTAGCGATTCACAGAGCAGGAAATTCATCGGGCATCGTGGTAAACTTGTTACACAGCGGGCAGACACTCTTCTCCTTGAGCCATTTACGAAGACACTGAAAAAACCATGCATTTTCAAAGTTTTGGAAAACACATTATAAAAATTCATTACTTTGTATACGGTAATTTTATATTGTAATGTAAATCAACTACTGTATACTATATAACTACTGTGAAACTAGTCTAAACAAGCTTGTTTGATGTAAATGACAATGTACTTTCTAAAAATGGTGGTTTCTAAGTAGTTTGTTTTAACTTTAGTTAAAGTTAAAACATGAATTAAAGTTAAAGACCTTCTGTTGTAAATTAGATGACTTAATTTTATTAATTTTTTTATTGTATTGAAACTTCAAAATACAATGGTATTTTTTTACCACTATACAAAGTAAATTATTATTTTACTATATGGTTCTTTGATTCATTGCTTTAAATATATATGTAAGGGGGAAATTGTAAGAAGTTATAACTAAAAATTATTATTAAAAAAGTGTTATTTGCATTACTTATAATTAGTAATTTAACTTTAAAATCCCAGATATGAAATATATCAACATTTTCATGGCTTAGAATGCGAATGTGAGGGTGTTTATTGTAGCTGGTTTCAAATTTTTTTTAGGACCAACATTTTAATTTCAATACTTAGCTTCATCAGACACTTCATCAATTCCAATACAGAACACATTACAGTCGACTCCCTCTCGTGCAAGATCTCATAGTCAAGACAACATCTTGGAAATTAATCATCAGCGCAAGCCAGATTCCTCACGACGGTCACGACCGAAATCGACAGTATTGAACGTAATTCTGGCCTACATGTAAACAAATAACCTCAGTTCGGCTTACGATTGCGCTCGTTCCGGAACAGCAGTGTAGCTGGTTTTACTAGTTACTGTACCGGGACTGTATATTGTTGTGTGTTTTAGAAATTTTAAATGTGAGTTATATTTATTTATAAATATATTGTAATGGGTTTATTTATAAATAAAATTGTAGCTTCAGTAGTAACTACAAAATAGTTTTATAAATCTAAAACTGTAGCTCATTAAAAAAAAAAATTAACCTATAGAATACATTATTATTTATACATTAATTGGTATAATCTATGAAGTTTTCATTAGTGGTATTTTATAGGTTAGTGTTATTTTCTATTGTTTAGTGTCAATTTAGTTTTTATCAATGTCACAAAAATGAGGTTCCAACGAGTTGCTAGCAAAACCCAACTGTGTTTAGGTTATAAAATTGTCCTAAAATGTATTTTATGTATTATTTAAATACGCTGTGTGTGTGTGTATGTGCGGCGGCCCTTGTACACACGAGTATTTACGTGTGTACCGTTCCAATTGCGTACATGCACTGATTAACCAACACTGCAATATTATGGCTGTGTTGACGCAGATTGTAATTACATAAGTAAAGCCAGATGGTAATTTCATTTATCCAGTCAGGGGTCTGGTCCCAAGGTGTCCGGACTAGAAGGAGTCAACAGTTGTCCAAACTTATTTCTATTAGATTTCTGCCAAAATTAAATTGTAATTTTTCACACTGAAATGGTATGATTGCTTTGTTCCCAATTCAGATTAAATATAAGACCAATATTACATCTAGTATTATAGTACAATAAACATTTAATATTTTACTAGTAATATTAATCATTTTATGACATGGAGCAATTTAGTTTCTATATAAAATAATAAAATTTTATAGTTCATACATATAATTTTCAATGTTAAGGCTCTTGTAACGCAGTTCATTAATCAGTGTAACCTCCGTGGTTTAACAAAACCTGTTTGGTATGAATAGATAAGAGGCTATCACTGATATACTGTGAATATTTTTTTACAGCTGTTAAACTTAGTTATTTTCCCACTTTATTAACTTTAGTTAGGAAATTAATTTACTTTAAAGGGCCTGTAGGGTCCTTATATTTCGATGGATTTTACCAAATACTTTAACCAATTTACTTTAAAAAAACAACTTCATCTTGAGTTTTATCCAATGACAGCAAAATCATTAAAATTGATTGAAAACTGTAAAAGAGGAATCTTAAATACAAAAATACCTCCCGATGTGGAAAAGTAAATGAATAAATGACATAAAATAGAGCTCCGCCTTATTTTAGTTAGTAACTTTCAGTTGTTAAGAAACCCGATAACTGACATCCAATACCAGTGAAAAACTGAACTGAAACCAAACCAGTAAATTTTTCAACCCATAACAAGATATGAATATTATACTTTTCATTCCACTAAAACTCAATAATGCAGCTGATAACTGCACATCCAATACCAGTGAAAAACTGAACTGAAACCAAACCAGTAAATTTTTCAACCCATAACAAGATATGAATATTATACTTTTCATTCCACTAAAACTCAGTATTTAAACAATCCTCTCTTTGGGCTACACTCACCTTTTTTAATTTTGCTGTAGCAGACAGAGTCAAATAATCTGTCGAAAAAACCAACGTCGTCATGTTACACGTACACATACACACACACATACACTTGTGTGTGTAACTAGTAATAAGGTAACTAGTAATAATCGACTGTCTATTTACACCCGATATTTCGCGGAACCACTTAAACGTTCGGCTTACGTGAACGGCGGGCTAGGAAAGTACTCCCCTGAAGACGCGGATAATAGCAAAATTAAAAAAGGTGAGTGTAGCCCAAAGAGAGGATTGTTTAAATAATTATCACCTCACCTACAAGAATGTCTTTCAAAAATAAAACTCAGAAATGCAGCTGATAACCGCACATCCAATACCAGTGAAAAACTGAACTGAAACCAAACCAGTAAATTTTTCAACCCATAACAAGATATGAATATTATACTTTTAATTCCACTAAAACTCAACTGAAATTGAAACATTGGTATACATAAGAAAACATTATGTTATGTACAACTTTTCGTTTCTGTTTAGAATATAGCATTTTATAAAAAAGAATAAGAATAAGAATAACTTTATTGTCATAATAAGAACATTCTTTTACAACTAGCAAAGCTAGTTCGGAATAGATGACATTGTCAGAGTACAGTACAATAACTAATCCTAAACAACAAAACAGAATTACAGTGGGAATGGAACAGAACAATTTAAGACCTGTTTAGAATTTATCATTTAAAAATGAGTCAACTGAATAATACATTTTTGTAATTAAAAAATCTTTTAGCCTATTTCTAAAACAGTTTTCGTTATTTATTTGCTTTAACTCATTAGGTAGTTTGTTAAAAAGTTTTCTTCCCATATATTGTGGTGTCTTTTCAGATAATGTCAGGCGGTGTCTTGGGTACTGGAAGTTGTTTTGAAATCTTGTTTCATAATGATGCTTATGCTGAGTTTTGATTAAATTTTCAAAATTATTCCTAACAAACATCAGGCATTTTAAAATATAAAGGCAGGGAACAGTTAGTATACCCAGTTCTTCAAAAAATTGTTTACATGATTTTCTTTTAGAGGAAAATGTCATGAGTCGAATGTACTTTTTTTGCATTTTGAAAATTTTATTTGCATAGGATGACATACCCCAGAATTCAATACCATAAGTTATAACCGGTAAAAAAAGTCCATAATATAGCATAAGTCTGGTTTTTGAATCAATAACTTCACGAAGAACAATCATTTGGAAACAAATAGAGTTTAACTTCTTAGAAATTTTGCAAACAAAGTTTTTCCAATTAAGATTAGAATCAATCTCAATCCCCAAAAAATTAACTGATTTGTTTATCCCCATTAAATTGCCTTGAAAAATAATATGCTCTTCATCAGAGTTTTTGTTTTGTCGAGTTTGAAACTTTAATAATTGTGTTTTAGATTGGTTAAGCAACAAACCATTAACAGAAAACCAATTTTGAAGTTCCATAAACGTATTATGAAAAATTAATTTTAAGTCTTGCGTTGAATTTGCTTTTAAAATTGCAGACGTATCATCTGCATAAAGTACAAGATTTAAGGATATATTTAAAGGTAAGTCATTAATATATATAAGGAATAGCAAAGGTCCTAGTATTGAACCTTGTGGTACACCAAATTTAATTTTCTGCCATGGTGAGACATGTTTGATGTTATTCTTAATTACTATTGTTCTTTGATAACGACTGTCCAAATATGACCTTACCTAAGACACCGCTGTTTCACTAAAATTATAATACTTAAGCTTTTTACATAATATGTCATGCTCAACACAATCAAATGCCTTGGATAGATCACGGAACACTCCCATAGTGCTCTGTGATCCATCCAAAGCATCAGCAACCTAGTCAATAAAATAAGCTACAGCAGAGATTGTACTACGTCCTGTTCAAAAACCAAATTGTTCCTGAACAAATAAATTATTTTTTTCAAAGAAAAAAAGAGTAGAAGAAAAATACAACCCCAGAACCTTTTAATACAATTCAGTTAAAACTTTACTTGATATGTAAAAAATTAGAAATTTCACACTCTTAGCTGGAACTACAATCAATTGATTCAATTCATGAGATTATGAAAGCAGAGAGTAAAAAAAGCTCAATGAAGTACAGAAACACATTAACTGAGAAGTGTTCCTTTCATTTCAGAAAAATGATGTGCAAGTACAAGATGAAGAAAGTCTGGATTTTTTCAAAGATATGTTACTAAACTCAAGGGTAGAGATGGAGGATTTGAAGGAGCAATGTGGGATTTAGTGTGAACTGATGGAGCACCGCCTGGAAGGTAACTTCTGCCGCTGGTACAGTTACCAGCGAGACGGGTTTTGCAATCCGTCTTGCAGGTAACTCCCTGTAGTAAGTGACAATCTAAACTAACCTAAATATTGTAATTTAAAGTGTTACCGTGGAGAACGGTCACCGAGGATAGAAGTTACCTGCCAGATGGTCTGCTAAACTGATAACTCACCTTTGTATGGAATTCATGATTGCAATCGACTTTAGTACGCTCGTTTCCCAAAGGTTCAAGGCATATAGAGCATTCCTCGAGTTGCAAGTTTGACCAAGATTTAATTTCCTGGGGTTTCACGGTACCCCATGCCGCATCCGAAAACTTGACAAGACCCATTGTTGCTGAAACAACGGTCAACAATGACACAAAGGTATCCTCAGCTTTACGAATTCTTGGTTATTTATTTAGCTTATAGGTTGCATTAAAAAGAGTGGTTAGAAGAAAAATTAATAATTGAACGCTAAGAAAGTACCATGAAACAAACACCTTTTATAACATCAAGACTATTTAGGTGATGTGTTTTCCATTGATATTGAAGGCCAAAGAGGAAAAAAAATAGGAAGAGAAGAGGTGTTTTAAAAATTTTTAGGTTTTAAGTGTTTGAAGTGAAATAGAGTATGGGAGTAGTTTTGAGAATCAGATTTACAAATCACCTGGTCACACAAATAATGCAATATTTTGCTATTATTGCTCCCAATAGTGTTAAAAATTTAATTATAATAAATTGGAAGAGTTAAATTTCCTAGTAGTGTTTGTATTAGCAATAACTAATTTTGGCACAAACTCATTTATAATAATTTCAATAATTTTCATTCAAACAAGTATTAACCTTGTAAAATTTTATTGAATTGTCAAATCATGTGCAAAAACAGTTTAAAATGTAATTTCCTTAAAAAAAGAAAACAAATAGTGTTTACTTCTCCTACATTGCTCCTGTAAAAATGTATGGGTAACAAAGTGAATAAAAAAATCCATAGTTGATATACAAGACCATACATGTTTGAGGAAACATGTCATGCATTTCCAATCCCAAGAAAACACAACAAATCAAAATTGTAATGATTATGATTTATAAAGAGCAGAAAAGTGATAGGAGAGATTAATAAAAAGTTCTATGTTTTATTCCTGTAAGTTAACAATTTCTGTTTTAGAACAATTTCATTATCAACGAATACTCAACATTATTTAATCATTAAATACACCCCGTCGCAGCAGACCTGCGTACTCAGCGAATTTCCAAATTAGTGATATTAATTTTGACCAGATAAACCTGTAAACCAAATGTCATCACATGCTCATAAATAGGGAAATAAATGTCTATTCTCCTTATGATAAATAGAAAAGAGTATGCAGGTATGCTGCCATGGGGAACACCAAAAGTAGGTTTTTAGCATAAAAACAATTTATCTCAACCATATAAAGCCATATACTAAGTTTCATCAATATCTGTCCATTGCTAAAGGATTTTGCCTATTCTCCATATGATTAACATGGGGAAAGAGTATGCAGGTTTGCTGCCATGATAAGTATAAAAACCAAGATTTTTTTACCATAAATGGATGAATCTCAACCAAATGATGCTAAATACCAAGTTTCGTCCAAAAATATTGGTTAATAAGTGAAATATTAACACATCCTTATTCTCCATAAGATTAACATTAGAGCTTCAAAATACAATGTACTGTCTTTAAAACAAAGCTTCAAAATACTAAATTGTGTGTTTTTTTAGCTAAATCCAATGGTCAAAACAAAAATTAAAAAATTTTTTAAATTACATATGAAAAATGCAAAAAACCCATTTTTGGGGTACAAAATCCCCCAAAACTACCCCTTCCGGTAGGTCGATATGTCTGGTTTACGAACTCATCCGAATAAATGTAGGATTACACCTCTCTACCAAATTTGGTGTCGATCGGACTTTTTTTACGAGAGTTATCGTGCCTAGGGTCACATACATACATACATATATATATATATATATATAAATATATACATATATATCAATATATATATATATATATATGTATATATATATATATACATATATATATCAATATATATATACAGGGTGAACAACTTAACTGTGCCACCATTGGGATATCCTAAATTATGAGATTTGGAGAAAACTTTAAATGGGGAACATCACCTATTTTTTTAAGATGATAAAAAATATGAATTCCATTTTCTTCGAAATGGCCGCCATTTTCCAATATGGCGGCCAACTTTAAAATTTCTTATAGAACACCCTATATTTTATGGTGTTTTTAAAATTTACATGTAATTTTAAGACATTTTTATTCTTTGACATTTTTCTCTAAACCTAACGGTTTTGGAGCTACAGGTAATTAAAGTTCATTTTTAGTTCCATAAGAATAACATGGGTCAAACTTTATCTGCTCATATCTCCGAGACCATTATGTAAAATAAAAAATACTCAAGAATAAAAATGTCTTAAACTGATGTTTTAATGCAATTTTTTTCATAATAACACCAATTTTCTACAAATTTTATTTTTTGGACGCCATATTGGAAATAAGTTAATTTATGCGTAAATGATAATTTTTATGTGTGAAATGTTCTTTAAACATAATTTTAAGACATTTTCATCCTTGAGTATTTTTTAATTTACCGAATGGTTTCGGAGATATGGACAGATAAAGTTTTCTCCATGTTATTCTTATGGAACTAAAAATGAACTTTGATTACCTGTAGCTCCCTAACCGTTACGTTTAGAGAAAAATGTCAAAGAATAAAAATGTCTTAAAATTACATTTACATTTCAAAAACACCATAAAATATAGGGTGTTCCATAAGAAATTTTAAAGTTGGCCGCCATGTTGGAAAATGGCGGCCATTTCAAAGAAAATGGAATTCATATTTTTTATTACCTTTAAAAAATAGGTGATGTTCCCCATTTAAAGTTTTCTCTAAATCTCATAGTTTAGGATATGCCAATTGTGGCACAGTTAAGTTGTTCACCCTGTATATATATATAAATTTTAATGACTATTATTTTTGCTCTCTGGGCACCTTAAAACGAAAAAGTAACATGGTCCCGGGCTTAGGTCTTACCATGAGACCTACGGTAATAGCTTATTCCCTATGGGAAATTCGCTAAAAAAGGACCAGCCTCAACACCTTGTTAACACACACAGTTGTTTACTCCTATTGATTCTCATTGTCGAGAGTTTTAATTATGAGAAATGAAAATGGAAACCATTATAACCGTACAGATACACAATCGTAGTTTTCATCACTGGAACAAAAAATTGCTCTTTTTTGTGTGTAATTGCATTTTGCCACTATGCATTAAAAGAAAAAAAAAAATATATATATATATATATATGGGTCTGACTTATGAACAACATTTTCATAATACTGCAAACAATATAAAAAATAGCTATTTAAAAAATAAATAATTACAAATTAAAGTAACAATCTGATTACGTTCAATGGTTAACTTCAATCTTTATTCAAACATTCCTTAAAAAATTTGATATATCCTATACTATAATACGAGCAATGTCTGAAGGGATGTGTGTTCCACGATCTCGAAATCTAGCGGGTAGATTTTGCTTAAACTTTGCATTTAAGAGTGTTTTGTAACAAAAATAAGTTTATAAACAGCCTCAATCCCAGGAAAAATCAAATTTGGTCTAAATTTAAGTTTAAAAATCGTAATTTTTATCACTGGTCTTATGGTTGCTATTTTGGTAACAAAATAACTACGAAAGGCATACAAAAATTAAGGAACATGAATGCTAAGCAGTCTTTTTTTAAACAGCTGTTAACTGTCAAGAGGTATAGTTGGTTGTTGTTGGAAATTTAATAGCTTTATTTACCATGACACTATAAAAGTGAATTAAAATCAACGAGCAAGGGTCGGTTAACCTGGATTCAAAAAGTAGTCTGCAAGCCAATTTTAAATTATTAAATTTTTCTCATTTATTTCAATAAATGAAAATAAATATTGAAATATTGAAAAAAAACTTGATTTTTGAGGCAAAGTAAAAATGGACAGATGTTTTACTATGCACTATTTTATGTTAATGATAAACAGCGACTTTGCGACAGAATGAAAAAAGCTGTTTTGCGTGCAATATGATGAAAAATTATTTATTGGCAATCCTCAGGAAAAAGCTCATATAAACACTGAACACTACATAAAAACTTAATAATAATTAAGAAATTTGACCGCTACACTTAATTTGGTAAAAAGGAGTAAACTAATTTTTACCTAGTGGTGGTAAAAAAAGTTTAGTTGCACTACCTCAAAATTTGATGAATTTTTTTTTTTTTGTATGTTGACAATATTGACGTAGAAAAACTTGCAACGTTACATAGTAGATGCAAGAAGAAGTTAAAAAAGAACATTACAGTGTTCCATGCCTATATTTTCTAAAGAAGTTGTAAATGTAAATATGTTTGTAAATATGGTTGAAAAAACGTTTTCTAAATAACTAAAATATTCTACTGTTAATCATAAAAAAGGCTGAGGTGATCTAAGCTACTCTAAAACTTTATTTAGGAGAAAAGAGTTAACAGCAGAACATGCACAATTTAATTATAATTCTACATGAACTTTGTTAGAATAAGTATCGTACATAAAGTGGCAAATACACAAAATCCATCCTGCTTCATAAAACTAAGCTGAAACATGTCCATAAATGTTGGGTTTAGTTAGAAATTTGGAATAAATGAATTTTATGAATAATAACAAATTTATTGTTTTAAACATAAATTAAAGGCAGGCCCAGTAAAGCCTGCTAGTTTTAGAGATTGAATGTCTCAAATAAATGTTAAGGGTTGACGGATAAACTTGGATAGCTCTAATTGCTAAGTGAGGATTATTATAACTGAGAAAAGTTAGTGCTTTTTGATGGTTCGATACTGGACCCAGCTGCCTTTGGTCATTGGGCTATTAATTAATGATCCTGACAAATGAAACAGCTGATATTTATCAGTAACAAAGCTACACCTCATCTGATCCATTACAATCATCACACTCACCCCTTCAGTCATACTCACCTTAAAATACGCACCACAGAGTGCATCGGTGTTTCAAATAAAATATCCAAAAAATATCTAAATATTACAAGTGAGGACAAGCAGGCTCACATTTGAAAATGAAACCATCCTTATATAGCTTAAACATATACACACAAGAGAATAAAAACTTGAAATATCAAAGGATGCCTTCACTATCAAAGGTAAGCTGGCAAAGTGTTTTGTCTACCTTTCATAAACTTGTTGCTTGTTGCACAGTGCAAGTGCAAGTGGACTAAGCTGCATAACCTCAGCTCCCTGGATATATCTTAATGAAGGAATAAAAAGACTTTCCTATCACGCTTCTAAAATATAAAAGTGTCCGGTTAGATAACATTTTGCCATTAATCACAATGGAAAACTCACAATAACATCACGTGATGTCATCACCCAATCTCAGTTTATTTTATTTTATCTACAAAAGTAAGCTTATATATATATATATATATATATATATATATAGTTTTTTGTTTTGTTTTTGTGTCTATCTACGCCAGTGACATTTTTTAACGTTATGACAAGGAACGGTCCAAATCCCAGTCTTATTATTATCTAGCATCGACCAGCTGTTAGAAAGCATCATTAATTAATAGCCCAATGACAAATGACAACTGGGTCCGGAATCGATCCTTTAAAAAGCTACTTTCCTCAGGATCGAACTGGCAACCTTTGGATTCAAAGGCAAGCACTATAACCACTCAGCTACCCAGCCAGTTATAGTAGAAACCAAACGTAAATAAAAACCCCTCAGGTAGAAACGCTTCAAAATCCCTTGTTTTCAAAACAATGTCACCATTGGGGGCGGCTACCCACATGGATGACACCCGTCCACTTTTGCAAGGAATTTAACGCACAACCATAACATTCAATTAGTTGCGTGACAACTGTTAAATTGCAAACCGTACGTCGTATAACTCTGATTCAAGTTTTGTCTCATTCGTCAAGGTAAGATGAAAAGCACATGCCATAATTTAATAATGTAGAACTCTATTCATCAATTAATTGAAAGTTTTAGAGGGGCGTGAAATTTCTTGGAAAGCGGGGCGGATGTTAGTTATCCGGCTGGTTGCCCAGAACGGTAGCTTTGTTTTGACAACAAGGGGTTAGGTAGGGTTTCTACCTGAAGCGGGGGGCTTATTTACAATTGGATTTTACTATAAGCAGATAAGTTTTTTATTTATATAATATAATTTTTTATAAATATAGATTATGGATTTATTTCTTAAGAATTTCACATGTTTCTATAGTTTTAACACATTTGTAGCTATGGGGTCCTAGCCCGGTTGGCTACATTTGTAGCCATGTTCCATTGCTTTACAAATAGAATCGTTTCAAGATAAGCATTTAGAGCGAAGGCTTTGAAACTCGGCACAGCACTAGACAGATGTGTATACTATTTCCTGTCAAAGTGGGCTCCGCTGGACGGTGCTCCAACTTAGGCTGTGGCTGATTTTGAAACCACGACTCAAGTCACAAGTCTGTTTGCATGCAGAACAATTTTTCTGTGTGTTAGTATTGTTTTTAGTTGTTTTGGCTGGTATTTTGTCGTTATGAGCTTGTTCTATCGGTACCAGGTGCATAAATGTCTCGACGATCCGAAGTATGACTTCCAAAAATGCATCTATAATTTTTTTATGGATTGGACAATTTTTTCTGATAAATATTATAAGTAAACATACTGAGAGTTATCACAAAATTTGTGATATTATTTAAATATTATTTTATTAATAATATTTATTATTAAATATTATTTTATTTTTAGCTCTTTATTTAAATATTATTTAATAATATTTAAATGATAAAATCTTTCATATTTAGAAATAACAAGCGTAAAGTCACTACCACAGTGCTGGTGGCTATAAAAGTATCCACGGAAGCTGATGTCATTTTTTACTACTGGAAACAAAATATAAGCTTTAAAAGTGTATCAGTAGCATCACTTCATAATAAAGTAAGATTTTACTATTTTGAATTTTCAGGATGGGAGGACGGGTCTTCAAAAAATGCTTAGCCTCGAATGTGTCAAGTGATGTATTGGGTTATCAGACCTAGGCAAAGTCAAGAGAGGGTCTAGTTCTAGTACAGATCTATAACTTTATTTTTTAATATTTTTGTTTTAAGTTATGGAGTTTCCGTGAGTCAGAGAGTTAGATTTGAACTTTTACTTTAAGTAGGTTCCTAAAAGAAATTTTTTACAACTCTGCTCAGAATAAATAGGCTTTAGATATAAAAAACTTGGAATATCAGGTCTTTATTGAAAATTGTTAATGATTACACTAGTTTTAGGGAAATGGTCAACTGTAAAGCACTAATCATGAATATCACAAAGAGGAATAAGAGAATTAAACCAATTAGAGTTTGAAAGTTAAGATACATCTAATGCCTACACCATTCTCAATTACTACTTTCAATACCATGGAGCACAGGAGTTTAACTAACTAAGTTTGATACAAAGATTTATCTATCAACAGCAATATACTTACAGTTTTTTTGCAGATGCCTCTTTGTAATTATTCTCTCGACCCTAGCTTCAATCTCGTCAAAGTGCAGGCCAGAGAGAGAGCCATTATTATTTTCTCGCACTTGTTTGACGATGTCATCAAGGTCTTTTCTGCACAAATAAAATTGCAATAAATTTAAAATTAATAAAATATCTTAAATACTGCAATACAAAACATTCATATTTACAAATACTGTAGTCGACTCCATCGTGTTTAAATCAGATGTTTCACCAGTTTTAAGTTAAGCACTAGAGAAGGGTCGAGAAATTAGGTTATCAATTTTAACAGGGGTAAAAACAAGTATAGATAAAGGGGTGCTGCATTGCTCTGATTATTGTATTGCATTAAATTACAAATTTACTGTTATGAGTTAATTAATTGAATCATATAGCATTTTTTAATACTCAGATTAATGGTGTGCGAATAGTGATTTTTAACCTTAAGCCAAGCCGAGCTTTTTTAAAAATCTTTAAGCTCCAGCTTTTTTGAGTCGAGCTTTTTCTAACCATCACCTGATCTGAATTATAATAATAATTAAAAAAAAACTTTTATTGTACTAGATCTAGGGGTCTGCTGGCAAGCTTTTTCCAAAAACGACCGAAACTTCAACTACTCTTTATTTAAATAAACTTAGTAGATTTCTACTAATTACCAGTTACCTTCCAATGTTTTTAAGTAAAATTTTACAAATAAAAGTTAATTTTAACTTTTATTTGCACTAAATATAATTATTTTATGACTAATACATGTTATGTTCCCCACACAACCCTCCTCTTAGTTTTCAACTGTTAAATAACAACTTTAACTAAACAGTTTAATTGAACTTTTTTTTATAACTTTGATTGACATTTCAATAAACTTTAGACAAAAATGACTTATAATTTGTTTTGTATGACAACTAGTTCAGGAGGATATGTTTATCATCAATGTATTTTGAACTTATCAGTCAATTACATGCCTGACGCTTGCCCACCCCCCACCCCTTGTCCAACCGCTCTGGCCCAGTGCTGAACAGGAGTTTTTTGCCCTCTCTACCAAGCCGTTTCCAATTACAATCTCGTTGTTATTTCTGAGAATCTTAGACATTCCTTTCAGTATAGGCAACACTTAGGCTTTTGATTTCATATTCCATAAAATACAATGGAAGCTCTATTACCCGACCTCGGATCAACCGCCCGTCGGAATAATAAGGACTGTTTTCAAGGAATTGCTTTCGGTTTTGAAAAGAATTCTGTATTGGTACGACTTTATTTATGCAAGAAAATGAGTTTTCTTCCCACCAATGATGCTGATTATTTCCCACCAATCGGTAGGCAAATATAAAATTAAACTTAAAGATACGATTGTAAAAATCAATATCCGTCGATAATTTATAACCTAACAACATAATAATAATCTTATCCACAAATAAAATTATATTCATAAAAGACCATAGATAAATAATTTTCTGAACATATTATCGGGAAATATGAAGCATCCCAAGCATCCGGGCTGTAGTGATGCTGATTATTTCCCACCAATCGGTAGGCAAATATAAAATTAAACTTAAAGATACGATTGTAAAAATCAATATCCATAGATAATTTATAACCTAACAACATAATAATAATCTTATCCACAAATAAAAATTATATTCATAAAAGACCATAGATAAATAATTTTCTGAACATTTTATCGGGAAATATGAAGCATCCCAAGCATCCGGGCTGTAGTGATGCTGATTATTTCCCATCAATCGGTAGGCAAATATAAAATTAAACTTAAAGATACGATTGTAAAAATCAAAATCCATAGATAATTTATAACCTTACAACATAATAATAATCTTATCCACAAATAAAAAATTATATTCATAATAATCTTTAATGATTAAACAACAATGTTACACACTCTTTCTTCCTGTGTTTTCTGTTCTCGGTATCCACTTAAGCCGCCCAAACTGGAAACAAAATTGTACAAACTAGACCTCGAAGGCGTGGAAGGAGACATCGAAAAGTCAACGAAGAAGTTAGAAGAATGAAGAAGGAAGAAAGAAGAAAGAGATAGAAGAAAGAAGAATCAAGGAATACTATGGAAAAATAATTGAAAAGACTTAGTGAAATAAAATTTGGCAATGAAACGTGTGAATTGAGAAACAAAGTAAAGGACTTGAGTAAACTCCCCAAACTATGTACATTCCCATACAATGTTAAATATTGTCAGAGGAATAAATGTTATTATTATTATTATTAGTTTTTTAAGCTATAAATGCACAGTAATTTTGAGTTCGCAGTTAGCCAGCTGGTTTCCTGGGTGAGTTTCATCAAAACAAACTCCCAGGGACAGAATCAATGAGGAAAACCCCACTACAGTATTACAGTATTTACTAATCCCATCACATACAAAAATGAAAATATGAACAGAGTAGAATGTTGATAACATTTTTTTTATCAGGCCTACATCATCCGTACGCTGTCCTACTTAAGCGTATACGGAGCGTCCCCTGGGTGGCGGATAGGGGAAAGGTCGGTGGATCTGCTTAAGCAGCCCTCCCGGCTAGGTCTGAGGGACCCGCTGACCAAAAGTAGGTGCGGTCCTCCATTCATATTGGGGGTTAAGCATAGGGCCAACAACCCTATCTTGTAAAAAACATCAAGTTTGGAAACCGCAACTAGAAACCTCGGATACAAATGGACTTTTTGGAAAACGACCTAAGCTTGGAACAAAAGACCTGAGATTCGGATCATGGAACATAAGAATACTAGCCATCCCTGGTGCTGTAGATATAGTTTGTGAAGAATTATCCAAATATGAAATGAATATCGTGGCCCTGCAAGAAGTGAGGTGGCCATTTTGTGGAAAAGTCAATATAGTCCAGTCAATAAAGAGTTTGTAGACGACATGGCAGGAGGTATGGATTTTTATTTGATAACTGTATTTGGGGTGATTATAGGATGTACATACTAAAAGTCCCCGCATTTCCGCGTGGAGCTTCAGCGGCAAAAGGGTCGGAAAGGTACAATTTTATATATTTTACCCGATATCTCAAAAACTAAAAATCACAGCAAAAATATGTAAATTACAAAAAGAATCCTCATAAAATTTTTTACAAGTTTGTTATTTACTATTTTTTTCTATCTATTTTAGTTTCTGAGATATAATTTCATAAATAGTCAAAATTAATTTATAAAAAAGGTTAATTTTTTTGTTTTTTGTAAATATCTCAAAAACCATATATTATAGAAGAAAAATGTAAACTACAAAAAGAAAGCTAATAAAATTTCCTACATTTTTACAATTTGTCATTAGTCCTTGACTCTTTTACTTTTTGAGATACATACCTATGAATATACGGCATCTTTTGTAAGAAATTTATATTGTCATAGTTTTTCCTCAATAACTTGAAAACCATACACCGCAGCAGAAAAGTGTAAATAACTAATAGAAAGGCGATAAAATTTTCTACAAATTGTACTTTACTCCGTGTTTTTATCATTTATATTCATTTATAAATTTGCTTCCAAATATATAAGATATTTGGAAGGAACGCACATATTTTAATCTTACATACTCTCAGAACGTGTAACCAATGAATTATTCTTGGTCTTATTAATAATTGTTCATAAAACATTCTTATTCCTAAAATTGTTCGTGGAAAATCAATTTCAAACGTTCTGAACTCAATTATAATATGAATTAGGTTGAGGAAAGTATTGTTATGTTTACCAAACTGATATAAATATTGTATCAGTTATACCAGACACCCCCATCAATATTTAAATGAATTTTTCACACAATAAATTGTTCCACTATAGATAAACCGGTTACGCTCTATTGATCGACACTAATTGCAATATACAGGATGTACCAGAAGTAACCTATCATGACCGGAAGATGTCAATTTAAAATACAAACTACGGTAATTAATTTAATTTTATCTAAATAACCTAGTTAATTTTTCAAGGCATTTTTGGATTCTAGACGTAATTTAAGACAACTTTACAATTTGTTTGTACCCTTAACCCTAATGTTTTAGGAGATAATAGCGGGTAAAATATAACTTTTTACCCATAAGAATATCATGGGAAGAATTTCATATACATTATCGCTGAACATTTTAAGTTAAACAGAACTATCCAGTGTCCAAGCATGAAAATGACTTAGAACTTTAAAATTTAAATGATATTTCATCATGAAATGTCTATTATCACGTTGTTTTGTTACTTTTGTATACATTTTTAAAAATTTCCACCATGTTGACAATTTTATGGAAAAATAAATAAATCCATGACAACACTAATAATGAATTATAAAAAAAATATTTAAAAATAGGGTCTAAGACACTTTGTGCTGGAACATGCTTGTTCATTAAAAAAGGATCAGTGATAATACATTTGAAAAATTTTCCATGTTATTCTTATGGGAAAATCTTAATTTCAACCATCATTATTTCCTAGACCGTTAGGATTATGGATACAAGTTAAAAACGTAATTAGTCCAGGATCTGAACAGTTGAGCATGCACTGAAAGTCTAACAAAATAATTAAACTTTGGATTATTGTTGAGGACATTTAGTAGATGTAAAAAACCGACGTTGCCACATTTCCAGAATGGGCACAACACGGGGGACGCCCTCTAGAGGAAGTCGTAGAGGAAACTGTATTGGAATACGTATTGGAATGATAATGGCAGTGGAAGTTTGATTTTTCCCCATAGGAATAACATGGGGCAAAATTTAACATCCATTATCTCTGTAAATTTATCGTTAAAGTAAAAAGACCTAGCATAAAAATGCCTTAGCTTCTTCTCTTAAAAACCTAGCATCATTAATTATTAGTTTTGTCATAAGTTATTTTATTTTTCCACAAATTTCAAGTAATATCTGCCATTATATTATTTGAAATTTGTGGAAAACAAAAATTAATTACGTGATAATCGTTATTTTATGATGAAATATTATTTAAAATAAGGTTATAAGATAGTTTTTTTGCTTGGACAGTTATGGTAAAGGTAAAAGTTTCAGTATTAATAAATATGAACATTGACTCCACGTTATTCTTATGGGGAAAAAACCAAAGTTCCACCGCCATTATCTCCCAAACCGTTAGGATTACGAGCACACGTTAAATTGTAAAGTAGTCTTAAAATTATGTCTTGAACCAAAAAAAACACCATAAAAAGTGGGGGTTCGCATTTTAAATTAATGACTTCCGGTCTGGATAGGTTACTTCTTGAACACCCTGGACATTGAAAATATCATCAATGAATAGAACGCAACCGGTTTGCCTACAATGTCACAGTTTGCTTTGTGTGCTTTGCAATTGTGTAGATATTAAAAGGGTTGTACGTGTGGTCTGGGACACCCGGCATATTTGGAAGCAAATTTATAAATGAATATAAATGATAAAAACACGGAGTAAAGTACATTTTGCAGAAAATTTTATTGCCTTTCAATTAGTTATTTACACTTTTCTGCTGCGGTGTATGGTTTTCAAGTTATTGAGGAAAAACTATGACAATATAAATTTCTTGCAAAAGATGCCGTATATTCATAGGCATGTATCTCAAAAGTAAAAGAGTAAGAAACTAATGACAAATTGCAAAAATGTAGGAAATTTTATTAACTTTCTTTTTGTAATTTACATTTTTCTTCTATAATATATGGTTTTTGAGATATTTACAAAAAACAAAAAAAATTAACCTTTTTTATAAATTAATTTTGACTACTTATGAAATTATATCTCAGAAACTAAAATAGATAGAAAAAAATAATAAATGACATACTTGTAGGAAATTTTATGAGGATTCTTTTTGTAATTTACATATTTTTGCTGTGATTTTTAGTTTTTGAGATATAGGGTAAAATGTATAAAATTGTACCTATCCGACCCTCTTGCCGCTGAAGCTCCACGCGAAAATGCGGGGACTTTTAGTATGTAAATCCTATAATCACCCCAAATACATTTATCAAATAAAAATCCATACCTCCTGCCATGTCGTCTACTCCCTATATTTGACCATTCATTGACTGGACTAATACTGAACAATACACAGTATACTACAGTGGAACAAATGATGGAACTCATAGAGCCGGAGTGGGTTTTGCCTTGAATATAAAAGGTGCTTGGAGCATTGTTAAAATTTGAGGCAGTCAGTGAAAGACTGTGCATGATAAGACTGAGAGGGAAATTCAAGAATATATCAATAATCAGCTACTATGCACCAACAGAAGACGGAGATGACAATGAAAAGGATATCTTCTATGGACAACTAGAAGAGCTGTGTAACCAAATCCCTAACTATGACATTAAAATTTTGATGGGAGATGCAAATGCCAAAATAGGCAAGGAAGAACTGTGAAAAGAATAAATTGGAAAAGAAAGCTTACACAACTCAACAAGTGAAAATGGAGTAAGATTACTAAGCTTTGCATGTGTCACAAATCTTAAAGTTATGAGCACAGTGTTCCCACACAAAGATATCCACAAAGGTACCTGGGTGTCACCAGGGGGGAGAACTACAAATCAGATTGGCCACATTCTGATTGATAAAAGAAATAAGAATTGTATCACAGATGTAAGAAGTCTCAGAGGAGCTGAATGTGGGTCAGACCATTATTTAGTACTAGTGAAAGTATGGCAAAAAATATCAATATTAAAAAGAGAAGTAAACAAAGTTGAAGAAAAAATAGACACACAAAAAATTGACACACAAAAAATTAAATACAAGAGTATCCAAAAGAAATTCCAGCTGACATTGTCGAATAGATTGAAGTTCTTGCAAGGATTGAAAAAACACAAAGTATTGAAGAAAACTGGAACTGCATCAAGGAAATTGTCAAAGAAACAGGTGAAGAAGACTAGGATTACGAAGAAGAAGAAAGTCCAAAAAACCGTGGATAACAGAAGATTGTGTAGATCTGGTAAAGAAGAGAAAAGAAATCAAATTAAAACTTCTTAATGATCCGTCAGAACAAAATACAAACATATTTAAAAATATATCTAGAGAAACAACCAGAACCCTAAGAACAGCAAAGCGTAGATATGTAAATGATCTCATAACCAAAGCTGAAAATGACCGAACCAATAATAATGCCAAAGATTTTTATAGAACTATTAGATTCTTTCAAAAAGGATATAGCCCTAGGCTAACAGGTATTAAGAAAACCAACTGTGATATGACATGTGATAAACAAGAAACACTAGACATACGGAAAAATTACTTTAACGATCTACTTAATGTAAATATAGAAGACCCTAGGGTAGAAAATGAAGATTATATACATTACATTATAATGTAGAGCCCCTCTTAGAGGAACCTAACCTGCAAGAAACCAAAGATGTAATTAAAAGTCACAAAAATGGGAAAGCGGCTGGCTGTGATGGAATCGAGGCAGAATTGGTTAAAGCTAGAGGTGATTCTCAACACCAAAGATTACACAAACTTATACAGAAAATATGGAGAGATGAGGAGTTACCAAACGATTGGAAAAAGGGTGTGATAGTACCAATTCATAAGAAGGGTGATAAACATGAATGTAAGAACTATCGAGGTATTGCACTTTTAAACACCACATGCAAAGTTTTCTCAAAACAACTACTAAACCGACTGAAAATCTATGCGGAAGAAATAATCAAAAGATCAACAGGCGAGATTCATCAGTGGCAGGTCGACATCTGACCAAATATTCATCCTGAAACAGACCATAACGAAATGTTGAGAATTCAACAAAGAAACACATATATTATTTGTAGACTTTCACAAAGCCTATGGTAGTATCATTCGCAAAAAGATGTGGGAGATTCTGTTGAAATTTGGAATACCTAAAAAACTAATTAATTTAATCAAGTTATGTTGCTCAGATACAAGGAACAAGGTAAAGATAGAAAATGAATATAGCAGTGAGTTTATAACAACCACAGGAGTAAGGCAGGGTGATGGGCTTTCACCAATCCTATTTAATTTGATAGTAGAAGAAGCTCATCAGGAAACCAGAAAATTAGAAGAAGGAGTTTTTATAGGAACCAAAGTCAACGTATTAGCATTTGCTGACGACGTAGCTCTTGTAGCAGAAACCAAAGAAGATCTTAAACAATTACTACTAAAACTAAGAGAAGAAACCAGGAAAGTAGGATTAAAGATCAATGAGGAAAAAACAAAGTACTTACTTATTTCAAGAGCAAACCAAGTAGAAAATTTTAACCTTCAAGTAGATGATATTGAGTTTCAAAGTCAAAGTCAAAGTCAAAGATCTTTATTGTCACATCACATTTTCCAATTTTTTGGCAAAGCCAAACAAAACAGGTGACATTGTCAGGTATATAAAATAAATCATAACTAGCCTAAAACTAAAAATAAAATTCACATCAATGTTTTATCTTCTAAAAACTCGTTTATGCTATAATAGTTTTTATTAGCAAAAATTCAAAAATTTTCTCCTTAAAAGAAACTGAGTTGATGATTGATTTATAGCACACTGGCAAGTTGTTGAATAATTTTCTCCCCATATAAGAGGGTGTCTTTTCAAAGAGATTAATTCTATGGATAGGGTACTGGAAATTAGTCTGAAATCTAGTATTGTAATTGTGTTGATTATTTTCACTGAAGAGTTTTACAAAATTTGATTTAACATACAATAGGCACTTTAAAATATACAAATTAGGGACAGTTAAAATTTTAAGGTCTTTAAAAATTTGTTTACAAGAATATTTTGCTGGTTTGAAAGTCATTATTCTTAGAATTCTTTTTTGTAGTTTAAAAAGTTGCTTAGCTTCAGAAGTAATGCCCCAAAGCTCTATTCCATATTGTAAAATTGATGAAAATAATGCATGGTAAACAATCAGTCTAGTATTTAAGTCAACAACATTTCTTAAAACAATCATCTGAAAACATACTGAATTTAGTTTTTTAATAGTGAGGTGGATGTGGGTTTTCCAATTCAAAAAAACTGTCTACATGAATTCCTAAAAACTTTGCTGTGGTGCTATAATTGATTGTTTCATTGTCAGAGACTGTGATGCCCTCTACATCATCTCTACATTGTGGAGTTTGAAATTTCACAACTTGTGTCTTTACTTTGTTCATTTTAAAGCCATTGACATTGAACCACATTGACAAATCTTGTAAAGTTTGATTTAAGACTTGTAGTTCATGGCTATTTTTTTATTTAACTATGGCTGTGGTGTCATCAGCATATAACAAACTAGGTTTTACAATGTGAGGTAAATCATTAACATAAATTAAAAAAAGTAACGGTCCTAATATGGAGCCCTGAGGTACTCCCATTAATATTTTTTCAAATTTAGAAGCATATTTAATGTTATCTTTAATTATTACGGTCCTTTGATTGCGGTTTGTCAAATATGCTTTTAACCAAAAAGTAGCAGCTTCTGAAAAATTATAAAAAGGTAATTTACTTAAAAGAATGTCATGGTTTACACTGTCAAAAGCTTTGGATAAGTCACAGAACACACCAATAGTGCTCTGTGACCCATCCAAGCTCTGTGTAATTTGATTTACAAAATGAGCCAATGTAGAAGTTGTACTTCGATTTTTTCTGAAACCAAATTGTTCATCGGCAAATAAGTTATTTGATTCAAGGAAATATGATATTTGATTGAAGGCAGCTTTTTCAAAAATTTTGGAAAAAGAGGGAAGTACTGAAACAGGTCGATAATTATCCGGATCTTTCTTTGAACCTTTTTTAAATAATGGCTTTACATCAGCAAACTTTAAATGGTTAAGGAAGGTACCACTCAAAAAAGATTGATTGTTAGTTGGATTGTTGGTTTCCTCGGACTACTGATTTTAAAGACTTAGGGGTAAAATTCACCGAAGACAACAACGAAGAATTTGAAGTAGAAAGCAGACTTATAGCAGCAAGGAAAGGTTTCTGGTCTCTATAAAAAATTCTAAGCTCCAAACAAATATCAAAAACTACAAAGATAAGAATTTAACACACAATAATACAACCGGTACTCCTATATCCCTCGAGAGGACGCTAAGCGGAGGAATCCTCCGGGTCAATATTTTTTGTTGTGGGAAATATTTATCTTTTGGTTGACAGCACTGTCCTTTTGTGTAGCTGTAGCCCCCCTTCTCACCATGTATTTGACGTACCCTTATCCCGCTTTCAGCGTCCAGGGTCAGTTTGGCGAGCGCTGTCCTGAGGTGCTGGACGATTCCTCCGTGAGCGTCCTTGTGTGTTTTGTGAACCCGGAGGAAGAGTCCGTGTGCGATCGTTTTTTATTTGGTTACCCGGAGGAAGAGTCCGTGTGCGATCGTTTTTTATTTGGTTATTTGTAATTGTTTAGGCTACAGTTGCCATTTTAGATTTGTTTTTAATTGAAGTAACTTTTTATTTTTCAATGTATAACTATTTGAATTGATTGTAGTATCTTTGTTATACCATTTAATTTATGGATTATGCAGGAACACGTCATTGTATTTTTTATATAATCTGATAGTTCAGTTTTATACAAAATCTTTTTTT
This sequence comes from Neoaliturus tenellus, assembly GCA_030545055.2. Taxonomy (NCBI): domain Eukaryota; kingdom Metazoa; phylum Arthropoda; class Insecta; order Hemiptera; family Cicadellidae; genus Neoaliturus; species Neoaliturus tenellus. Next base: position 119,332,527 of record CM061534.1, on the reverse strand, counting down.
ATTTGTACCCCAAAACGTTGTTTTTACTATTTCCATACTATTTTACAAAACTGTTATTGAAAAATATTAAGTTTTAAGTAAAAAAAGTGAAATATATTTTGTATAATCCATAATAGTTATAATTATTTTATTTGTTTAATTAACTTTACCATTCTTGCTCTGTCTTGCAAGGATATTGCGTGAAATCTATTTTACAATCATTTTCTGTTTTTATTTCAAACAATAAGAGTATTTAGAATACATTTTGTGCATTTATTTAAAACCCGGAGGAAACCTCCTTGAGCGAGAGACGGCGTTTTAAATTTTAAGCGACCTCTGGAGGGTTAAGGAACGGAAAATTTAGCCTTGAGCAAAAACTCAGAAAAAAAGTTTATGGTATTTGAGAACCATAGCTAGGCATATTAAGAAAAATATATGGTCCAATTAATGAAAATGGCATTTGGCGAATCCGTAAAATCAAGAATTAAAAGACTTTTACGGACAGCCCGACATTATAGCTATTATTAAAAGTTGAAGATTGAGAAAGGCAGGTCATATAACAAGAAGACCAGAAAACACCCTTATTAAGGACGTTTTTGAAGGGAGACCAGCAGGCACTAGACCACTAGGAAGACCAAAATTAAGATGGCAGGACCAAGTCCAAAAAGACCTCAGAGGAATGGGAGTAACCTGGGAACAAGCTGAAGACAGGGAAGAGTGGAGGCGTATCGTTGCGGAGGCCAAAAACCAACTTTGGTTTGAGTGGCCACAGTGGTAAGGTAAGGTAAGGCCTTCATCACAAATTAAGCATGTTTTTGCTTTGCATTAACGGCTCAGCTCGAACTTTGAGCTTTTTAAAACACCTCGAGTCCGGGCCGATTAATAAAAGCTCGAAGGCTAAAATAATTGCACACTTGAGTAACAAAGGAAAATACATAACTTAACAAGAAAGTACTTACAATGTAGATGTTGGGAATCTGGTTAGTAACTTATCCAGTAGTTTCTTCTTATTTTTCAACTTGCTCTCATTCCTAGAATAAAAAAAAAAAACATCATGGATAGTCGTCGTACACTAGAATTTACGTAGAACAACTCGATTTTAATCATAAAATATTAAAAGGAAGTATAATAATAGAGAAAAAAATATATTTTTACTGGTGTGATAGAAATACACTATTAGCCCAGTCAATGAAGGTTAAACACCGGAACAAATTTGTAACAGTTTGAAACCTATACCATTCGATAGTACCCACCTAAGGGGTCAAAACCCCAAAAGTCCCCAAAAATCCCCTGGTGGCATTTTGCACAGCCCCCCCTTAAAACCCCCCTAAACCCCTAATTGAATGAGTTTATAAAAACCCTTGTAGAATCGTTACCGAAAGAACTAGCGTACTAAATTTTTTTTTTGTTGTATTCCTTATTAAATTGTCTACAGAAAGTGTCATTATACATTTTTAGCTAAGGTCACTCATTAGTCAGTTATTTACAGTCAAACTCAAAATTTATTAAAATTTTTAATTATTATTTTGATTTTTTTAGGTCTACGATGAAAATACGAAGGAATTCGTAAAAGTGCTTGGACAAAAGTTATAGGAAATTTAATAACGAGTACATTGATATACATAATATGGCATCTACGGTCACAAACATCTCGTAACGGCCGCCCAAAGCGAGAGCGGTGCCGGTTGCGGGCCGGCGCTGGGATCGCGCCGGCCGCCGCAAGTCAACGGCTGTTTCGCTCATCGTGCACAATGTAGATATGAATAACTTTGACAATGACGTTGAAAAAGTTTATCTTATAAAAACATGTATTATTAATATGTCTACCTTCATTCGGCCCAGGTTTTGTGACATTGCATTTAAAAAAGTGTAATTCATAATTTTTTTATTTCTAAATTTTTTAACTTATATTATAGTTTAGGCACTACTGTATATACATTTTTGGGTGTGATAAATTGGGTATTTATATGAATTTGCAAAGTTGTATAGGATGATTAAACGATGATTTCACAATTTTTTGCACTCGGGGGACATACGCATCATGGGAAAAATATGAAAAAAAATAAACATATTCGTAATTTTTTTTTATTTTTTGTAATTTTTATTTTGAAATGACTATTTTGTCGAAAAAAGGTGTTTTAAAAACTACTTGTATTACACTACATTGAATTCCCTACAATTTAAGACGTCAATAATTGAAGTACTGTATATAATAAGTAGTTTTCTTCTTAGGCCTACACTAATTCAAAGTTAGTGGATAAATTTTTTTATTTTCCAGGAAAATTAAGGTTTTAATTTTTATCCATTAAGAACAGCTAATAGAGTACTATTCATTGTTTGAAGTAAGTCATAACCAATGATACATTTTCCTTTTTAAGTCTCCAAATGTTAAAAACATTATTTTTTTTATATGTTAATAGACCCATTTCAATGCATGTATCCATTTGATACCTGCGGGTTTTTATAGGTGTTTAAAGGGACCAAAAGTCATTATATTCCATTTTCCAAAACTGTCTTATTGAAACTTCACAATGTCATTTAAAGAGCTTAAAAAACAAATATTTTAGTTATTTGAATTCTTTTAATAGGTCATTTGGTGACAGAGAAAATTTAAAAATATACTATAAAAAAACATGTTTATTTTATGGGAAGTAATGAAATCCCATCATGCTTATTTTTGTATATATCGTTATAAAACTTTGTATGTACATTCATACAGTTAAGGACAGTTATTATTACCTCCAAATATTCACTTCACAGTAATCCTACGTAAAACACAGTTAGTATATTTTTTTTATAAAGTGCAGCATTATTCTATCAAGGTCGGTGAGTAGTATGGTATCTTTTGGGTACCATATATATAACTTAATGTTTATTTTTCATTAGTCTATTGCCATAGCAATATATCGTACTCGTTACAGAATGCCTGCGAACTAACCAAGATTATACATAATCATGAAGTTTATAAAAATCACATAAGTCTACACGTTTACTACTGACGTAGGATGCAAAATTGCTGTGACTGGACCATTTTGGACAAATAACATTTAATCCTAAATATTTGAAAGTCCATACCAAGTTTAATGAAGATGTGTACAAAAGTAGCATGATAATGGGATTTACCGGTAGTAATTTATCATAAAATAAACATATTTTAAAATTATGTTTTATTTTTATTTTCTATGCATCCAGATAAGCTATTTCAAGAATCAAAGCACTAAATTATTTGTTTTTATTAGCTCTTTCAAATGGTTTAAACTGAAATGATGAAGTTTTAATAAGTAAGTGAAGGATATTTAAAATACTTTATTTTGGTCGATTTAAAACCCCATAAAACACCGACGGTATAGTTCGATCACCCTGCTACTCATGTTAACAGAGTTCATTTTGAACTGGCATGCCTAATTTTATCAAAATCCCACGTTTGTTAGGGGGGTGTTTTGAAATTTTGAATTTAATGGATAAGCTAGCTGATAGCCCGTAAAACACGACGGCAAATGTATAAGATTTATATTACGTATTAAAATTATATAAATGTGAAGTATTAAAAGTTTTATTGGTCACAGAGTTTCCCTGAAAATCCTGGGAGGGTATTAATCTGAAACATAATTTGTAGCATTTCTTTATCAAATTTTAAGTGTTTACAGTAAGCGTTTCAATTTACTGAATACATGTCTATGTGACTATCTCAAATTCTAAACCCATCGCAGACCTTTTCTTCATGACTCATTTAGTCTTAAGGGAAAATTCATTGGCCAACTTCATCCCATGCGTCCTGTTTAAAGTTTGTTTTTTCTAAATAATATGTCACAAATCCAATCTCAAGAGGTAAATATATCAAAAGTTATTGCATTTCATAGTTTCATTAATATGATTTCCATGTAAAGTTTGAACGCCTGCTATATTCCGGCTCGTTCATCCATTTGAGGTAGATTTTGCAGTATTAAAATCTACTAATGCCTTTTTATGTACAAATCAACCTATCCTTACATTAAAAATTTTCTTCTAACTCTTAGTGTGAAGAACTCAGTGGCCTTGAACACTAAGTAATAGCGTTATAACGTCCAGTAATAACAAAGGTGTGGTCCTTTACAGGTAAAAATTACAAAAAAGTGAAAAATGTGAGAAAATTTTAAGGTTTTTTTTGTAGGCCATGGTGTCACAAAACATGGACCATATGGAGGTAGAAATATTCGTGATACGTGTTTTTATAATATACACTATTTTAGATACCAACAGAATTAACATTGGTTTTTTTTACCTAAATAAATAATAACAATATTAAGTTGTCTGCAGACTTCTCCGCACCCCTCGTATATAGTACTGTGAATTGAAATGGAATAAAAAAATCCAAAAAGTAAATTTTTTAAAATAAAACTCAAACAATTATACAGGTATTCAAATTATTATTATTATTTTATAATTTAATGAATAATATATTAAAACATACGTTAAAAATATCTGATGTTAGTTCTAAGTCAGGTTGTTGTTGCTGTTGTTATTGGTGGATAAGGAGACCCCGGCCGAACCGTTGAGCACGTCTGCCTCAAAATGGGCATTTTGCGCAGGCCCCCGGAAGGATGGGATATTGAAGGAAGAGAAAGGGTGAGGCATGGGACAGACTGTCCACTCATGTTCCAGCTAGGGGTTTCTATGCCCGTCGCACTCCTCTCCCCCTGCTGTCTTGAACATATGTTCCAGCTAGGGGTTTCCATGCCCATAGCATTTCTACTCACCCCCTGCCGTCTACATATATTCCAGCTAGGGATTAACCATGCAGTTCGCATTAACCCCCCGCTGTCTTGAACATGAATGGGGTTTGAAGGAAGGGAAATTGTCATAGTGGACAGCCAAAAGACTAGGGGTGTGCGAGTACTCGAGTGGTCGAATAGTTGTGGTCGAATACTAGCACTATTCGGCTCGGCTCGAGGTTATGCCAAACTATTCGAGTGGTCGAGCTGAAAATAATTACAGAAGCAACAATTCCACAAAAGAAAAAGAGTTAAGAAGAAAACTCTGTACTAACAATTATTTGATTTATTAATTAATGGAAAAACGCAGAGAAACACGGCAATTATAATTGAGCTGTGTGATCGCAAACAGGGTTAGGGAGGCAAGACGATGGCAGGTGCGGGGCGGGGTTTGTTTACGATGCAATAGGACCACGCTAATGACCTTGACTGGTGGAGTCAACACACGCACACACGCACGCACTCTTACATGCACCCACACACACACACACACTCTCACACACCCTCGCCCAAAGAAAGGTCCTATTAGTTTCCACTTCATTGTGTAATTATCGTTTTGATTCGTGTGCTGTTCAGTGACCCTTAGTAATTTTGGGTTATATTCTGCAAAACAACACATTTCAAAATGCATTTGATTTGCATTCCAAGAAATGTTTTGATAAGTTACATTAACATTTTATTTGACAAATTTATTAGATTAATTTGGTAACTAAACATTTAAAACAATTTATTGTTCTTAAATTTTTACCACTTAGACAAAAAGATGAACAATAACTTGTTTTTGTTTGCGTGCTCTTATCTTGAATAAATTATCCCAAGCGACCCTCCCCCTCACCCAGCGCCGGACCCTCTCCCCCCTTCACCTTACCCACCCATCCCAGCTGACAGATGCCAAACAATAGAACACCTGACCTTGGTTTTTTGTCCACATTGGACTCTTTTATTATTCCTTGTTCACTCAATTAGAAGATTTTTTAACCGTGGTTTTGGGTTATCCGGGATCCTTCAACCAGTCAAGTCATTACCCCGGTTAATCGGGAGTTGACTGCGTTTTACTTTTTTCATTTAATGGCCAAAAAATGGCCTTTTGGGAAGATAAAAGATAGTATTTTTACAAAAAAAATTATCATAATTTTTTTTTTTTTTTTTTTTTTTTTTGCTGTCTGGGCTTGGCTCGGCTTGGCTCGAAACTCGAATATTTCATTACCAGCTCGGCTCGGCTCGGCTCGACCAGAAAATTCACTATTCGCACACCCCTACAAAAGACTTACCACAGTGTTATGACAACTTCGTTTGCTGTACCCAATGTCAACTTCGCAACTAGTATAAACCAGTTTTAAAGTTGTCCTGGGATCTAAGTCAGGTTGAAATCATTCAAAATACTCTATTTATATAGTAACAAAATTTTACCAAGCATCACATGTTAAATATAAATTTAAAATATGCTTTTTATCATTGCTACCTCGTAAAATATTAATCTGCTTATAAAAAGAAAGAAAATACTTTTTAAATCAGCAGTGTTAGTCTTCGATTGGTCTAAATAAGGTTATTTATTTTATTTACGGATTTAAATGGCATTTTACAACAAATCAAAATTTTTTCCCATCATCTAGGGACCAAAAGAAAACCATTGACCCAAAATGACCACTATCTGTTTAGTAGTTTTCTCTCTAGACGCTTAATTGCTCTCTTTTATCACATACGATATGACTGGATAAACATTTACAAAAATAGTGTTTTTCTACATCTAGAGACTTAAAAATTAAAATTTAGCATCGTTCCGGGCTTATTTCAAACAATGAATAATGCTGTATAATCTGTTCTTTTTATAAAAAAAGCTAAAACCTCAATTTCCTTGGAAATTGAGAATAGTAATTTTTTAATAGCTTAAGTAGAAAAATACTTATTATATTTTTCAATTATTGAGGTTTTAAATTGTATGGAATTAACTGCAGTGAAATACGAATACCCCCTTTAAAACATATTTTTTCATAAAACTAGTCTTTAAAAGAAAAAATTACAAAAAAGTAAAAAATGTGAGAAAAAGTTAAGTTTTTTCTATTTTAGACCATGATGTCACAAAACCTGGACCGAATGAAGGTAGAAATATTTATAATATGTGTTTTATAAGATAAACTACTTTCAACGTTATTGTCAAAGTTATTCATATCTACATTGTGCACGATGAGCGAAACAGCCATTGACGTGCGGCGGCCGGCGCGACCCCAGCGCCGGCCCGCAACCGGCACCGCTCTCACTTTGGACGGCCGTTACAAGATTTTTGTGGCCGTAGATACCATATTATGTATATCAATGTACTCGTTATTAAATTTCCTATAACTTTTGTCCCAAGCACTTTTACGAAATCCTTCGTATTTTCATCTTAGACCTAAAAAATCAAAATAATACTTTAAAATTTTAATAAAATTTGAGTTTGACTGCAAATAACTGACTAATAAGTGACCTTAGCTAAAAATGTATAATGACACTTTCTGTAGATAATTTAATAAGGAATACAACCAAAAAAGATTTAGGACGCTAGTCCCTTTGGTAACGATTCTACAAGGGTTTTTATAAACTTATGCAATAAGGGGACCGGGGGGTTTTAAGGGGGGGCTGTGCAAAATGCCACCAGGGGATTTTTGGGGACTTTTGGGGTTTTGACCCCTTAGGTGGGTACTATCGAATGGTACAGGTTTCAGACTGTTACAAATTTGTTCCGACGTTGGCCCGTTTTTGACCTTCATTGACTGGGCTATATGTACCGCCTGAGCTGTCATTGTGATTATAGTTCATTGTTCACTATATTTTTTTTAAAAAGTGTACAAAATTCCCTACTTAGGACTGATTTAATAAAATAATGAATTTTGAATACATTATTCACTAACAATAAATTATATAGGGCATCTTAAGAATTAACCATGAAAGCATACAGTGAAAGTGTCTTTGTATACGTTAGAGATTAGACTTGCAGTTGCTTACACGGGGCCGGCGGGTTGGGCCGTTTGTTTGGGCATCGCACTCTTTGGCAAGACGACGTTCCAGCCGCCGCTATCATCCTCCACGGGGGCCGAGGCTGAGTCCAAGCTGACGGCTGCTGCTATCCTCGCCACGGCTGCCGCTGCCTCGCCTGTCTTGCTCTTTTTCTTCTTCTTGGCCTTCTCCGGTGTAGGGGCGACGGGTGCTGACGTTGGGACGGGAGTTGACTCTCGGGAGGATCCCACTTTCTGCTCCAATTTGGGCGTTCCAGCTCTCTGCTCTGGTGGTTTTACATCCTGAAAGGTGTTCATTTCATTTTTAAACAATCTGAAAAACTGTAGCAATAGTAATAACGATTGCTAAGAATTGAGAACAAATATTTTAAGTTTGATGAAAGAGTTTGGAATGTCAATCTGATAATGGGATAACCCAGCAAGGCTCTGGCGATATAAACGTTACAAAGTTTTATTACCCACAAACATTAAAATTAAAAACCATTACACGTGAGACTAACAACTTTTCCCATACTTTTGATTCTTAACTATTCAGATTTAAACAAATTTCCCACAAATAATCTTTATAAAAATTAAGAATAATTCAAATTAATACAAATAAAATATAACATGATAAAATATTAAGAAAATGTACTAAAAAATTGTTATATTAAATGAATTTGCAGAAAAATCCCTACAATAATAAAAAATAAAACTAATAATAAAAAAATTAATATTAAATAAATATAACTGTCCATTGCATTTACCAGCAATTTTCAAGAAAATGACCAAGGATTGTTCAGCTATGGCAGCTAAAAACCCGAAATTGAACAGGAAATGTTAATGTCACAACAAATCAATCACCTCTTGCTTATTACAAAACAGATAAGTTTTTTTTTTTTTTTTTTTGCAGTTCATATTGTTTTTTATTGCCAATATTTTTATGGAAGCTGGAGGATTCATCAAATGTACATAGTAAAAGCCAATACTATTAGCAGTTTAAGGTTGCCATTCTTATCCGAGGTTACCTACTCAGTCCACATCCAATCACTGGAATTAATGTTAACGAACGACAAAAATAAATTTAATCAACACCAAGACAAATTAGGGTTTTTATGGGTTTTCATTAAAATAAAGGACTAACATAGCATTTAATTACATTGAATAAATTATTTCAATTTGAAATCAAAGAAACAACCGAGTAGGTTATAGTTTACCTTCATCTGCTCAGAGAGTACAGCACTGTTCAAAAGACTCTGAGCCACTCCGATGGGTGGTGGAGGCATAGCGAGGGAGGGGCCAGCGGCAGGGGGCTGGGGGGAGATAGGGGGGATGGGTAGCGTTGGCGGTATCATGGGTGGGGGGAAGAGGTAGGAACTGCCAACCGGAGGTGTCTGACTCCTCGCCTCATCCTTCACTGTCACAACATAACAGATCGTGTTAGCTAAAAAAACCAACATGTTCAACTAAAACTATCACCTACAAGTTTTAGACTTTGATTTGATGGTTAAAATAATCATTAGGTTATTTTCAAAGTGCAAACAAATTTAAGAATATATGCAGTCAAAGTAATTTATGATTTACCAAGTCTAAATACACCAAACGCTATTACTTCACTGGCTTAAGATAACAATATGTTCGTAAGTTAAGAGTCTTTCTAGGCCAATACCTCTCTGCCACAAGTCATAACAAATGGGCTACAGTTGACATTTAATTTCTTACAGAAAAAAAACTAATTTATTTTTAATTTTAAAAATAAAAAAATAGTTAATTAATTAATTGTAATGCCAATTAATGATACAATACTTACACACAGGAGATATCAGATTAGGAGCTGAAGTTGGTTGACTGAACAGTTTAGAACTTTCTTGTAAAAGTGATTGGACCTACAAAAATAAAACCTTATAAAGTGAATATTCACACATTTAGGGTAGCTAATTTAATAAACACACATTTTAATTAATAATACTCAGAGTAATCGATCCTGACAAATCCAGTTAATATTTTAACCTCCTTTAACAATATGAATATTGATATTGTTATTGAGATGAATTGAAAAAACCTAATCTATACTTATTTAATACCCTAGGGGGGGTTATTTTTTTGTGTAGAGAACTCCCTCTACAATTTTGAACCGATTTTCAAGTTTTTGGTGTTGTTTTATAGGGCTTAGTCTGTAGTTGTTTCTGAAAAAACGTATGAGAATCGGACTAAAAATAAAGGCACTATCCACCATTGAAATCTCAAAATTTTCCATTAAAATAACATTGGGATTGAATAAAGCATTGTAAACATCTTTTAATAATCAGCTGTAAATAGGTGTAGTTTTTGTGATTACAGATATTCGCAATATTGGATTGGTCGGATGTCATTGATTTAGAGCTAAAAGTAACATTTGTACAGTATTAAAATAAATTGCTCGATTTTGAGCAACGCATATACTAGTTCATTTTTTAAGGTCTGTCACTAGAAAAACTTGATTTATCTTATAAATTTCAATAACTCTGAGTTTTGAAAACAGCATAAATAAAAAAAAAAAAATGTAACAATAATTTATTTTAAGTGACCTTAGGTATTTCAATATAGGCTAAATGGCATTCGATGCAGCAAGAATGATAGTTGGAAATGGAACGTTGTTCATAAAAACATGTACAGGTAACAAAGTTTAGAAAGTAAAAGTTTTAAAAGTAGGATAAGTTTTTTGCTAAAAAGTAAGTCAATCTCGAGAAAAAAATAGGACTACTTTACCAAAAGTAGGGCTAATTTGAGTTAAATTAGCCAGAAAGTTATTTAAAGTGTTTCATTCATGTATTTAGGGTGGAATTGTGATTATCCCACTCGACTACAGAATCATGGAAGCATTGATGTGGGTTCAAGTCATATCTTTGGCCATAAATATTTGAATCAATTTAGATTACAGTACTCTAATCAATGATAACTAAAAGAATTTACACTTACATCCTGAAGTTGCTGTTTATTTGTAGGAGGTGCTGTAACAAAAACAACAAACTGTACATTAAACTTTCTTTCAACAGTTACTGGATAAATTTATGTTCAATTTAACTTATATGTCATGCCTTCAGTTTCTAGTTATGAACATGGAAATTAAATACCTCCCGTCGCAGCAGACCTGCGTACTCAGCGAATTTCCAAAGGATCTTGAGATTGTTTATTTTCCCCATAAACACCATAGTAATGAGTATGTAGGTTTGCTGCCATTGGATGTTGTTAGAAAATGTTAGTTTTGTTAAAAAATGTAATAGGTAATGTAAATATCAAATTGTATCAATATTGGACACTTTTAAATTTTCCCCATAAACCCCATGGGGGTGAGTATGTAGGATTGCCGCCATATGGGTGTTGAAAGCAAATATCAGTTAAATCCTACCTAGTGAATGTACATACCAAATTGTATCAAGTTATTCTAATAAATGAGCGAGATACAGGGTTTTCCTGATTTCCCATAAGATTAACATTGGAAACCTATTTTTAGCTTTTCTCCGTAACCTGTTAAGCCAAGTTAAAAATTCAAAATACAAAATTGTTTGTTTTTTTAAGCTCTTTTAAATGGTTTCAGTAAAAATTGTCGAATTTTAAAAATTAAGGTCCAAAAATGCCTAAAACCCATTTTTCACCCCTTTGAAACCCCATAAAACCCCGTTCCCATAACCCGATCATGCTGGTTCGCGAACTCATGAAAATAGACCTGGTCTTACACCTTCATACCAAATTTCATCAAAATCGGAGGTCTCCTACAAAAGTTATCAGTACCACGGACACATATATATATAGATATATATATAGATCTATATATAGATATATATATACATATATATGAAAATGAACGAATGGTGTTTTTGGCTTCTGGGGACCTCAAAATGAAAAAGTAAAGTGGTCCCGGACTTATTTCTTACCATGGCTACTGCCGTAATAGCGTATTCCCTATAGGGAAATTCGCTAAAAAAAGGATAAGTGCCTTTTTCTTGAAAGAGTAATACACAACATCTCTGAAATACTTAGTTTACAGCCATAAAAAAGAACATTCACCCTTTTATTCATTTCTAAGTTTAGCATTATAAAACTGTAAACCGTTTTTAAACCTTTAAAATTCGAAATAATTTTTTTCCTATCGATATACAACAATGGAAAGAAACTGAGCAGAAATCCCCACATTGTGAATGTTGGTGCTGTAGCCTACTTAAATATACTTATGAATTTGTTAATGGTATATTAGAGTAGTTTTTGTACGTCTTCCAGAATCAATAACAAAGCCATCATATACATAATTCATTCAAATTTGCCTTATCTTGTGTGGCAGCATCGGAGCAATCGCTCCCATCTGGACCACTAAGGGAAACCAGTCTCTTCTTTCTCATCTATTCTGAAGAGAAGTCCCCTATAGGTACGAAATATTACTGATAAAATGTGTATTTTTTATGTGTGTCTATATGCTGCCTGAACACAACTTTCTCAGGTATGCTAGATGAATCCTTTCTTCTGTTTTGTTAGCTAATAGCAACCTGGTGTGTGTAATTACTCCCAAGCTGCAGTGTGTTCCTATGTGGTGTTTTTTAAGCCATGATCTAAGCTAGAAAATTTAAACATTCCACAGCACTGCTTAGTAATCTATCCAGTGACCACGAGGGTTTCCCCTGGAAAGTGCTGCTGCTAAGGTAGGTGTGTTGGTTTCAAATAACTCAGGATGACGGAGAGGTGCATGAAAAATTTTGTCACCACAAATGTGTTAAACTACTCTACAAAGTTAAACTGTCATCTAGATGGTAAGAGAGCAGGTGGGTTTACCCGTGGGCCCGGCAGGTGCGGGGAACTGTGGGGGTACGGCCGCCGGGTACGGATACTGCAGGGCGAGGCTGCCGAACGCTGTGGTGACTGGCTGTGGCAGCCGCGGCGACGCCACGGCGTTAGTGCCCAGGGTGCCCACCATCAGCAGCTGGGTCAACTGTTCCACCTGGGGGACAGTCGAAATGTCACAACTCGAGCCACACCACAGGAAATGTGCAGAAAAACTACCCGTGACATCATAAACAGAGATTTGCACATCTGGGTTGTTCATGAGATTTCGGTGGTAAACAATAATAGAATACTGAAAATATTTGACAACTCAAACATTAACGAGTAATCAACACATTTCGAATGTCTTTTTCAGGGAGAGAGGAAAGAATGCTTTTTACACACAGTTGGCCAACCTGTAGTGGGACTCCTACAACAAAATTTAGCAGCCTATACACTAAAAAGCTCCTCTATTGTTTGCGGTCACTAGCCTGGAAAGGTTCATTGCATTACAAAAGCACTAGGTCTATTTTAGTTTTCACCCTTTTAGGGAACAAACTCGATCCAGCTGTTCTTTTTTCTAAAGATCGAGACAGCAATCCTGTCTAAATCAGTCTCCTTAGATTAGAGGACACACTGGCCAAAGTGCAACAAGCAAAACCAGTTGTCCTTACCCTCCAACACATTTCCAATGTTGGTGTTCATATGACTACCAGGTTGAGTTGTTGAAAAAAATACATTTTACACTCGGGAGGTCTTGTTTCATAGTCCAAACCCTTCTAAGATAATATTTTGTCTTGTTTTTAAAATAAGCTTCTTTTAAGAGATAAGAAATTATTCACATTAAAACATAATGTTTATTTATCTGATTATAATATTAAGCTGAAGGACAAAATGAAAAAAAATATATATAGAGACAGGACATTTTGATAAGTCTTTTATAAATGACTGAGTGTATGCAAATGCTTGCCAGGTACTAAAACCAATAAATAAAACGAAGTTAAGCAAAACTGTGTAAAAAAAAAAAAAAAAAAAAACGAATGAAAGGATGTGAATTATGATCGGCAGTGACATGATATACTCTTGATCACCTGTTCCTTGCTCTTCTCGATCTGAAGCTGTTGGCTGGCCACAAGTTGTGTCAGCTCACTTATGGTCCTCAGGTGTTTGTCCATGACCTCCTTGTGAATCTTCTCCAGAGGTGGCGGCAACGGTTCCTTTGGCATTGCCGGCAACATCTCCGGCTTCACATCCTCTGCCTCAATGCCTTGTTCTATCTTTTTTGACAGTTCTTCATATGTTGTCTGAAATGAAACTTGTTTACAATCATCAAATCAAACATGTCATGTTTAACCATAACCATAGGCAATATCATTGATATTGCACGGAAGCCCTGAAAATTTAATGTTAATAACAAATTAACTACATTTGGAATTCAGTATATCATGATTTGCATGATGAAACAGTTTTGGGGAATTGTTGAAATGGTTTTAGCCAGTTTACTCATGAGGTCATTAACATTAACAAAATTAGAGTAAAACCTCAGCTAACTGCCACTCTTTTAACCATCCCTCTCTGTTATACGTAACTGCATACATGCACAATTTGATTCAATTTAATTCAATTCTCTTTATTGCCAGAATACAATACAAATATTGCATGACAAGCGTCCAATAATATTAATTTCATAAAAAAAAGTATAACTATACACATTGATGTGCAAGAAAATAACTAAATAAAAAAAACTGCTAAATCATACAAAACATCTGTCAAAATTTAAATAATTTGAAAACTTGACCTAAAAACAACAATAAAATAAATAATATACAACCTGATACTTTTAACATGTTGTAAATGAAACCGTGCCAAAAGAGAAGGGGTCTGCGGTGCACCGAAAATTCGTTACAAGTACGGTACAAGGTGAAATACCGTCAACGGTTTGGTACGGTTAAAGGCATCAATACGAATCTGGTTTGGTACAGTTTACAAATGTCAAAAATGTTAATGTATCTGCTACTTATATTTGACTTTAGAAAAACGGAATTAATTAACATTTTGTCCTTATCTCTTTTTCATGGATCAACGCATAAAAAGAATGGCTTGACATCATCGCTCAGCAACAACATTAAAACTTAACTAACGATTTAGCGTTTGTCTACTGATGAGTAGAGGTCTGCGGGTAGTGATTTTTCAAGTCGGGTCGGTTTCGGGTGGGGTAGTAGATTAACATCAATTTTCGGGTCGGGTCGGGTTTGAACATTATAAGTTAAAGAAAAATTCGGGTCGGTTTCGGGTTCGGGTGTGTGAGTTAAAGAAATCTCGGGTCGGGTTCGGGTATTGTAAGTTGAATAAAACTTCGGGTCGGCTTCGCTATTATTTGTAAAATAAATGTCTAGGCCTTTACCATAAGTTATTTCATTTTAAAATAATTGTTGATGTGGCTACTAAGCTTAAGTATAGTATTAATTAATACAAGGCAAAAACCTTCCACCTACTAAGTTAGGCCTAGGCCTAACGAAAGTTAAAAAACTATAATGTATTTTATTTTAGTATTAAAAGTTAAAAAATTCTCCCGAGCCAATAACCTATCAAGCTAAGGGTTCCTTTAGTCCTAAGTTACTTTACCCAATGTTAACTTTTTCAACAAACATGACAAATATACAAATTATATTGTACACTGTTGAAACTAAACAAAAACCACTTTTATAACTGTCGAAATAGGCCTACCCTAGATGCGAATTATCATACTGTAGGCTAGCCTATTTTTCTGTAGGCCTAATAATACACAAAGTTATTTTATTATGAAAAGATTATGTGATTATACTCAAACTTGGCCTTTCAATCAATATTGCCATATCCTATTTTCAAAACAGACTTAAAATAATTGCATTTCATTTCTGTTAGATTACTTTCCGCAAATTTGTTTCTTTGCTTGAGTGATTCCAAATAGCAGATGAATGCCCATCCACGACATTTTACACTTCCCAAATCTTCGGTTTCACTAGTATGACTGTTAGTGGATACACTGACATTAGAATTCTCTCAATTCCGTGTCTTTTTAATATTTATTTTTCATATCAGAAAAAAATTCAACATCACTCAAGTAACACAAATGTGAATTGAATAAACAAGAACGAGAGGAAAACCATCTATCAAAGCATCAATACAGATGACGGATCGCGCCTAATGCCATACCATACAACAAACATGGAGTACCGTTACTATAAAACTACATAGAGAATGAAGAAATCTGTCTATGGAGTATCCAACCATTGACTATAGATATCCAACTGTTACATTATCCAAGAAATTGTTTTCATTGGTTCTCAAGAAATCTTAAATGTTTTGACAATTTGCAAGATGGAATGAGAAATAATTCGGCAATAAAACCAATTATACCGAATAGTACTATATTGATTATATTTCGTAAAAATATATACACTGATGAATTTTGTATTGTAAAAATAATGTAAACACTAATCTGTAGAGATTATTTACTTTTGATTTTGCTCTTGCTATTTACCGGTTATCGTGTAAATAGTACCATTGACTTTACAAACAAAGACTTTGTATGTAAAGTCAATGATAGTACCAATGCCACTGCTACCTTGATTTCGATTTGTACAGTTGGTGACGGTATTGGCTAGGCCACAGTCAAAGAGTGTGAGTGTGAGTCAGTCACGACGACGACACTGAGCAGTTCCTTTAGGTTAGAGTGAGAAAAGTATGCTAGCGCTACTGGTGTCTAGGCTTGCAACAAATGATTTAATGCCGTTTAAACTATTTTTTGGACATAAAATAGTACTGTACTAAAAGAATACAAATGTTCCTACGTCAAATACGATCTTTCATGATCAAAATGTTATTTGTTTTAAATTGAACATGAAGTATGGCGTACCAAATTATCAACAAAACAAAATTGCTTACGTTTCTAGGCGCCAGGGACCGCTAGCTTCTTTCAGAAGCCACATTTTCATGTGCGAGTGTCGCGAATAGTAAGCTAAGGTATTTCCAGTTCATCCACATCCACCTCAGTAATAATGACTGGCAGTTGACCACTAGTCTAAAATAGTGTGTGGAACGATGCCCATTTATTCCGTGAACGTTGTAATTCACAAATTTTGGCTGTAAAATAGTTTTAAAAACCCGGGTTTGCTTTTAATGTCCTGTCGGGTACCTACAACCCGATTTAATTCAGGCATTAGGTACCCGCCCGACCCGGCTTAAAATAAAAGCCCGCCCGAATAAAGACCGAGACGTGTCAAACCCGCCCGACCACTCGGGTTCACGCTAATACCCGGAGTTACCCGAATTTTCGGGTACCCGCAGACCTCTACTGATGAGTTCATGGATAGGAATACAGTTTACAATAACTCACGGCCCGACAAAATTTAGACAATCATGTTCTCTTTGGCAACAGCGCTCAAAGCGGCTGATCAAGTACATTAGCTCTTATTCGGTGACAACTACAACAAACTACAGTGATATGAATACCCGCCGCCAGAGACACTGGTTTCAGTTAGGACAGTTGTTTGATAAGAAGTGACGAGAACTGTATCGACTGCGGATTGAAAAGATATGCCCAAACCTCTAAAGTGACCCGGATAAGCTGAATGCATACAGGAACTAATACACGATCACTTTACGCAAAGAGTAAGACCATCCAAAAGCTGTTTGTTCATATGATTCCAAATCGATGAGAGAAAACTAGAAACATTCAAAATTTTTCAATTTGTTTAGCTGACACCAGGTTGGCTTTTAAAATATGGGCAATGTGCTTGAAATAACTATATTTTATATCGTTATATGTTCCTTCCAGAGGTTTAGATGTTGTATAAATGTGCTCTGTGGTGTTTACTTTCTCATTGTACTTTGCCTAGGTACTCTTGTTGGATTGGTTATTACGCTTGCTCTGTCTCTAGTCAGGCCTACTAGCCTCAATAATACATCGCATCTTTGTTTAATGATAGTTGCCCTTGAAGATTTATAAAATAAGTTTAGGGTTTGAATTTAACCAATGTGAAGCACAAATCGTTTAGTTCTAAATAAATAATTAACTATTTATTTAATTAATGATGGCATCTGCCGCTTCTACAATAAGCCTAGCCTACTGCAGCTACAAACACCTGCTAAAAATAGTTTTTGAGTTCCGTTTTGAATTTTTTTCTCATTAAGTTAAAACTTAGTTTTTTATTTTATATATTTATGTGACAAACTAAAAAAAGACTGATACAGCATGTAGGCTACAGGTTTTCTTTTGATAATCTATATTCATGTTTGCAAGTTTTTTATTAGCCAAAAATAAATCTGTGTTTTCGATTTTTTTTATGCTGAATTTTTATGATAATCTCTAAGTAAGAACCTGTCTCAGTTAATCAGTTAAATCAATAAGTACAAAAAATGAAAAAATAAACATTTTTTGGGGTTATAAATGGTGTCGGTCTGTTGAACCACTTTATTTCTTAGTGTTAATATTTATTATAATTTTAATTTGTTTTTTTTTTGTTCTTTCTTACTTAAGCAGGCCTTAGGCCTATTAATGTAATGTAGTTTTGTTTTCTTTCCAGTTTTTCCAATTGTTTTAGCGAATTTCCCAATAGGGAATACGCTATTGCGGTAATAGTTATGGTAAGACCTAAGCCCGGGACCATAATACTTTTTCATTTTGAGGTCCCTAGAAGCCAAAAACACCGTTCGTTCAAATTGATATATGTATATGTATATATATATATATATATATATATATATATATATATATGTGTCCGTGAACACGATAACTTTTGAACGGAACCTCCGATTTTGATGAAATTTGATACAGGGGTGTAAGCCAGCGTCTACTAGGTTGAGTTCGCGAACCAGAATGATCGGACCATGGGAACGGGGTTTATGGGGTTTCAAAAGGGGTAAAAATGGGTTTTTGGCTTTTTTTACTTTTATTTAGAAAATTTAACAATTTTAACTTAAACCATTTAAAAGAGCTTAAAAAAAAAAAACAATCTAGTGTTTTGAATTTTTTACATAGCTTAAATGGTTATGGAGAAAATCCAAAAAGTATGGTTTCCATGTTATTCTTATGGGAAATCAACAAAACCTTCTATCTTGCTTATTTATTGACATATCTTGATAAAATTTGGTGTGTACATTCATTAGGAAGCGTTTAACTTATATTTGCTTAGAAAACCCATATGGCGGCAAACCTACGTACTCACCCCTATAATAAATAAATAAATAAATAATAAATAAATAAATCTTTATTGTCGTAAGAATACAAATGATCATTGACAATGTCATAATTACAGTGTGGCTGCACAGTCAAAATGCCTTAGCTCTAAAGAAGAATGTCTAAAATGTATAATATAAAATATAAAATATACATATATCTTTAAAATTGAATATTTTCAAAATTAAAGAATTCTTCCAGTCTATAAAAAGGGTGACCCAATAACCAATTATATAATTTTTGTTTAAAAACCTTGAAGGAATAATTTTTAGCAGAACCTTCCAAAATATATAGGGTTTATGGGGGAAATAAAAAGAATACCATAGCCTTATAAAATTTGCTATGTACAATCACTAGGTAGGGTTTAACTTATATTTACCAACAAAACCCATATGGCAGCAAACCTACATACTCTCATCCCCATTGATTTTATGGGGAAATAGAAAATATACCAAAATTCCATTGGAAATTCACTGAGTACGCAGGTCTGCTGCGATGGGGGTATTAATCTATATTTTTATGTACATCATTTTTCTTTTCATTCTTTGTACAAAACGTTTAATTTTTCATTCTTTGTACAAAATGTTTAATATTTTAAAATTCACAAGTACTATTTTAAAACTGTCAATTATTTGTTTATTTATGTAAATTTGTAAATAATGTCTCTGATTAAGGTGGCCAAAGATGCCACCGAAACTGTAAGAATTAAAATAAATTAAATAAGCTGAAAATTCCCAAAAGAGTTTTAATGTTAATTTAAAAGAAGGTTCAATGTAACTTATACAAAAACAAGTGAAACAATTTAGATACAGAACCAGTTGATATTTAACATTAACTAGTGCACTTCTTGCTCGAAATCGAGCAATTTATTTTGATACAATACAAAAATAACATTTGGTTCTAAACGACATCCGACCAGTCCAATATTGTAAATATCAGTAATTACAAAAATTTTACACGTATTAACAGATGTTTAAAATGTTCAACCCAAACCCAATGTTATTCTAATAGGAAAATTTCAAATTTAATTTGTGTATAGCGCCCTTATTTTATGTCTGTTTTTCATCAATTTTTGGTGGATACAACTACACGCGTAGCCCTAACCAACGACACCAAAAACTTGAATATCGGTTGAAAGTTGTAGGAGGAGTGCTCAACACAAAAAAAACCCTTAGCGTATTAAATAAGTATAGATTTGTCTTTATACTACACTCAGATAAAAGTAAAAATGAATATTTTCCGATAGCGTCGAGAAGAGCAATCCCGTCCTGATCCCGTCCCGAAATTGGACGGGAAATAATTCCCGTCCCGTTCCGAACTAAAAATCCATTCCCGTTTATCCCTACGAGTGACCAGTGAATAGTTTATCCATTACCTGGAAGTTGGATTCGATCACCCGCAGGTTCTTGCCCATCTCCATCCATTGCAAGATGTTCTGCTGGATGAGAGGGTACGAAGGGAGTTTCTCCACTTCTCCCGGCGAAATGCTGAACCAGTTCCGCATCTCTTCGATCTTCTCCACGCAGCGCTTCTTATGTCTGAAACAATTATGTTTTTACTGAAAAAGTAAGGGTTTCAGGTTAGGTTATATTTGGCATTTATTGATTTAACTATATGAGAGACAAAGCTTAGCGTATTATATTCAACACTTTAAGTTAATATTATTGGTAATTGTTACATGCACTAAGTTATAGTGTGCTGCAACAGTTAGGTTAGGTATTATACCACAAAAAATGCCATAAATACTTTCACCAATTAAAAAAAAGTCTCTAAGAAATTATGTCACATTGTACGGCCGTCTGGACAGCTATAAATAAGCCAAGATCAGGTCAGTCATTTGATGGGAGCATCCCTCAGCCACCACGCAGTTATGACTTGTCAAGTGATTAGGCCTTAGTGTGGGTGTTATTTGCGTTCCTAATAACCATTGAAAGTATTTGTAACATATTGAACAATAAAGTACCTAGGCTAACCACCGCCGCTTGCTGTATACTGTGGCTGGGAACAAACGGCAGGTTGGTGACACGGCCATGCGCGGAGGAGACGAATACAACGAGATCCTCGTGGACCTTTTGTAAATCGAAACTCAAACACCATTCAATATAGAATTGTGTAATTTTCAAATTTTCATAAAGTGTTATAAAATACTCTTCCTCTGATTTATATGTTTCTTTCAAAGAGCCCAATTAAAAATAAGCTTAAAAAATAGTGGTATCAGTATGACAAACAAGTAGCAAAATATTTATCTGGAATAATAAAATTATGTATATGCCTTCAAGCTCGTACTAACATAGTAAATTTTAATACACTTGCATCATGTAACAAAATGAACCATTTAAACAACCTTTTATCTCTTATTTAGACCTGACTTTGATAGTTTTGGTATTTTTTACCCATACTGTGTTCAACCACTAAGGGGTTTTTAGGATTTCCTGTGGAAATTGATTTTTTTTTTGTGTTTATTTGTTCTTACAGTTGCCAGAAACAATCTATTTGTAGTATTTATGCCCACAAGAAAGACCAGATCATATTTTATAATCTTCTTTCCTTAATTATCTTGGCTTCCCCCAGTGATCACCTTGATTTTGATTAAATAACAAAGGCCTTAACAATCCATGGGCACTTTATTTGTTACTAAGATGCCACTAGGTTAAACCGCAATTCGGCGGTTAGGTTTACATATTCTATTGTTCATTATCTGAAATACTTACCCTAATAGTTATCAAGTTACTTGAAACAAAATTGAGACAGTCTAGATAACTATAAACAAACCAAGACAAGTCGTTGACATTAGCATCCTTCCACAGCTCAAAAAATACAGTTGATTTGCCAAGTGATCGAGTGGGCGTTATTTCAACATTGAATAACTTTGGAAAGTATTTTTGACATATTTAGCAATAATATAATCAACCTAACTGCCACAGCGCACTGTAAACTTGGCTGAGTACGTGTAGCGAGCTGGTGTTGTGGCAGCGGGCGGTGATGCATTTGCCAAGAACCCTTGTGGAAATGGCTGCGTTTTGGGAACCAGAAAAATAGTATCTTTTTTCACACAATATTAATAGAATATTCTACTTCCAATTTATGTGTTTCTTTAGAAATTAAAAAACTAGTGGCATCCGTGTAACAATCCATGAAGTGCTCTGTCTAACCTTACACATTCTCTATTGATAGTCAGAGTGGTTATAATGCTCGCCTTTGAATCTGAAGGTTGCTGGTTCGATCCTTAGAAAAGTTAGTAGCTTTTTAACTGTTCAAAACAGGACCCAGCTACCATTAGTTATTTGGCTATTAATTGATAATCCAGTCTTAAGAACCAGCTGATCTTAGACAGTAACACAGCAACACAAGGCATCACACCCATTCTACACTCATCCTTCATTTATATTCACCTTTAAATACAGAAATAAGTGAACAGGTAGTGTCAGTGTCTTAAAAAATGATTAAGTGATTTTACTTAATGAATTGATGTTTAAGACAAAGGAAATTATGTAGGTACTTACAAGTTGAGTTGTGTTTCCCAGAAAAATTTTATGAGAATCAACTGGGCTTTCAGGGATTTCTCAAGTCGACCTTTCATGTTAACCTCAACAGATTGGCAACTTGATTCAAACTCTCTGAAAATAAAACCATTAAGTAGTTCTTGGTAAAAATTATAAATGTATACTTTTTCAACTTTCCAAATGTACATTCTTCACAGAGAAATTACTTATGATTTTCAAGTAATTATTCCAGTTCTACCTTTAGGCCTAGTAATAGAATTTGGCGTTTCATTATTCAAAACAGTGGTATTACAAAGTCTGCTGAATAATTAGCGGGAAAATTTATAACATAGACTTGGACTTGGGCCTATCTTTTGCTCATACATAACCAGGCTAGTCACATAGGAATAACAAAATGTCAATAGTGCTATTTTTTATATTTTAAATGATTTTATTCAATATATTTTATTTAGTTAAAACCTTACAGCAATCCTACTAGGCCTAAACGCATTTAAGAGTTTATGTAAACATAAATAAATAAAAAAGTATACTATAAGCTATACAAAATTAAATAGCCTAAATAACTTTTTAATAGCTATTTAAATAAAAGGCTTCTCTGAATACAATAACAAAATTACTTACTTGATTTTGGTTAACGATGCATTCAGAGATTTTTTTGCTTCTGCATTCTCTTTTAATAGAGTGCTGTTGTCTTTTTTTAGCTTGTCGTTTGCTTGCAGCTGTTTTGTATACATGTCTTTCATATTACTCATGCTTCTAATCAGTGCTTCTTCTCTATGTTTGTATTCCATTTCTCTTTTTGACAATTCGGCTGCCGTCTGTTCTTGAAGAGCCTTTTGTACTTTCAAAGCTTTCTGATTTTCAGTATTTTCATTTTGTAAACGCTTGAAAAATAAGATTTAGTTGAGTAATTCATTTAAATTTATAAAGCAGATTTTGCGATAAATTCATTCGATACATGATTCAATATTTCTTTGAAAATATTATTGAATTTTTTCAGAGGGACCTTTTTAAGGTAGTCTTTATTTTGATTATAACATGGGAAGTAGAGGTCCTATGGTGGATTCATGATTATCAGGCCCAATGTCATAGATGGCCGTTCTGAATTTTAAAAATAAGTATAAAATGGCTTAAGTACCATTTTTATTTTTACCAAAAATTTAGTTGTGACACAATTTTGAGTAAAATCTTAAGCTCATTCATTTTTTGCTGATATCACATGTAAAACTTATTTTTCCACTTTCACTGATGATGCATGATACTAAATATTAATTGTGTACTCCAGGAAAATCACTTAAGACTTTAAGGCACTAAAATGTAAGAATTTTATTTATAATTAAGAAATAAGAGCATTTTATAAAGTTTTTCTTATTGAAATTCAATATGATGATTTCAAAGTAATAAATTAATGCGATAAATTTGTTTTATTTTTTAGTTAATTTTTTTTTTTTTTTTTTTTTTTTTTTTTTTTTAGGGAGAGGCGGAAAAATGCATTACGCACACAGGTGGCCAGCCTGTAGTGTGGGGCTCCCCTAAAAATGGGTTTACCCACTAAAAAACCTCCTCTACTCTTTAGGAATCTAACCTGGAATTGTTTGTCACATTACGTCAGGCTAGGCCTAAATTTGGCTTACGCCCGTGGGGCTCGCTCCTTATCCAGCCGCTCGATCAAGGGATCCGGGCCACTTCGCGGTCCAGATCGGTTTTCTTTTCCAGGAGGATGCCCCGGACGAACTGTGACAAACAATCCCAGTTGCCCTCATCCTCCAAAATCTTTTGGCAGACTGAGTCCACCGAAAATGCACCAAAGATTTGTGTGGCCTCCAGGCGGGGCCCTTCCCAACGGGGACAGCGGAAGAATGTGTGTTCCGCATCGTCGGGAACACCCAGGCAATAAATGCAGTCCGGTGAACCGGTCTTTCCCATCCGGTTCAGGTACGACCGAAAATAGCCGTGACCTGTCAAAATTGGGTCAGGTAGTAGTCCACCTCCCCATGCCGCCGTTCCACCCATGGTTGGACCTGCTTGATAAGTCGCGCAGTCCATCGTCCTCGGGTGTCGTGCTCCCAGCTGTGTTGCCACTGCTGGAAGGTTCGGGAGCGCTCTTCTGTTCTTGCCGTGTCCTTGCCGATCTCGCCTTGTCTCTGATAAATCGCTTTCCTCTCCCCTGCCAAGAGCTTGACAGGGATGACTCCGGCGACCACCAGGACGGCAGGCTCGGACACTGTCCGGTAGGCGGAACACACCCGGAGCGCAGCTTGACGCTGAACCCGGGCGAGTCGCAACCTGTAGCACTCCTTATCTAGAGCGCCTGCCCACACCTCTGCCCCGTAAAGAAGCACGGACTGGACCGCGGACATCAACAGACGTCTTCTGCTGGATCGGGGACCCCCCACATTGGCCATCAGCCTACTAAGGTAAGTCACTACCTTAGCGGCCTTGTCCGCCGTACGGAAGATCTGATCCCTCCAGCTTAACTTGGTGTCCACCATAACCCCGAGGTATTTGGCGGCACGAGTTGATGTGACCACCTCCCTTCCCACTCGAAACGGGACGACGGTGTCGATCCTCTTCTTCGTAAGAATCACGATCTCCGTCTTACTGAGAGCAAGTGAGAGACCGTGATCGGACATCTAGTTGTTGACCACCCGCATAACTCGGTTCAACTTCAGTTGGGCCAGCTCAACGTTGCGTGCAGCAATGAGAGCTGCGACGTCATCGGCGTACCCAACCAAAGTGGTTTCCTCAGGCATCTCGGACCTCAGGAGGCTGTCATAGGCAACGTTCCAGAGATCCGGGGCGAGTATTGAACCTTGTGCGGCACCAGAAGTGACTTCCATCGTCCGCGTTCCGTCCCTCGTGTCATAAATCAGGCTTCGAGAGCGTAGATAATCCTCGATGAGCCGCAACAGATATGCAGGAATACGAAAGGTGTTGCGAAGCGCATCCAACATATCGACCCACCTCGCCGAGTTGAAGGCATTCTTGACATCAAGCGTAACAAGAAGCACTACTCGGCGGGAGAAATGGTTGTGGCTCTCGGCTCTCTCCACAGCTCTCTGAACTTCGGTGACAGCGTCGATCGTTGACCGTCCCTTTCTGAAGCCGTACTGACGGGGGCATAAGTCCCCGGCAGCTTCCACGGCAGAAGTCAGGCGGGAACGGATCAGCTTCTCGAACAGCTTCCCAGCCGTGTCCAACATGCAGAGAGGCCTGTGGGACGACGGCAGCTCGGGATCACCTTTGCCCTTGCTGATCAGTACAAGCCTGGCTGTTTTCCAGGGAGCCGGAAACACCCCTTCTACCAAACAGGCATTGTACATTCTCAACAACAAGTCAGCGTTGATTGAAAATACTTTCTTTAAAGCCTCACTGGGAATCCCATCCGGGCCAGGAGCCTTGTTGCTCTTCAGGGAGAGAACGGAGGTTTCCAGCTCCTCGAAAGTGAAAAGTGGAACGTCCTCTACCCGTCCGAAGTCAACCGGCGGTCGCTGTGGATGTTCAGGAAACAACGCAGCGACGATCCTCCCCATGGTGGCGCCCTCCATGATGGAAGGTGGAGAGCGGGCGCCGAGTTTCTGTGTTACAAGTTTGTAACCCAGGCCCCACGGGTCGGAATCAACGTCGTCACGAAGTCTCCTCCAGCTATTCGCCTTACTCCTGTTGATCGCCTGGCGGAGAGATTTTCTCGCAGCTTTATAGGCCTCCGACTTACGAACTCTGTCTGCGGGAATTCTCGCTCTAGTGGCGGCTCGTCTAGTTCTTAAACATGTTCTTCTGAGTTCCGCAATCTCTTCAGTCCACCAGTAAACGGGTTGTTTGTCGCGTCGGGGTTTCCTTCGCGGCATAGACTGGTCGCAGGCCGAGACGATAAGTTCCATCGTGGATGTTACTAGTGCCTCGGCTCCAGCCTCACCAGGATTCCCCTGCGCTCCCCGAGAGATGACTTCGGTGAACTTGACCACGTCCAGTTTGTTGATGTTCCACCGGCGTGGCCCTTCCCGAGATGCGGAAACTCGACGATTTGCCTGATCATGCAGGTCAAACACGATGTATTGGTGGTCGCTACCCGTGTAGTCCTCCACAACCCTCCAGCCAGAGATCCTCGGAAGGAGCGACTCAGACGCAAAGGTGACGTCAGGGATCGTGCCTCTCTGCCCGGGGCGCCGAAAAGTAGGTGTGTCGCCCTGGTTGAGGACGACAAGACCGGCCCTGGCGATGAAATCCAGGATGTATTTCCCCCGGGAGCTGGTGGAGGGCATTCCCCACTCGACGGCCCTGGCGTTGAAATCGCCACCAACGACGACATGCCCGGTGGTGCCGAGAACGCACTCCTCTAGGCTATCTATCTTGTCGCGGAAGTCCTGGACGGCCTCGTTGGGTGTGAGGTAGCAACTGAAGATAGTCACGTCCCCACACCGAACCCAGACGAATCCTCGGCCGCGCCCGTGACTCCCCACCAAGACATCTCGTGTATTACGTGCCCAAAATGCAGCAGTACCGAGGCTGTCCGAGATCCAAATGTTTGGGTCTCTGTCCCGATACTGTTCGCTGATAAGGAGCGCGTCAGCACCAAGTTCTCGGGCGAGCTGATCTAGAAGGTTATCAGCTCCCCAGGATCTATGAAGGTTGGCCTGGAGGATGCGAATTACCGGCCGCTGCCTTTTGCCTGTTCAAGTGCGGCTCTGAAGGCACCGCACTGACCAGACCCGGGTAAGTGACCGAGGGCACTGGAGCCTGAATCCTTGCAGAGGAAGCAGGAGGGGCTCGAGGAACATTCCTTACGTTTGTGGCCCTGGCTTCCACACTGGAAGCAGTTGGCACTCCTGTCGGGCCCTTTACAGTTTCGGGAGGAGTGGCCGAAACCGAGACAGCGGAAGCATCTCGAAACTACCACCCTCCGTTTGAGCCTGCAACTGACCCAACCGACTCTGAGGTGCTGAAGGCTAAGCAGCTTATTGGCGTGCTTTTCGCCCATCTCACTAACAGCCATCCGGAGTTGACTTCGGTTGGGCTTAGTCAGCCATACCCTCACTCCATCAGCCGGTATCTCCGGGAGTGCCACCTGGATCGCACGGGTCACCTCCTCTTCGGTGGAGAGGGCATCAAGGTCCCGAATCTCGACCGAACACTTCGGTTCTAGGGCCTTGATTGAGCCTTTGTCCCCAAGTGCAGTCTTGAGGGAAGCGGCAAAACCAATCTTGTCACTCGACTTCCCCAGTTCGAGGAGGACATCCCCGTTCTGGGTTCGCCGAATAGACTTGATAACGGTGTTGGTCTCTTCCGGTTTGGCCTGCGATCTAATCTGACCCAGAACATCGGCAAAAGATCGCCCCCCTAAGGGCTTGATCAAGATTGCCTCCGTCCTGGGCTTCTTAGGCCTGGGTTGTTTAGGCTTTCTGACAGACTTGCCAGAGGCCTCCCCAACCGGGTTTGAGACTTGCGTCCGCTCCACCCTCGACGCACTTTTCGAAGCCACCTCCGCTTGCTTCTGTCTCCTCCTTTCCTTCTTAGACAGGCGCGTCTTCCAGCCCTCCAAAGGTGTTGAGGCAGAGTTTGCTGCAAAGGCAGGATTAGCCGCCGGAGCAGGAACCTCTGCAGGAGTAGCCGCTGGAATCACGGCAGCACCCGGGGCGGACTCAGTAGCCTGGACAGGAGATGTTTGCGATGCCGCAGTGACAAAAACCGGTCTCGGCACCGAGTCCACCTCAACAAGCTCAGGGCTTCCCGGCGAAGAACCGCTCTGCCTCTTCTTTCGCTTTCTGGCTTGAGTCTGGGACTCAGCCAGATGAGCTTGAGGCGAAGCAGACATAACTCGGTTCACAACGTCGCGCTCCTGCTTCATTGCCTTCAGCCTGATCTTCCGGCATTCCTCGATTTCGCCAAGGAAATCCTCGAGTTTCGGAATTCCGTCCTTAATCGCCTTGTTGACGTTCTTCTGAATAAGGAGAGCCTTGGCCATCTCCTTCAAAAGATCGTTCATTTTCTTCAGACATGAGTCTTCCTCCTCGTTGGCATCGTCCTGCTGCTGCCGAAGCATTTGCATCTCGAATGCCGGACGAAGAGGGCTCTTCCTGGGAAGAATTCCTTGCATCCCGGCTAGAGGTGTTACCGGCTCAGTCACCCCCATACCCAGCTTAACCTCATCCTTCTCCTTTCCGGTTACGGCCGACGATCCGGCGACACCAGCAGCCTTGAACGGGATCGGCGGAGGGGAGGCTTTAATTCCCCCCGTCGGCGTCCCAGTCTTCGAGGTCGGAGACCTCTGCAGTTTTGAGCTGCGCTTAAAGGCGGCCTGCTCATTCTCCTTTAATTTCGTGTTTTGGTTTTGAAAATCCATACTTTTGTTTCACCAGCGCATCGTGCGGCAAGAGGCGGCCCTTCATTGGCCGGGAGCGGGTACACCCTCGGAGGTCTACCCCCCGTAGGAGATAAGACACCCCTACCCCAGGACTCTGGGGCCCGAAACCTCTGTTTGCCCAGCACCGATACACAAAATGTGCCGGACGTGCTGGGGGTCGCACCGTGGCAATGCAGAGTCCGATCTATGCATCCATGCCGCACTTCCTGACTAAGGTCCGAAGCGGCTGGCTTCTGACGACACACTGGAGGAGACCATCGGCAGTGCGAGGCACACATCAGTCCCTGCAACACAACAGGGACACTCCCAGGACTCCCCCAGCGTGCGCCGGTCGACAGAAGGTGGAAAGACACCCTTGATTCGGGGTCGAAAACAAGAAGGTGAGCAAGGTTAGCTCAGGAAAGAATAAAGACGGTGAGCTAATTCCTGAAAGATGAGAAGAAAGGCCCTAGCTCGGGAAGAACTGTGAGGAGGGTCTCACAGCTTGGCTCAGGTACCCCGGGGTCGCCAAGAAACACCCGTACAGTGGAAAGCCCACTGCCCCTGAGGGTAGTTAATTTTGTTTAAGAAAAATAGAAACAATAATATTGGATTAATTTGAGTTATTAATATTAAATCATTACATTGAGAAATATGCTATCATTAAAATTGTCACTTCTAAGCGATGTTTAAAACTGTAATTTACTAGGAACTTTGTTTGGCTAGTTCAATGCCAAACTGAAAAAAAATAGAGGGCACAGACTGGGCAACTCTTACGCTTTACTTAAAATCGTACAAAAGCACATCATAATGGCTATTTTGTAAATAACTGAAAATAAAAAATTGTATCACATGAAAGCAGGTAAAAAAGTTCTTGATGGGGACAGAAAAAAAACTACTAACTAGGTTAAAATCTTTTCATCATACTCTTGCGATTTGTCAAAGTCAATTTTTATTAATACTAAACAGCTGAAAACAGTTCAAATACAAGATAAACAAACAAATAACAAGAGCGGTATATACAGTAGGGTCCTGCTAATCCAAAAATCTGCTTAATCCAAACAAGTTACATAAAAAAAAATACTGATTTTTTTCTGAGGGAAAAATACCAAACTTTTAAAGAGGAAAAATCATGAAAAAATGATCATTTTAATGATAAAATAATCATTTACTATCACACAAAAAGTTAATCGGACTACAATCATTCATAATACTGTAGTTAGATATATTGATTGACTCTAATGTAGAACAAAAACAAAGTATTTATTAAAGACACCGCTAATGTTGATCTGTTGTCTGGTGGTGTACACAGCATAGGACATAATAAACACAAATTAAACAAAGGGTACATGGTTAATTTGTACAGTCAACACTCAAGAAATAATTTTAAATCATTTGTTAGCAATGTTCATAAAGCTAACAAAATTGAACTCTGTGATCCTGGCTTACTCCAAAACACTGATTGTCAACACAGAACAAAGTCTGATGACCCAATGACTCATATTTGGAATGTGAGAAAAGGAGAGATGACAGGTATTGGGAGGGGGAGGGTGGTCATTTTTTTGTAACACTGTCTTCAAGTCAGTGGTCGACGGATAGTTGACTTCCTCCCGGCCATCCGGGCACCTGTTCACAGAGGAGCTGAGAGGCATTAGCATATGTCTCTACGATTAATTTCAGGTATCGCGAATACTTTATTGCCAAAATATACTGTACGCTGGTTGTACATTTCAAAAACTTTATTAAAAACAAAATATCCTCTTAACTAGATGATACCATTAGTTATAGTTAGTTAAAAGTAATTTACTCATTATATAATCTGTTAATTATAATACACATAGTATCCGCTAAATTTGGAAATTCACTAAACCGAACATGGTCCAGTCCCAATCAGTGCAGATTAGCCGGACTTTATTAATTTATTAATTTTTACCCAAACTGTATATTTATTAAAGGTGGTATGATGAAAAGTACTGTTTGTAACTTGACCATCAGTGGTATAAAGGTGCTTGATTGAATTCAAGGCAAAGCCTCGTACTTTAAATTTGATCTTGCCCCGGTAACAGTCACTTTCTGGACTAGTGACAAAATATGCTAAATCATAACAATGCTGTTTAAGTCTGGTAGTTAATTCTATTTAATGAAAAAGTGACGTGGTAAATTAGTATAAATTTGTTTAGTTTTTAGTGCTAGTGATGAAAATTTAAAATTGTCACAAAGCACAATAAAGCAATAAAAACCCAATGCTAAAATGACATAATTAAGGTTGCACTAAAAATGTTACTAATTGACACTTACTATTAATTTTGCATGTTGGGCCCTTTGGTTTTCTTTTTCAGAAGTAAGTTCTTTGCCTAATCTTTCATTTTCCTTATTAACAACTGCAAGTTGGGCGGTTAACTCTTGCACCTTCTTATTCAACTCCTTATAGAGATCAGATTCTTTGGTTTGAGATAATCTGTCTTTAGTCTCCTGCAAACAATACAACAGAAATCAGTAACCAAACATATTTAAAAGTAGCTATTGAAATACAATATAGGCCAAAGGAAGACAATGAAAAAACTTTGGTTGAAAATTTTTTATAGGTGTATGTTTGCTGTAAACAAAACGGTATGGCATGATCTTTCACAAATAAATTTATGAATTCCCTTAAGGGATATCCTTTTGAAGAAAAAACCCAAACCCAAACCAATGTAAATGGTAAATATAGGTCATACTTAGTGAAAAATGTTTTTTAACCTTTCACAATACATGGTTGCAAAAAAAAAATAATAATAATAATAAAAACGGAGGAAAGATAAGATAGGCTACAACAGTATCAGAAAAGTTGACTATAAAGGTTTAAGATTACCTGAGTCTGCCAACATGATCCTTCTGTCTCCTAAAGGTGACGCGTTTCGAGTATTAAATACTCATTTTCAAACCTAACACAAGAACACTTAAAACATCACTCAAACGAGGTCATCAAAGTTTTTAAAAAACACGAACATACAAACATTTAAGATTTGACACGGCCGGCTTGCGTGCTCGCACATGTACTGCATCGTCATGACTGTAGACCAAGCCGTGGTGGTGTCTTGGACATTGCCCCTCTTGGTTCCTTATCAGACAGCTTATTTTGTTTCCTTAACAATGTGTCAAACAGAGCATTAGACTGAAAGTTGAGTTTATCATTTCGTCACTTAACAAACAATACCGCCAATCTGCAATTTTTGGCGAAACCCGGGTTTTGAACGCTGCGCATTCTGTGGGCGATCGCGCACACTACTAGGGTTAGTTTTCTGACGTTTTCCAATAGATAGCGCTGTTATACTGTTTGGAGCATTACCGCCAATCACGTTTCTTATCAAAATAGCGCCAATCTACTCAGTCGCCATTGGACAGTGCATTGCAACAAGTAAGCTCTGTTTTAACTTTGTCTTTAGAAGCTTGAAATGCATTACTAGAGTACGTACTTGTATATTTATTACTCAGACAATAGTCATGTAGCTTAATATGTCAAAGTAATTGTGATTTTCAATTGAAAAATACTAAAATTGCCGCGATCAAGTTTTGACTGTAGATAGGCGGATTGTAGATAGGCGGTTTTGATTGTAGATAGTGTTTTCTAATACAGCCTAACTCCCATTTCCCCTACCAAAATAATAGTAATACCGCCTATGTAAAAATCAGTGATTCCGCCTATCTCAAATAAAAAATAAAAAAACAGTGGCAATACCGTCTATGTACATTTAAAATTATTAAAACTATAATTAAACAACTAATATCGTCATTATTACACTTTGCTTAGTATAACTTAATATTTTTACATAAAACGTTTCAAAGATTGGTGACACTGCTTTTTTGATTCAGTTTTTTGTCTCTCCTGAAAAGTTTGAGTTTTGCTAGATAGGCGGTATTGTTTGTTAAGTGACGATTTAATAAATCATCACCATGTTCTATTGTTGCCTTGTAAATCTCGTATTCCTCTAACGAATTTATATAATTTCCTTTCCCATAATAATGTAGTGGTGTCAAATTAGTTGTAGGACACCACCACGGCTTGGTCTACAGTCATGACGATGCAGTACATGTGCGCGCACGCGAGCAGGCCGTGTCAAATCTTAAATGTTTGTATGTTCGTGTTTTTTAAAAACTTTGACGACCTCGTTCGAGTGATGTTTTAAGTGTTCTTGTGTTAGGTTTGAAAATGAGTATTTAATACTCGAAACGCGTCACCTTTAGGGGACAGAAGGATCATGTTGGCAGACTCAGGTAATCTTAACCTTTATAGTCAATTCAAGTGATTTCGAGACAAAAAACCCAGAACTATGCAGAAAAGTTGATCTACAATCATTTTGGCCTTGGACATCTAATCATCAAATAAGTTTATTTGCTGCTCTTATTCCTGTTAGAAAGTTTTTATAAATCGGTAATATGTGTTTATTGAAAAGTAGCCTATATCAAAACATATTGAACCAACTTACACAAAAAAAATCTTACTTGATTACATATTTTATTTATGATTGAACATCTAAACAAGTTTGAGAGGTACACCATCAGCAATAACTAAAATATTTTCTATAAACAAACGTATATAAAAATTAATAGTAAAAAGAACCAAGTCAAATTTCTTAGGGCTATAAAAATTAATACATGAATAAATAAAGTTAGTTACTGGTAGACCTACTATACTAATTGAATGGCTAATAAATACAAACTAATTATTATCACAGCCATTAAAATCCGAGTAGATGAAAAGTGAAATAAATTCTTACCAGCGGGGCGGTCTGTATGTGTCTCTCTTCGGTGACGATCTCACTTTGAGAACCTTTGTCACGTTCTGAACTTTCGAATGCTTCTTGTGTCAAAGCAGCCTCACTGTGCTCCCCTGCAGCGTGTGTCGGCTGACTACTGTCCACTTCGACAGCACTGATCTCGTTACCGGAGTGGTCAGCGCTACTGGCCACCACTGTGTCTTCCGAGTCTACATGTTCACCGGATATTGTTTCCCTACGCTCGTCATTGGAGCTATCAGAATGAGGACTGTCCGTGGGTATGTTGACCTTTATGTCCTCCGATGTTGTGTTTGCCGAGCTCCCATGGGCCGTTTCAAACGTCTCATTACTATTCGATTCTTCTGGATGGTCTTTGTCGGCCATGACTGTTTCCCCTCCCCCTGTATTTTCTGCAAGAAAACTTTCCATCTCCTTCATAATATCGCCGAGTCCTCCATGGGCACTCTCTAAAAGTAATAAAAAACAATAATCATCATTTTATGAAATGGGCTATTTAAAAAAGTCACTTTTTTTTAAAGAAAACGTATTTCAAAGAAAACATCACATTTATAAACAATTTTGAAATATTATGAATAAAATGCTTTTTTTGGGCTTTTAAAAGGCTTATTTATTTTTTGTTTTCTTAACTTACAGTTTCGATGGCACTGTGGCCATCTTCATCAGAGTTATGTTAAATTCTTGTAAATGTTTATAAACAATAAATTTTTGACATTTTAAATCTAATATAACATACAATTTAAAAAACATGTGATAAAACAAGCCATTAAAATAATAGGTATAAAAAACATATATATAAAAAAAATAAAAGTGTAAAGTAAGGTAACTATTGTATAAGACTATTTTGATCTCTTCAAGATTGGGAGCCAGGTTCTACTGAGTTTGAAACCATCTTCTCTGTTGATGTTATTTGGTGTTTTTATTATTTCTATGGCTTCCCGAATCTTTCTTTTTAAATAGTCATCTTCCCTTATTATTATAAGAAGCATATCAACTAGAATAAAAGAACATGTCAGAGACGACAAGAATGAAAAAACAAAAACTTCCGCCATTGCAGAACACACCCAAGCAACAAAGCATTCAATGATGTATGATAAGGTGGAGTTAATAATAAGGGAAGATGACTATTTAAAAAGAAAGATTCGGGAAGCCATAGAAATAATAAAAACACCAAATAAAATCAACAGAGAAGATGGTTTCAAACTCAGTAGAACCTGGCTCCCAATCTTGAAGAGATCAAAATAGTCTTATACAATAGTTACCTTACTTTACACTTTTATTTTTTTTATATATATGTTTTTTATACCTATTATTTTAATGGCTTGTTTTATCACATGTTTTTTTAAATTGTATGTTATATTAGATTTAAAATGTCAAAAATTTATTGTTTATAAACATTTACAAGAATTTAACATAACTCTGATGAAGATGGCCACAGTGCCATCGAAACTGTAAGTTAAGAAAACAAAAAATAAATAAGCCTTTTAAAAGCCCAAAAAAAGCATTTTATTCATAATAAATATGGCTTATTTAAGTTTAAGATCAGAAATAATTTTGAAATAAATTCCCCTAAAATTTAGTTTTTGGGGGGGCAGGTAAAAAATAAAATAAACTCCTCTATATGATGCCTCATTGAGAGGGTGTAAAAAAAGAACATTAGTGAATGGCTTCATCTTAGTGCTATGGGAAATGGTAAAAAGAAGAAAAAAAATAATAAGCAGGGGAATAATTAAGTACATTTTTATGTAACTTTATTGGTGGCTCATTAAAGAAAATCATAACTCCACTAATATTGAGAGGTAAATATTTTTTTTGTCCAATTTTGAACATGAATCCTAAAGAGGAAAATTCTTTTTTAGTTTTTACTAACCATTTTTGTCCGTGTTTATAGTTATTATTATGATCTTCACTTACTATAATTTTTGTTTTTTCATCGTATTTTTGAGAAGTGTTGTTAAGTGTGAAAAGTGTGAGACATATTTGACTGAATATAACAAAAAACAAGGCACACCAAAAAGGCAAGTCTGAAATTGTAATTTAAGGCTTAACTAATAAGATTGGTGTTTTAGTCTGGTAAATTTTGCATTTTTCAATGTTGTATCCTAACTCACATCTTAGCCTATGTTTTTTTTGTAATAAAGTATCAAATATTTTTATGTTCTGATGTTATTTTAAAGATGTTTCCACATAAAAGTTGTTCAACAGAATTGCCTGTTATAATGTTCATTTCTTTGTTTAAATTATCTAATCTATCACAAATCAGGATTTAACAATGTTACAAAATTAGACTGAAATTCCGAACACACATTTCCCACTATGTACAAGAAGAGAATTCCCGTCTCGATCTCGTAAAAACATTTGTGAGAATAAAAAAATCGAATCTCGTCAATCCCTAACATTTTGTCATGATAAGTGTTTTAACAACATTTTTAAAGTTATCTGTAGGCCTACTATAATTTTATGTTATCAAGGCACTGGAATTTGTGGGATCAGATGAGTTAGGCTAATCCTAAAACAATCTTTTGAGTAAACTCTAAAAATAAAATAAAGTAGGTAACTCTGACATAATATTAACTGAAAAAATCTTACTAGAATCATTAAGTTGATTGGAAGTTGGGTCCCTGAATGGTGGGGGTACGCCGAGGTTCTGTGACCAGTTGAAATTGGAGCGGTTCAACATTGCGAACTGCGGGTCTGGCTCAGGTTCGTATCCGTCGCTTCCTTCATCTCTGTCACTCTCCTCGTCACCGTCACTGTCATTGTCTTGGTCACTGTCAGTTTCATCACTGTCCGATGCGGCGTCCTACAATGATAAGGCAATCGATTAATAAGGATAGAAAGTTGAAAAATATCTACGGAGAAATATTTCCTTTGACATGTAAATAATTAATTGCTAGCAGTGAGCTTTCCAACACATTGGACTTTTAATACTAGTCTCCTCTCTAAAAAGTAGACAGTAGTTTAAATTGGAGTACAGTTAACTACCAGTAATCCAGCATCCTATGATCCGGCACGCTTGATAGTCCAGCACGACTTTAACACGTTCGCTGCGGCATATAAAATGTCAAAACTCAACCCCCACGCTGAATTATATTTACATTCCTCCAACAATAGCGCGAAAACGAACGGAATTCCCAAACGGGAAACGGATTGATGAGCGAAATCGGCACAACATGCGGGGACGATATAAAAATTTCCGGCTATGAGCTGGGCTCACACTGAAGCAATAAATGGGAAGGGAGCACGCCACTGCTTTAGCAGCTGCCAGCGCACAGCGCTAGTGGGCAGGCAACTGCTATAGCAGATGCCAGCAGCGAACGTGTTAAGAATATTTATATTGACAGAAGCAAAAATTACAATTGGGCGATCGAGTTTGTTTGGGATCAAAAGCTGCCGCGAAGCTTCGCTGTGTCGTACACAGCAGATTCCACAGTTTAATATAGGTTATTGGGAGACAGTCATGACACTCCGTCACTTAGGGTGTCTGCCTGACCCATCCGGGGACTCCAGTTATGCAAGGAACAGTGGCTTGGAACGCTAGTGTGGATTTACTGGCGCTCGTAGTGGTTGGCGTCCGAGTTAACAGCACAATCACAGGTGATCGCAGCCATCAGCGCAACACGAACACAGCTGACAATAATGCCATTGACTATACAATGCTGATAACAATCAAAATTATCTGTAGTTGCTGTTTGATATTTTTGGGTGTCACTCACCTTAATGAATTGTGGAGAAGGTAGTCCTTGTCAATTGATAAACACAAAAACACACACAAAATTACATAAGACTGCCCGTTCCCCGAATCCGACGTTTCGCCGTACCTACGTGTTAACGTGCGGCGTTATCAAGGTCCCTTAATGTTTTTGATCGGGATTGCGGATGCGTTGCGACCGTCTAACCACGACTCAATTATCAATTGACAAGGACTACCGCCTCCACAATTCATTAAGGTGAGTGACAACAAAAAATCTTAAACAGCAACTTCAGATAATAATCACCTCACCCAAGAAAATATGTCTTTCAAGAAGACAATCAAAATTGTCAAATTAAATACCAATCGAGTGATAATGGCCAAAATGTATTTATTTCAGAATTGGTTGCCGCTCACTGGAGTTACATTTAAAGTTCCTGCCCATAGTGAGAACCGCCGGGGACTCCAGTCATGCCGGTTCCATCTACTTAAAGCGCTTATTGCCCCGCGGACAACACTAAACATGGAGCTTCGATACCAGTGTCGTGACTGTCTCCCAATAACATATTAAACTGTGGCGTATTCTGTGTTGTCATGCGTGCTGGGGAGAAGAGTTGTCTTCGGCCAACATCGGGTGACATCGTGTAATTTCGGAATAGCCCTGGCGTCACTGTAGCTTTGTGTTTAGTCTGCTAGTTTGCTTCTCTTTAATGTGAAGCTGTTTGTACATTTCAAAATTTTATTAAATAACAACAAAAGTCAACAAAATATCCTCTAAACTAAATTATTTGATTAGTTACACTATAGTACATAGCCTCCGTATTACTGTATCCGAGTTTTCCCCATGTCTGAGGTGACCTCGGTCCCAATTACTGTACCTCGATAACTTCTACTGTACTCTTATGAGTTTCTTAATCATGTACTGTATTTTTCATTACAGTAGAGTACGTTATACAATAGTTTTTATTCTTTAATAATAATAAAATACGTGTTTTATAGTCTTTTTATGTTTAATTTACATTTTTCCTGATATTCATCCTGTTATCCGACATATTTTGTAATCCGGCACATGTCAAGTCCCGGACGTGCCGGATTAGAGGAAGTTTACAGCCTTAAATCGGTGTTAGATCAAAATGGAGGGCCCATTACAAATAGCATACTTAAATCATTTAAGTAATTATTACTATAAGGGACGGGTCAGTTGTTAAAATCGGTTGTCGGTTTTATCAGTTTTTAAAAATAAAACCGATAACTAATAACAAATGACGGTTTACGTTTTATTGTTTTTTTTTTTTTTTTTTTTTTTTTTTTACAAAAGAAAGATAAAATGTTAAAACACAAATCAATTATAAAGAAGAGGACGTCCACTGTTATAGGGAGATAACAACAATGTAATATGAGACGATAGATGGAATGCAGAACACCTGCCAATGGCCAGTGACTATCGCATATCTGATGTTGTCCGTATCAGCTACCTAGTTAATTATATTTGATTTCTGATTAAATTGTCGTGCAAAAAAAATTATAGCTAATTTTTAATCTGTTTTTCACAAATTGAATAAAACTTTAATCAAAGTTAGGACTTATGGTTCAACGTGTACAGGTTAATTAATGTTATTATTATGTTGTTTTCAATATTAAACTAAAAAATACTACTACTACAACAGTCGTCATTTTTTTTTTTATAAATACACATTTTTCAGCAATAGAAATCAAATTATTATTTTACTTAATTAAAATAATAAAAACTAAAAAATAATTGTCTGAACAAAATGCATTTATTTACAAATAACATATGGTGATTCTTAAAAAAAGAGACATGGAATAACAAAACATTTCTTAAGCCATAATTTGAGGGTGTTTCTTAACTTTTTTTTTAATTGTTTGGCTTTTATTTCAAACATTTTTATTCTATACTCCCACAAATTTAATCAATTCCTACAAAAAAACAATAGTCAAAACTTTTGATTTTTTAGTTTTAGTTTTTGTTTAAAATTGCAAATTTTTTCCATTAAGGGCCGGTTTCCGAGTCCAGGGTTATCTCTATTCTCGGACAAAAATCCAGTATAAACCACTTTTAAGTCTAGGACTAAAGAAATTGGGTTTCGGAGCTCAAGGATACCTAAACTCTAGGAATATCGCTAACCCGAGAGTTAACTCGAGAGGGATATTCCCGGACTTACTCTCGCGGGTTTCCGAGTCAGGTGTTATTTAATCCTCAAGTTAAGTTTTATTCTTTTGAATTTCGGAGTTAAAATTTAACCCACAACTGCTTAGTCAAGGACTATCTTTTGGCTAAATCGAGGAATATCTTTGAGCATTTTTAATCCTGGCGAAGGGTAGGGTTAAGTTGAGGAATATCTTTTTCAGTAGGCGCTGTAACTTGAGATTAGTAATGAGATTCTCTCAATACTAGGTTGGCAGTTAGACATTTAGGTTATGCGCCTCCACCCCTTCAACTGAGACTTGTGTACAATCTGTAAACCCATTTTACGACACAAAGTAACGAACAATTTAAACCCCGTTTTAGGTTAAGAAAGTGTTCATGAACTTGCGAGACGGATTGCCCCAAGGCCTTCTGAAAATGATCGCAGGGCTCCCCATGACACATATCAAAAGCGTCTGCTTGCAAAATTGTATATCGAGAAGTATTGTGTATTTAAATGGAGATAAAAAAACTGATGCATAAAAGTTTTATACAGGCTACTATTCTACAAAAAAATATTTTTTTGGCAAAATGGGTTCCTCGGGGTTCTAGGTATAGTTGACGGGATCAACGCTACTACAAACAAAAATAGTTTTTTTTTTTTTTTTTTTTTTTTTTTTTTACATAATATTATAAACATGTTCCTATTTTTAAATTTAATTTTCATAAAATAAAATTACAACGTCGTCTAAATAAGCAAGTCATTTAATGCACATTTTTTACTAGTATATGGTAAAATAAAATGTTTCAAAAGATCCTTTTTTTATGAAGTATTAGTAAAAATTTTCAATTCCAAAGACATTTAGTCAATCTCAATAATCAATCATTTGTTTCTATGTCACTGTTAAAAAAATATCATACTGATAGGGTCTACTTTTAATAAACTAAAACAGTTTACTTCTATTCTTCAGTTCTTTCTCTACATTTTCCCACATTCTACTTATGCCATAGTTAAATAAATTTAATCAAAGGAGGTTATTGAACATAATGTCGCGCAGAATCTTCATACACACATACACAGAGAGCACACCACCAAGACAGAACGTCGCGTTGTCATCTGATAAGGAACGAGATGCGGGGGCTGTGGCCAAGAACGTAAACAAAATCCTTTGACAGAGTGTCGTCTGTAGGCTGTACGCCGTGAATGCCACTACTCAAAATAGGGAGTTCCCAGCAATTCCCTTCTAACCCATGGCATAAGTTAAAGAATAAAGATATTCTCGGACTACGATAATCCGCGAGTTAAGTAAGTTATCCCCGATCTCCGAAACCCGATTATTTAATATTTTTAACCCACCGAATATCTTATTCCAAGGATTAACTAACTCCAGGATTAACTATCCCCGGACTCGGAAACCGGCCCTAAATGGTTTTATTTGTTTTTGACTAGGCCTACTTTGGAATAAAATACAAGGCCAGTATTGTAGTTGGATAAACATTTAATATTTATATATTTGCTTGCAATGATTAACTGGTGCATTTAAAAAGCATAAATGTGTAAAAGACAAAAAATAGGGCTCAGCCTGATTTGATATGGTAACCTTAAATTGTTTCATGTTCAATTAACCAAAAAAACCGACATCCGATGCCAGTGAAAAACCGAATTGAAAACAAACCGATAAATTTTGCAACCGACTGACCACTAATTATTATAATTATTATTATAAGAAATTTAGGGATTCGGGTCATAATTTTGTAAACCAAATCCTTCTCTTTCCATTAAATAACAAAATTGTAACATACAGTAGAACCTAGATAGTTTGACACTAACAAACTTAACATGTCAGTAACGACCGATAGCGTCCATGTTGGAGACTGACAACAAGGTTAAAATGTAAACCAAGTGGTGAATGATTTGAATATTGTTATGTTAAAGTTCAATCAAGTTATGGTTTAATTAAAGTTTAGTATTTCCTAAATTAAAATCATATTTTTTATACTCCCTATGTTAAAATTTTTCATATACTCGCTACAGTTTGACATTTCGATACTTAGACACTCTCTAAGTCCACTAAGTGTGGAACTATCAAGGTTCTACTGTACTTTGTAGCATGGTTGTTTTTGGCAAACTTCTGGTTGTTTATGAACATCAGGAAAATAAGAATATACAGTATGCTGGTTGTACTTTTTAAATAGGTTAATTTCAACTAAGACTCCCAAACAATCACCTAAAGTTTTTCATCCCCCTCTTCGGTAACAATTATTTCTCTCTCAATGTCATGTTTCTTGTATTTAATGTCAGTTGTTTTTATCCTTGGATCTGTTTTTGTAATAGCACATCATTGAGTCATTTGCTTTTTTTCATCGTAAGAGCTCCGGTCATGTTTAATGAAAGTATTTCTTTTAAAGAAGGATAAAGTTAATTAAAATACTTTACAAGGGTTGTTCATAAAGTAAGAACATTTGCCATTCAGTCTCAACACCAATTTTCTGTTGCTGTGACTGTGAGTGGGTCAGTTAGCCCTTATCATGTATGTCTAAGCCAAGTTTTGTTATAGAGCCATCATGCATGTTTGCTCTGTGACCAATATTTTTTCGGTACGGTGCTCCTTTTTTTATAGAGACTATGCCTACAAAAGAAACAATATACAGTAGAACCTCCCTTATCCGATCTCCTGATTTGACCGTCAATCTGTGATTCCACATTCCTGTTGTTGCTGAGCCTGTCGAAACGTTAAAAGACTAAATCTATGCACTACGATTTGTGGTACACATAATATGTACAAATATTTTAATTTTTCAGTTATTAGCGAATTTCCCTATGGGGAATATGCTATTACAGTATTAGCCATGGAAAGACCTAAGCCCGCAA
Organism: Neoaliturus tenellus; assembly: GCA_030545055.2. Classification (NCBI taxonomy): domain Eukaryota; kingdom Metazoa; phylum Arthropoda; class Insecta; order Hemiptera; family Cicadellidae; genus Neoaliturus; species Neoaliturus tenellus. The sequence continues at coordinate 119,290,487 of CM061534.1, read as the reverse complement.
CCACTTTAGTTTTTCATTTTGAGGTCCCCAGAAGCCAAAAACACCATTCGTTCGGACCTATATATATATATATATATATATATATATATATATAGGTCCGTGGTATCGATAACTTTTGAAGGGGACTTCCGATTTTGATTAAATTTGGTATGAAGGTGTAAGACCAGGTCTATTTTCATGAATTCGCGGACCAGCAATGTCGGGTTATGGGAACGGGGTTTTATGGGGTTTCAAAGGGGTCAAAAATGGGTTTTTGGTATTTTTGAACATCAATTTTCAAAATTCAAGAATTTTAACCAAAACCATTTAAAAGAGCTTAAAAAAACAAACAATTTTGTATTTTGAATCTTTAAAATAGCTTAACTGGTTAAGGAGAAAATTCAAATCAAGTTTCCCATGTTATTCTTATGGGTAAATCTTTAAAAAGTTATATATAGCTTATTTATCAACATATCTTATAGGGGTGGGCGAGTAGTGGTTTTACGATTCGAGTCGAGTCGAGTCGAGTATTGCATCAACTACTCAGGTATCGAGTCGAGTCGAGTAGTAGTGTAAAAAAGTTTAAAATGAGTTTTTTTTTTTTATAATATAAAATAATAAAAGTAAAAGTATTATTAAATTCATCTTTATGCATGAGAACACTGAAAGATAACATCAATTTAGAGTACGACAATAAGAACTACTTAGATAAAAGTTGATAAAAAAGTAAGTATATTTATTTACAGTTTTCCTCTTACAATGTGTAGTACAAATCAATTTCTGACAATTAGGCCTAAGTAAAAAATTTCATCAACAACAAAATTAGGGATGGACGGGAATGGATTTTTAGTTCGGGACGGGAATTTTTATTTCCCGTCCAATTTCAGGACGGGATTGCTCTCCTCGACGCTATCAGTAAATATTCGTTTTGACTTTAATCTGAATGTCGTATAAAGAAAAATGAATTGAATGTTAAATATCAACTGGTTCTGTTTCCAAACTGTTCCACTTGTTTTTGTATAAGTTACAATGAGCCGCCTTTAGTTGAAAAGATTTTAAATATCTAATTTTTATATTTGCAGTATACAATAAGATAAGGATACAGTGCAAATTTTCTTGTAACCAAAAAAATTAAAATCAAATCACTAAACAATATATATAAATGTCCATTAAAATTTCATAAAAGTTTTGTTGAATGAAATATTAAATGTTTTATACAAAGAATTAACAGAAAAATTATGTACATCAAAATATAGATTAAAACAAATGGAAAAATTGTAAAGAAAACAAAACTGTATTTCATAAATAGGCCTAAGGCCTGCTCAGTTAAAAAATAACAAAAAAACAAGAAATTGAAATTTTAATTAATATTAACACTAAAGAATGAAGTGGTTCAACAAACCAACGCCATTTATAACCCCAAGAAATGTTCTTTTTTTACTTATTGATTTAACTGAGACATGTTCTTACTTAGAGATTATCATAAAAATTGAACTTTGAAAATATACACTATTAGATCTAATTATTTTTATTTTTATTTCTATGTATTCATTTAGCTATTTTTTGCTATATTAAAAAAGGAGTGTATGATCAAAAATCAATAAAAAACAATGAAGGTTTTAAGTTATGAACCTCAAAATCTAATAAATGTATTTGTAATGTTTAATGAACAAAATATATATTTAATGGGATTAGAAGTTTTTTATTTAAAAATTATATTAAATTATAATAAGATGCTTTTAACATTATAAAAGAGTAATTCAATTAAAGATTGATTTATTTAACAACACTTTGCCTCTTTCCTTTTGGAAAGTCACACAACTTTGGTTGACGTTTTGTTTAATTTGTAAGAATTAGACGAATTTAAACGAGCCATCCCTTAGTTTTCTACGACAATTGGTTCAGAAAGTAGCATTTGGTACTAGGAGCCAAATACACCCCTCTTGAATAAATTACTGCCGGGCGTCAAACAATAGATAAGCTGAACAATAGATCGTCTCGGCGGCAGGCCGTGTTTTTGTGTGTTTTTGTGCTCGTTAGCGAGATCGCCGGTAAACAACTATTGTCACGGCTGCGGGCGCGCGCCGCCGGAATGACGACGACGACTACTCGACTCGATTCTCGAGTATTTGCAACTACCCGACTCGAGTTCGAGTAGGACTAATTACCCGAGCCACTACTCGAAACTCGAGTACTCGCCCACCCTAATATCTTAATAAAAAATTGTATGTACCTTCACTATAGTAGGATTTACGAAAATAGTCCGATGAGAGGCGATACATTGTTGCCAAATTTACTCTGAAACACATTTTTATACTGTATTACACATGGTAAACATAACCAAAAATGACAACATTGCAGGGAGAGAGGGGGTGAGGGGGGAAACAGCTGTTAAAATTTCCATCGGACTATTTTCGTGCATCTTACTATAGGTGGTGAGTAATTAAGATTTGATCAAAAACCCACATAGCAGCAAACCTACATGCTAAATCCCATGGTATTCTCATGGAAAATACGTGTATAATGGGAGCAAGAGAGATGGAGATAATAAAGTATCTGTTCCTAATCAGCTGATCAGCTGTCTTCTGCATATTTGTCAAATTTGAAATGTTTATGTTTTGTTATTTGTAAACAAATCATTCCTTTTGCATGGAAGCTTTTGATTCTGCACTTTTATTACTGTTAAAAAAGTCATTTATTGCAATATAAATTTAATATTAAAATTATTAAATAAAAATAATTACTCATTAATGTAATGCCATTAAATATATTATATTTCCTTGTAAAGATTATTAATTATATAAGATAGCCACAAAGTTCTTTGATGTTGAAACAATAATTCTTTGGAAATTCGCTGAGTACGCAGGTCTGCTGCGACGGGGTTATTATACATATTTTGATGTTTTAATTAATGTGTTATAGGTACAAATAAGTTCCATTACAATACTGCATAGCTATTTTTCAATCTTTTAAACGTGTTTTATTTGTTCCTACCAATATCATACTTTTTTGATGTTCCGACCATAGACTAGTCCCCTCATGGTCGGATATGGGAGGTTCTACTGTAGTTCTATTGCAAAACTCTTCTAAAACTGAAAATGCATAAGAAAAAGGTTTTTTTATCTGATTAAAGACAATCCTTGGCTTCAATCAGGTAGCCAAGTTATTGTAATATACATAACCAATTATAGTACATTATAGCTCCAATTATAGCTCCAATTAATATACATTGACAAAAATTTCAGAAAAACTTTTGAAGTTATAATTCCAGTAATTTGGTTCTGTATCGCACATTTTAGTCCTTCAATAGTTTTGCAATAGGCATCACACTTTATTTTTTCTTCTATTAGCATAATCTTTCATATATTATAATCTTGTGCTTTCAAAAAGCAGTTGCCTCATTACACTTCACATTTGGCGGTAGTTTAAATGGGCACTGCCCTCTTGAAATGTTCCAATACGAGACTGGCTTGAACTGACATGATCATTGAACTAACTGACAAACACACAGTCACTGTGATGGGGGATCAGCACCGGGTGTGAATCCCAAATGTTCTTTACTTTTTCAACCCTCACATTATTATTATATTACAGTAGAGAGCACACCTCGACCTCAGCTGGGTCCCTGACACTGTCGGTCTGCTGGGAGTCAGTGTCGCAGGAGTGCAAGGGTGTGGACATGAGCGTATCCACGGTGTCGATGATCTCCAACTTGACTTCCTCGTACGTCTCCTCCAGCTGGTCGGCCAGACACAGTCGGTCCTCCACCTGGCAGAACCTGGTCGACTCCATCAGCAAGTCACACATGCCTGCAAACATAACCGGCATAATGTTTTTTTCAATGCCTGGTTTACCATATTAATTTAAATATTTAATTTGGCTCATTCCTATGCTATTACAACAGTTTTTTCTTTTCTTAGTTTGATTATTGTCGATTAACTATTTGCAATGATTGATCCATATTTCAGGCCATTAACGTCACACTTCCATTGTTAAGAGCCACTTCTATCATTGAGAGCCAATGCCACATGGCGGGAGTGACATCAACTCTAGGAATCTTCACTTCTTTCACAAAGTCCAGCATTTCCAAAAATACAGCACCACTATACATCTGTCAGATACCTTGTCAGCTGATATAGGTATATATCAGGCAGTCTAACAGATATCAGACAAGAAGTTGCTGGACCACCCTGGTCCAGCAAAATTTCAAAAGACTAGTGGATGAAATCAATATATCATATGCAGTAAACCTCTAAAAGCAAAACACAATGTGGTCTTAACCACTTTGTAGTTTAGTTAGTGTTGAGTTGTTGAGTTTACAAGAGCTGATAGAACTTTCCTAGATTGTGTGATGATGGGACTGGAAACATGACCACTAGTAATGGCCAAGGTCCGTAGAAAAAAAAGCATAACTTCTTCCTAAGGTCAGCTGAACAGCTATTTTTTGTGTTCCGGATATGAAGCATCAAAACTAAAACGGAATTCAAGTTTCCATATAATATTTATTATTACACAGCTGATTGAAAAAGAGAATAAAGCAGTCTTGCCATGGGTACGATATTTATCGTAACGACACCATATTACTCTATTTTACATTCAGATTATTACCTAATAACAAACCATCAGGTACTATTAAAGAAAGTCGCCTTTATTCAAACAAATCATATAACTTTTATGGTCTTCAACAAAATCTCAATAAAAAAGCTGAAAAAAATCGCATCTTAACACTTTTGCTACAATAGATTGAAGAACGCTGTAAAAGGTAAATAAAAAACAATAAATTACACCATAGTTTGTTTTAAAATTCCTTATTTTAGTAATAGTTGAGACAAAAAATCTCCATCGCAAACGAGAAGGATTGTTTTTTCCTACAGCGTTCGCAACACTTGCAAGTAACAAAGAGTAAAATGTTAATTTTTTAACCGACAAAAACTCTGTGGCGACATCCACGGATGTCGCAGAAACTGACACCATTGCTCTTATGGGATGTAGCTCACCTGGCAATACAGTCATCTTGAGTAATGGCACCACATATTAAATGACCTAAAATATAGATTGAAAATTCTTGCACTTTTCAACAAGATTTTAACTACAAAAAGCAACTGCAATAGCAAAAGAATCACGCCTAATGGCCTACATTGTTCTTATTATATCAAGAAAAGTTATTAGCAGCATTTGAAATATGCCAGACTGACGGAAGGCCTGAGTTACGATGTGAACTATTGATTATGTGGGGTATTATTGTATGAACAGCTGTCTGTTGTGATCAAAAATATCAACTGTTAATTTGTTTGAAAATATGTAAGATAAATAATTATTTATTTTCTGGAAAAAAACTGCATTTATTTTCAAAGAAATGGCCTAAATTAAAAGCACAGATTTAGTTAAGTGTCCGAAATACCCATAGACTGCAATGAGAATATTCAAACTTAAAAAAACGTATTTTCTAAGATCCCTTGTGCATTGACTAATATGTGCATTAACTTAAATGTTAGTTCATTTCATTGTTCTAAAACTTAAAATGTGTTTTGTTTATTAGTTTTTAGTTACAGCAATAGCCATTAAGAAGCTAGGTGCATATGTACTTTGTCACAATCAGTTTTTTTATACTTGTTTCTCCATTTTAATTTTTTAAATATACTTCACCAATTTTCCTTTATTTTGCAACATTAACTTGGAACAATGTAAAATTTAGGTAAATCTTAAATGAATGTAGCATTTGAGAAAGAAAACAAAGTTAATTTTATTTTTCTAAAAAAAAGAAAATGAAAAAACATAAAAAATTGTCAAAGGCAAAGCATTTAAAAGTGTTGGACCTACAAGCTCCAAGAGATAAATTAAATAAACATGAATACAGCACTTACTTGTCAAATTGGGCAGAACAACGGTTATATCACAGAAATCACCGGCTGACTCTTTCCAAAGTTCTTCAATTTCAGTGAGTTTTAAAGGTCCTTCATCTTTCAGTATTGATAAAAAATATCTGCAAGCAATAACACTACTATAGTTTCCTGTTTATAGTCAATCAGTGTGATTTAAATATTGGTAATAGAATAGAATGTTGTGATATGTTAGAGCCACCAGATTAACTAGGAAGTTTGTTTTCAGTGTACTTAGCTGGGAATGAATGAGCCTACCACTATTTCTCCCATCTCCTTCCATCACCATTGATTCAAATGTTCTTGAGGTGCAACCATTTAATACTTTAAGAATTAAGTTTAAATACCTATTTAGGGTTAAAATTTATAGACACAGTACAGTATTTGGCTGTTGATGGAACCTAACTACTTTACTAAATACTCTTATTTATTAAACAAGAATATTCTTTCCAAGACAAGATTGAGGACTTTCAGGACAAGATTTTTTGCTGACCCAGAGCTTCAGCTCACATAGGCCTACTGTCCAGAAGGTGGCAAGCATGTTAACATGCTTCAATCTTTGATCCAACAACTAGATTATTTGAATAGTTTTTCAAGCTTTAATACTTGATTTCTCACATTCATTAAATACAAAACCACCATTTTATTAAGATGGATACTAAAAGAGGTTCAATAAATGTTGAGTTTTCCTGAAATAATTGGCATACTTTGTAAGATAACAAAACTTAAAAAAATAACAAAAATAAAATTAATCTTTAATATATTGCATGAGCCAGACTTTCTAGTTTTAAATATAAAACATGCCTAAAATACTTACGAAAAGAGCCATTCTTTAGCATCTCTAACTTCTTTTGGGTCCTTTGAATAATCCAAAAACTGGTTATTTGATGCCTTAATTGTTTCTTCAGGACGTCCATAACAAGAATATCTTATGTCCCACTGAAATAATATTTGTAGTAATATCAAACATTTGAACTAAAATTAAAATGAATTTAATATGACTTTTTATTGGGAGGAATCAGACTATGAATTTTCATCCAAAGTAAATCAATTATTACTTAATACCTGTCTCAATACTAATGTAAAAAGAAAACTGTTAAATTATTAACATAATAACTTTGAAAACAATTAATAAGGACTTTGCATGGTTTTTAAAGACCACGAGCAGTAACTATATTTAAATTGATTGGTAGGATCGGTATAATTCTGTTGCTTAAAAAAAGGATGGTAGGTTTATGCAGAATGGATAATACTTGGCATTGCGCCTTAATCAAGTTTAAAATTTGAAAGCTCAAGAGTCAAATGAAAATTTGCGAGAGATTAATAACATTGTCAAAGTATGGCTCACAGTTCATATCAAGGTGACAAACTAAGGATTGTTATTGCTCAGGCCTATGTAGTATGAACCAGATTTTTTATCCACAAGCTAATGTGTTATTTAGCCATAAAACGTAGAAACGTGTTACTTTCACACAATGTTTAGTGAATAATCTTCTTTCAAGTGATGTGTTTTTGAAAACCTGAAAAAATTGTGGCTTTTAAATAACAAACAAGTATCAAATATACACAATAACCAAAGAAAGTAATACAAATTTGTTTCAAAATCGTTAATTTTGGCATTACGGTGTCAATTACAGCTGTCTAGTATGCAGCTGCAGTATTATATTATTCAGTTAGCTTTAAAATATGTGTACAAGAATCTTAAAAAATTAATGTAATAAAACAATTTCTTAGAACTCAAGAAGGTAATACCAACATTCCAACAAAATTCAAGGACTTTCCAAGGACCATACAAAAAATTAAGAAATTTTAGTACTTTTCAAGGCTTTCAAGACCAAGGGTTAAATTTCAAGGACCGTAAGAACCCTGGCTTACGCTTAGAAAATTCATAATAATTTAGAACAAAAATATCAAACCACTGTAAATTGCAAAAAGTTCAGTTTTTTGTGAAATAAACTAATTTCCGAGTTCTAAGTGGCGTGTTTGTGTAAACGGTGTTAGTTAGATTAAAATTTAATGTTTACAAAACTAAACTGGTAGATTATGTATCTATTGCTTGATAATAGCATAAAGCCTACATATATAGTAACTATAATCACATAGTAACTGTTGGTAAACTGTAGATAAAATTTAAACAGATATTTTATTAAAAAAATACAACAGCTTCCAAAGCCCAGATAACAGCCCTGCTAAAGAAGTAGGCCAACTAAACTATGCTTTGTTTCGGGCATTGTAACCTGGATACGCCACGAGCAAATTTGGGGCCAGGTATCACACACTTGCACTATTAAACACAAGCTGAAGGATTCTTATAGCAATTAAAGAACAAAATATCCAAATCTGAGATGGCTAACTGACGACTGTGAAGTGGTATCCCTCAAGGAAAAGTGTAAAATAAGTGGTATTAAACCAATAAAATATTATTAATTGGGCACAAAACTTGCACTAGAACAACTGTAAATCCATTAAAATAACACTTTTAATTAGAATTCGTTGGATAAAAGAAGCTCTAACTAATGAAATACTGAAGAACTTTTCAATAAATAACCTACATTAATTAAAAACAAATAAATAAATAAATCTTTGAAAAATATTTAAATATTTTGCAAATATAATATCTTTGAAAGAAAATAAATAGATTAGAAGTAATATCATACTATGACGTAAGCATCATTTCCAACACAACGACGAGTCACACTGATACACCTATGGTAGCATAGAATTACATCTTGCTGACACTGCGCCCATGCATCGATAAACCAGCATGTTTCATAACACTGCTGATAAGAATCACTCACAACACTCTGCCACTTAAAAATATCTACCACTTCCTGATTAGGATATAGCTAGTAGGGACTATATAGAGCTAGCTATATATATATATATATATATATATAGGATAATATCCTAATCTTATACTCTAATACGAGTAAGGCATTTGTATGTATGTATGCACACGGATCTCAAACAGCTCTAAACATCTTCTTCAAACTTTTGCAATTAACTTAGTTCTGAGATTAAAATAATATTTATACTGGTCTCTATTCTAGGCAAAATCATATTTCATAATAACCATGAATTGAAATACTAAAAGTTTAACATTGGTCTTATGGAGTTCAACATCAAAACAAAAGAAAATGACTGATTAAACTGTCAATGAACGAACCACATGCTTCAGTATTATAAATGTGGTTTTCCAGTGTACCCACTACTAGTAGAATAACAACAATCTTTACAGTTTTAAAATAATAGGCCTACTTTATACGCAATTATGGATTTTTAGACGAATAAATCATAAACGGATAAAAACAACTAATCAATTGTAGAATTTGAACTAAATTGAAAAACAAAAGAAATAGTGACAATGATCAGCAGTGTGATATGGATCAGCAGTTAATCATAGAAGTAAGAATACAGTTGACTGGCAATTATCCGACAGTTACGGGACAGAAATGCACGCCAAAAGAGATACCTCGCTGAGATCGGCGCTAAAAGCATGGCTCCTGGACCAGCCATTCTAGTCTCTTTTTCAATGAAGCATGTATCCACAACTGACCACAAAATGTAATTTGGCACTACTGTAATCTGACACTATTTATAATCTTTTTGTGAAGTGAATGAAGCAGAAAGTAACTGTAAATTATATAACTTACGTAATCACTTTCGGGTATGCCAAATTTTATTTTTTTAAGTTGTTGTAAGTTCTCTCTTCTTCTCTCCAAGGCTTTCCTGTAAAAAATGGGACAGAAAATGTAAACAACAAATTATTATAATGTTTCTAGTTGTTTTAGAAATAAAAATTAGTAACTTTAAGAGATATTTTTTTTATTAGTTCAGAATTTTACAAAAGAGGAACCCTTTATAATGTCTTCCTACCAAAATTCTACCGAGGAATCTAATTTTATACTAAATTGTATCAGAGCAGAAACCTTTTTTTTTAAAACCTTGACGGTCATTTTGATTGTGTGTCTCAACTGTAAAACATTGTGTGCACACAAGACAATCAGAAAGACCATGTCTTTCTTTTAATGCAGCTAGTATGGTACAGTGCTTAATCAAAAGACAAATGTGACAATCAAATTGACCGAATGTTTCATCTAAAGTTATGTAACTCATGTTTCATTTACAGTGTTAAGCAAGCTTTGCCCTATCAACAATAAGAAATGTGACATGTCTATCCCTAGTCAACAAACTGTTTTTCTAATCTCATAAAAGAAAAAGTTACACATTTTCACGGTAGGCTATATATAGTTTTAACTGGCGTGCCTGTTTTACCACCATAAAAAATATACAGGATGTTCGGAAAAACAAATAAAATTTATATCTCTTACTGTGTATTAATTATATATATTTTTCAATAAAAACGGTTAACTTTTAAATAGTGATAATGGGCCGATTCCGATTCTCGATTTCACGATACCCTCGATACTGGCGGTATCGAGGAATCGTCGATACTCGATACTTGGGGTCTTTGTATTTGATACCGATTCTGGCCTAATATGTTCAAAATTGTATGGTTTTGTGATTTTTCCCTCATGTAATTTTGAAAGGGCAAGATCATAGCCTTTTAAAACCAATTATTATCATCAGAATATATTAACTCCGACCTTCATTATCACAAAACCCCCGCGAGTAGATGATGCAATACGTCGAGAAGTTATTTGAGAGGCAGTCATGAGTAGGTAGTTAGCCTTGTTACAGTAATTTTCATAACATGTGTATATGAAAATATTAAATGTCATTTGTGTTGATTTATTTCAACCTCAATTCAAATTAATTATTTAGTCAAACATTTTATCCAAGCTACTTCTAACTTTTGTCATGGTGACGATGTGATGTAATGTCATAAACGAAACAACGACCAAAGGAATGAAGCAGATTAAGTTGGATCATAAACTAACCAGGAAATAGTCATGACACCCAGCCACCAAGGTTAAGTATTTACCATTCAACTGAGCAGTTGTCAAAGCGTCAATTCTGAAATCTCTCGCTTGGAGCGTTAGCAGTAAAGAAACAAGTGTTTCAAGCCTTGGCCAATAACGGCAATTCTAGAAACGCTGTTTTAATTCCACCCGCTTGGATCGTTAAGTAGTGGTAATCAGTTGTGGTAGCAATTGACTTGGAGCGCTAGTAGTTGCGGGACAACCCATCATTCGTAGTTTCATTACTTAATATAAGATTCAATCTAATGAGGATTACGATTGTGTTTGATAACGAACTTATAAAGGCATTGGATGATGCATCACACGATTGGAACGATATTGTTGTCTGCATTTATTGGTTCTGATCTGGTGTTGGTATTAGGTTAGGTCTTTATTTAAACATTCTTATTGTCTCGTGGATGTCTAAATGAAGATATTTTCAAAGTTGAGGTTCATGCGTACATCTTTTGCTAACCGCAAAAAATAAAACTACAGAATCCCATTTGCATGATCGTGAACCGGCCCTCTCATTTCTCATTTCTCTCATTTCTTTGCATTTTCCATCTAAATAATCGCGACCTTTGGTTTGTTTTGCATTGGAAGTATATTTTGTGTATTATGAGCTATGACATCATGGATGTACATGTTTTTATTTCACATTTCATATTTTTATTATTATTATAAATGAAAAACGGATTTTCATGATTTCTTTTAGTACGAGGGTCGTCCACAAAGTAACCTCCGTTTTGAAATAAAAAATAAACCATTTGAGATACAAAAATTTTATTAAAAATAAAATAAAAATACCTGAGTACCCTTTTGATTCCATTTTTTATTTATAGACCAACATGTTTCGGCGATAATGCCATTTTCAAGGTCTTAGTACATAACCTAGTTCAGAAATATCTTTAATAAACTAATATTTTCTTTTCTAAACACATGATTCATATTCCATGTGTTATTTTTTCTTAGTTGGTGTAGTCTTCTTATCTTTATATTCTTTTATTTTGTCAAAAATCGGGTTTCTTTGTTCTATTTGCATTATATTCAGTAAATTGTCTTTGTCCTTTAATTTATTTAAGTAGATGTACAATTCTTCTTTAGTATTCATTTTATTTCCTTTTTCTTCAATTGTCAATACTTCTAGGCTTTCATTCAAGCTTCCATAACTATGGTCGGATGTTAGTATGTGCTCAGCAAATTTAGACTTTTGGGTTGTTAGATTGTTCGACCTAATTGCTTGTATTTTATGTTCTTTATATCTGCACGTGAATGTTCTTCCAGTTTGTCCAATATAATATTTAGGGCAGTCTTTGCAAGTAATTTTGTAAATGCCTGATTTATCAAATTTTTCCGTCTTATCTTTTTGTGTTGAGAATTTCTTTATTATATCAAAACTATTATTTCTTGTTTTGAATCCTATTTTGAAAGGGGTTTTTTCAAAGGTTTTTCTTGTGGCTTTATTAAAAGTTGAGCTATATGGCATGCACATATAAAAAAAAAAAAAAAAATAAATAAAAAATGGAATCAAAAAGGTACTCAGGTATTTTTATTTTATTTTTAATAATTGTAGTAGCCCTCTTAAGTAAACTCAATTTCCCTAAAAATTTTATTATATACATCTTAAAACTACAGCTTTTCTCTACTTTTCTACATATTCACCAAAAAATTCAAGCACTTATCATATCTTTTAACAGTTTTTGAAATTCCGTCTTTAAAAAAATCTGCCGCCTGAGACCGTAGCCAACCTGTCACAGCGTTCTGAAGCTCTTCATCAGTTGCAAACCTCTGAGATGCAAGCCACCGCTTCATGTACGGGAAAAGATGGAAGTCGCTTGGAGCCAAGTCTGGGCTGTAGGGGGGGTGGTCAAAAACGTCCCATTTGAACTTTTCCAAAAGTTCAGTTGTTCTTTGAGCTGTGTGAGGGCGGGCGTTGTCATGGACAAACACAACGCCAGATGTCAAAAGACCACGACGCTTGTTTTGAATCGCTCGTCTTAGCCGTTTTAAAGTTTCACAATAAGCTGCAGATGTAATGGTGGTACCTCGCTCCATAAATTCAACGAGCAAGATGCCCTTAGCATCCCAAAAAACTGTAGCCATCAATTTTCTTGCTGAAAAAGATTGGCGAGCTTTCTTTGGCTTGCTTGGCGAATCGGTATGACCCCATTGCATCGACTGTTGTTTTGTTTCGGCATTCACATAAGCTATCCAAGTCTCATCTCCGGTAACGATCCTGTCCAAAAAAGCTTCTCCTTCAGCATCATACCGAGAAAGAAAGTCGATGGCAGAACTCATTCTTTTCGTTTTGTGATCGTCGGTGAGCACTTTTGGAATCCAACGAGCACAAAACTTGTGATAGCCAAGTTTTTCTGTCACTATTTCATGCAAAAGACTTCGCGAAATCTCAGGAAAATGGTCGGAAAGTTCGGTGATTGTAAAGCGCCGATTCTCGCGAATTTTCTCGTTCACTCTTTCCACCAAGTCATCATTGAGGAGAGATGGCCTACCACTCCGGTCTTCATCGTGAACGTTCGTTCTTCCATTTTTAAAAAAACGAACCCATTGACGGACTACACCTTCACTCATAATGTTTGGGCCATACACCGCACTCAATTCCCGATGAATTTCAGCTGCTGTGTAATTTTTTGACCACAGAAATCTTATTACACCACGCACCTTACATTTGGCGGGATTTTCGATTGCAGCGCTCATGTTTTTACGTTATAGCAAAGGAATGCGCGGACGTACGACGCTCTCTCTTGCACAGCTAGAAGCGTACTGAACGGCTGCGCACGCTGATGTGAAAATGGCGACGCTACCCCCACTACTTTTCGCGCCACGCCCTATCAGCGGTTACTTTGTGGATGACCCTCGTATTTATCTATATAATAGGCCTAAAATTTTAATGTTTCTCAAATTTTTTCTTACCAGGTTAATTTAATTGTCATTTATGTTTTTGCTTAGGACTACAATTATTTTTCTTTTTACAGTATAATAAATATATTTCAGTAATTATTTTTAATGTTGTCAACCCCCACAATATATTAAGCTATCATTGGAATCAGTATCAAATGCAGAATTGAGGATCAAGATCCAAATTTTAGAATCGGAATTAAGAAATTCTGAAATTGAGCCCATCACTACTTTTAAATGGTGAATTCCAATGTTATGGTACACTAAATACGTTTCTTTATACCTAATTTATAATAATATTTCAAGTTTATCTTGAACAGTTTCAAAATAGCAACGGTTTAAATTATGAATTTTGGAATTAAAAAAAAATCTTCAACAAATATTTGTATACTTATATATCAAAAAGAACTTTTATCAAAAATCAACGAGAGATATTCAGTAATTCAACTCGAATTGATCACAGCCCACTCTGTATGATGAGAGGAACATGGCCGGTCGGCTCAGACAAACTCAACTGATCACAGCCCCCTCCGTATCATGAGAGGAGCACGGCCGGTCGGCTTGGACAAACTCAACTGATCACAGCCCACTCCGTATCATGAGAGGAGCACGGCCGGTCGGCTTGGACAAACTCAACTGATCACAGCCCACTCCGTATCATGAGAGGAGCACGGCCGGTCGGCTCGGACAAACTCAACTGATCACAGCCCACTCCGTATCATGAGAGGAGCACGGCCGGTCGGCTTGGACAAACTCAACTGATCACAGCCCACTCCGTATCATGAGAGGAGCACGGCCGGTCGGCTTGGACAAACTCAACTGATCACAGCCCACTCCGTATCATGAGAGGAGCACGGCCGGTCGGCTTGGACAAACTCAACTGATCACAGCCCACTCCGTATCATGAGAGGAGCACGGCCGGTCGGCTTGGACAAACTCAACTGATCACAGCCCACTCCGTATCATGAGAGGAGCACGGCCGGTCGGCTTGGACAAACTCAACTGATCACAGCCCACTCCGTATCATGAGAGGAGCACGGCCGGTCGGCTTGGACAAACTCAACTGATCACAGCCCACTCCGTATCATGAGAGGAGCACGGCCGGTCGGCTTGGACAAACTCAACTGATCACAGCCCACTCCGTATCCTGAGAGGAGCACGGCCGGTCGGCTTGGACAAACTCAACTGATCACAGCCCACTCCGTATCATGAGAGGAGCACGGCCGGTCGGCCTGGACAAACTCAACTGATCACAGCCCACTCCGTATCATGAGAGGAGCACGGCCGGTCGGCTCGGACAAACTCAACTGATCACAGCCCCCTCCGTATCATGAGAGGAGCACGGCCGGTCGGCTCGGACAAACTCAACTGATCACAGCCCCCTCCGTATCATGAGAGGAGCACGGCCGGTCGGCTTGGACAAACTCAACTGATCACAGCCCACTCCGTATCATGAGAGGAGCACGGCCGGTCGGCTTGGACAAACTCAACTGATCACAGCCCACTCCGTATCATGAGAGGAGCACGGCCGGTCGGCTTGGACAAACTCAACTGATCACAGCCCACTCCGTATCATGAGAGGAGCACGGCCGGTCGGCTTGGACAAACTCAACTGATCACAGCCCACTCCGTATCATGAGAGGAGCACGGCCGGTCGGCTTGGACAAACTCAACTGATCACAGCCCACTCCGTATCATGAGAGGAGCACGGCCGGTCGGCTTGGACAAACTCAACTGATCACAGCCCACTCCGTATCATGAGAGGAGCACGGCCGGTCGGCTTGGACAAACTCAACTGATCACAGCCCACTCCGTATCCTGAGAGGAGCACGGCCGGTCGGCTTGGACAAACTCAACTGATCACAGCCCACTCCGTATCATGAGAGGAGCACGGCCGGTCGGCCTGGACAAACTCAACTGATCACAGCCCACTCCGTATCATGAGAGGAGCACGGCCGGTCGGCTCGGACAAACTCAACTGATCACAGCCCCCTCCGTATCATGAGAGGAGCACGGCCGGTCGGCTCGGACAAACTCAACTGATCACAGCCCCCTCCGTATCATGAGAGGAGCACGGCCGGTCGGCTTGGACAAACTCAACTCCATTGCTTGGCAAACCCTTCACCGTTTTACGTTAAACTACTTTATCTCTATTGGTTTTCATCCAATTTTCGAAGTTGAGGTGTCATCTGTTTTATAACAAAATTTTCTATAAATAAATTAGTATAAAAATATAATTTCATTGCAATTTTGTTTAAACATACAGAAAAGAATATTTTTAACAGCCACCATGTTTAAATGGTTCATGATATAAACTTTTACACTAAAATGTTTATAGTACCGGGTTTCAAAACATTAATACTTCCATTTTTAAAGTTAACCCACTTTTATTTTAAAACACATACAGACAGGTAGTCACAAACCTAAGTGAGATAGGACTACACATTTTATGATAAATTTGTTTTGTGGCCTGGAATCATTTCATGGGGTTTTAAGAGCATTTCCAAACATCCAGTATAAAAATAAAATAAAAAATGAAAAAAATAAAAGAACAGGACAAAATTAAATTAGGTGAAAATAGTATTCAAAAACTCTTTACTTCTTGGCAAAAGATAAATTTTTACTTACACAGGATCTACGATTATGTTTGCTTTTGGAAAATCTTCTTCTTCATCCGCATTTGGATCTTCTTGAACTGTTGACTGCTTTTTATCTTTTGTTTTTACTTTCTTCTCTTTTTCTTTAGTCTTTTTCGCTTTCGATACCTAAAATTGATAAATAAATACGTTGAAAATTATTAATGGAAAAACTATTTTATTAATATCAAACATTCTAATTTTGCGTAACATCCTTAATGAGATTATGATCAAAATGATTTAATGAATTTACGACTGACAGGACTTGTAAATAGATAGATTTAGTAAATATATTACTATAGAAAAAAAACCTGAATATTATGTCAAGTAAACATCTGTTTTATACAAAAAATTCTACATCTTTATAATTACGTTCCCCTTGTGGAATTATTTTTAAACGCAAAACCTTCAACAATAATACTTTCATAGAGTAAAAATTACTAAATAAACGTTAAACAGCTATTTTTTACAGCCTTGATACCTTGTATAATTTATCAAAAACAACTTAAGTAGTTGCCTGAAAATATCAAATTGACAATTTGTTTCATGCCCAATATGTTTCAGTTATATTACCTATAACTTCAGTGGCAAATGTTTAACCGGAAGATTTCCTGCTGAAGATGCGAGGTAATTCAACTGAAACAAGTTTGCATGAAACCAATAGCAATTCTGGAAATCTATCTGGCTATAAATCGTTCTAAGCACTTAAAAAAAAATAACAGATCTGAAAAGATCAATTTCCAAATCAATATATCGATCATTATTATGGGTTTAAATATTCCGTAGACGGCTATTCGGTAAGGATTTGTTCAAATTCCAGAATATAACTTGATGGGGCAAAAATTATTAAAAGTCTCCTTCCAAAGTAACTTTGGGTTTAAATTTGCATATAGTCTTAAGTTGCCACTTCACACTAGAAAGTTATGTGATTGGACTTATTTATGGAAAGAATATAGGCTACCAAAGTTTAGTTTAAAAAAAAAATATTCTTATTTATTTTTAGACTTGGGAAGAATTAAACCATTGACTGTATTCACTAAAGTTAACTTCTCGTTCATGACCTTTGTTTGATTCCCAAATTTTGACAGGCTCATGTAAGATGCGCCAGAGGCACTGCAAAAACACATTTTTACAGCATAAATAGAATCCTCAGCTAGAAAATGTTTCATGGAGTGTGAAGAAGGGTGGCCGAACTTCTTTACCCATTATAGGTCTCTTTTACTTCATGTACGCCCCAGGAGGTCACGCTACCTTCTATCAGTTTCAAGCATAAGTGCTATATGAAGTCTATTCAGGTCAGTGCTGAAGTCAATGAGTAAATTAGTAAGTTTAGATACATAGTAATCTCATCCAAAAAACTTAAACCTAGGTTAAGTTGTTTACTACCTACCTTTTCTTTATTTTCTTTGTCATCAAGCTTGCTTCGCTTTTTCCTATAAAAATACAAAAAAAATACTATTTATGGAAATTATAGATCTTATATTATTAACCCATTTATAAATTTAACATACATGGAAATTTCATATTTTTAACTACTGCACGATGTTCAGATTTTAAATATTTCTATACTATCCAGGTGAATAGAATCTTTGAGATGAAATCAGTAAATTTTCTGTATACCTTTTAAAAGAATAGAATCTGACTTAAGAGTTATTATTTTATTTTCAAGAATCTTAACTAATTTTCTAAAATGTATATTTCACTCAATCAGGAATTTTGGACACAAAAGTTGGCTTCTACTACCAGAAATACTAAATCCATTTACTATAGACTCCCTCTTAACCGGCTACCTAGAGACCAGAATGCAGCCTGATGGTTGGCCAGTTGAACCGATTTACCTTTAAACTTGTTAAATTACATTTGAGTATAGAATGACTTAACAAATAACACTAAATATAATAACATTTCAAATTGCTAAGTCATCCTACACACTATTCAGCTTTAACAAAACAAAATGTATTAAAACACAATATAACTGGAATTAAAACACAGGTGATGTAATAATAATGAGATAAAATTTATGTATTTACTGGGTTTGTTTTTAATCTGTCACTCATTTTGTACTTTCATGAGTACTACGATCCTTAGCCTACATCTGACTAAACTAAAAATAATTCAGAACGACCAGTTAAAACAATGTTAAGTTAAAAAATAGTCGGTTAAAAAGGAGTTGTTATTGTAACAGGGTAGACCAGTAAAAGCGAAGGCAGGTTAAAAAGTAGCCCGTTAAGAGGGAGTCTACTGTATTCAGATTTTTGGAGTTAATTTTGTGTGGCCAAATTTTAAATGTGGAATTTTAAAAACTGTTCCCATTATTTAATATTCCAATTTTTTGTCTAAATTATGGTTTTATAACTTTTTTCATAAAAATAGAAAAAGCACCAATTGCTTTTTTTAGTTAGTGAAATGAAAATGATGGAAAATATTAATGGTATATTAATGAAAATAATTTAGTAGTAAACTGGCAAATGTTGACCTTACTTGGCTTTCTTTTCAGCGGCCTTCTGTTCAGAGTTGGCCTTGGGGTCGAGTTTGTTGATGGACTTGACCTGTCCATCGGAGCCGATTATCTCAATGGTGGTGATGATCGAGGGCTCGCCGCCGCTGTTGACGCAGTCCGTCGTTAGACAGCCACGACCCAGGAAGTCCTGCACACAAAAATACAGGAATCCAATGAGATTTACACAAATTAATATAAATGTACACCAGTCTAAAACATTACAGTTTCACCGAAAGTGTTGAATTTGTCAACATGTGATTGGATTTAATCAAACATATATGAACAAGACTTTAAGTAAAATATTTAATCATAATCAATTTCAGTATAATGAAAATATTACACTAATATTTGCATCAACAGAGGCAAATCTTTTCGAATCATATGGTGAGTAAATATAAGCTACTAAGGGTACCTATAATGCTACCCTTGAATCATTGATTTTTTTAATTTTAGAGTTCCTTGTCTGCCATTTCATCCATCCATCCATCCTGACAGCCAATCATCCATTTAAGATGCGGTTGGTTAGTGGGCATTGTACCTATTCAGTGAGACCTTTGATTTGGCGTAAATATCTACCTATACTTACATTAAAGGTTTGCTTTCAACTCCTGATAGACTGTTCTCCTAATGTGACAACTTAAAGTAAAGTGGTTAGTGAAACTAAACTTGCATGAAAATTATTCTCACCTTATCATTAATTTTACCAATTCCACACACTGATTCTTTGTAAGATTTCCAGCAGGGTATATGAAATTCTATATGACATTTTTCTTCACAAATCATTCTAACAAAACCAATAAAATCTGGATCACTGTAAAAGAAAATCACCATCAGTAAAAAGCTAATACAACTACACGTTCAAAAATAGGCCCAAACAACCTTAATGTTAGTACAGTTAAATTAATGAGGCTGAATACTGTAATTAGCTGCCACTGGAAGTTAATATGGTTTGACTCATAATTAATTAAAATAGTTGCCTTTGCTCCGCTATAAACAATTAAGAAAGGGAACATTTTAATTGAATTAATTTTAATTATATTAAGGTATACTTGTTTGCCTTGATCACGCGCCTCTTAAAGTCAGAGTCGATAGAAATGTGGAGTTAAGGTCAACGCTTGCCAAAAGTCGGTTGATTATTTTTGTCATTTAACATGTTAAACTCCTTCAACCTTTTGCCTCAATCAAAATTGAGAATGAGTAACCCGTTCTATGACGACTTTGAAAAAAGAAAGAGAGAATCATGTATAAAACAAACTAAATCAATTACAAAACAATCAAACAATCAATTACAATTAACAAACTAATTGAATATAGTAGGCCTACAGTCTTTACTATGCCTATTATGCCTACTGTGTTCTGTGAATTTATTGGACTATCTTTATCTATAAACCATCTATTCAAGTATTCAGTCGGCTGTTTCAATTCACACAAAGTACAGTTTTTTAAATCCCTTTTTTTCTGCAAATTAAGTTATATATAATATTTTGATAATTTTTAGAGATAAGTTAATGTTTTTTTGTTCTGTTCTTGTGATTGTAGATGTTATTTTTTAATTGTTAACATTTTTTACCTTGTAATTATTGGTATATTTATTTCATATAAAACCAAAATGTATTCTCCGGACTGTATAGACTGATAGCTTTGTCAATAATTACACATTTGAATTGTGTTTAAAGACTATAAAGATTGTTGATTCTCCTCGAGTCTCTCTAACCAAGGCCTTTAATTTGTTCTCATCATACTCCCATTGAAATGTGATATGCTCTAACTTTTAAGGGCAAAATTGAGCTTGACATCAAGTAAAACTGATTTTGCTGGCTCATAATTATCAAATGAATATAACTGTCAATGGACAATCAGCTAAACCTGAAATACAATTTAAACGCAGAGGTAAGACTAACAAACTTACTTGGAGTAGATAAGGTCTGAAGGAAGAATATGACTACTGGTCTTCAAGCAGTTATCGAACCTGCACACTGCTACTGGTTTGTGTGACATCCGACACTCCTGATTCAGTGCTTTCATGGAATTCTGTAAAAAAAATAATCCATCCAAGATGATTCAACTGATATGTATTAGAAAGAAAACAATGAAAAAAGTATTTTTTTCACAAGCTTGACACAGGTTGTTCTAACTTTGCCAATTAATTTTAGAGTCTTGCAGTAATGGCTTTATTTACAATGGTGAATGTTACTATCATTAACTAGAATATTTTGATAAGAAACAATTTTTTTTTAAAGGATAAGTTATTAAAGAGAGCAAACAATGGAAAAAAACATATACACACCTTAAGTTTTGAGGAAAGACTCCACTTAACTAAAAGTTTTGTGCATGAAAAAATTAAATAACTACATGTCAAGGATATTCAAAATCCTGAACCACACAACAATCTGAATTTTTTTAAGACTTCAAATTATTGATACTGGCCAAAATTGAACTATTTAATGTAATGGAAAGGGGGGATGTATTGAAATTTAAAAAAACATACAAAAATTCCCTGCGAATCTCTAAAAGAAGCAACTAGTGTTTCAATATTTTTATGGCCGGTAAAAAAAATTAAGAAAGTTATCTAAAGGTGGGTGCATATTCAAGTTGGTATCTTCTTCATTGTGTCATAAATACCTTTAATCCATTAGGTGTAGTTTCTTCTATTGTTTCTTCTGTTCCTGGCCAAATAAAAGTTGGAAATATTGGATGGGTGCTAATTATTTCCTGTAATTTTTCTAATGGTTCCAATGCAGTTTTAAATCTGAAAATAAAATAAAATCATTTTTTGAGTTTTAAATTAATCAAAACATAATATGAGAAAGTTTTATTTAGTGAAATTAAGGGATTTGTTTGTTAACAAAAAATCTCTATATATAAAAATGAAGCCCTATTTCTCTGGTCACGGCATCATGCGTGAACGACTGGACTGATTTCCCTTATTCTCTTTTGTTGTGTTTGTTATTGTCAGGAGAAGGTTCTTATGAAAGAAAAAATTAGGAAAATTCCACAGGGCTCGGGCCCCACACGACTTCAAAGTTACCATGTTATTCTTATTGAAGCAACATTTTTGTATTGGAACTTATGATTAAATTTAGGAATATTAATTATACGAAAAGCTGTTCACATTATGTATTGAGGGGAGATCAGTAATAACAAAACTAGAGGATATTATGGACTTGCAGCGAGTGAGCGTAGCAAACAAGCCAAACCTGAGGGCGAGTGAGCGGAGTGAACCAGCTCACCTGAAGGGCAAAAACTTCCTCTGGTTGGCATTGCAAAGCATGTCGGGTAAGCTTGTATTTCCATAAAAAAATTATTATAAAATAAGATTCTTCTTTATTACTGGTAGATGAAGCCAACCATTGTCCCGTTGCGAGTGGGAAGGGAAGTGGTCCATTCAATGTGTGCTGCCAAATACCTCGGAGTCATGGTGGACAACAAGTTAGGTTGGAGGGACCAGATCTTCCGTACAGCAGATAAGGCTGCTAGGGTGGTCCCTTATCTTAGTAAGCAGATGACCAATGTCAACAAATTTATATTTTTTAAACATTTAGTTTATTTATGCAAAATGGAAAAAATATTCAGTTTGAAGACAAGCAACGATCAACAAAAATACAGAATAATTGGTGTTAAGATAAATGAAAAATAACTTAGAGTGTCGTTTAGAGTGTTGTATTTAATGTAAAAAAACCCCAAATGTTTGGTATATATTGTAACTAAGTGACAAAAGTCGGACAAGATTATTCTTTGGCTCTGCCTGCGTCCGTCTTTCTATCCCACCGATCTCGGATAACTTAATTCTTTCGTTCACATTACACTGTGTCATTCCGTTGGTGTGAACGAAGTCAAGCTTTCCGTTAGATCGTCTTTCATCTGTCCTTTCCCAGCTGACGAGAGCAAAGACAGTCCCGGTAGGGTATGCTTCCAAGAACTGTGCGAACAACCTTTAAGCCATACACCCTATCGGTGATCAACCAATGAGGAGCCATCAATCATCCATGGTGGGAGACGGAAAAGGAGGGACGAGCGACGGGACAGCGTGGAGAGAAGATCATTAGGAAATTAGGGGTAGCGAAGTCAAGTGGAGTGTGTGCGTGTAGTGAGTGTTGTGTCGTGTTTTGGTGAAAAAAGGATTACCATATTTTAAGTAAGAGTTTTGGTTTATAATTAACATAAGTAAAAGATAACTAAAGTTTCAAGCCATTTAACACCCATTTAGTATTCCAAATTCTTGAGTCAATTCGTTTAACATATTACTCATTTTATTCTTGTTGTTTTGTTTAGAAAAGGGCAAACTTAATTCTTAACTGTTTTACTAAATTAATTTTGTCTTGTTTGTTTTGTATTTTGCTTTCTTTTATTTTTCTACTTTTCAATACACGTTATTTTGAGCAGTCTTGTGCTTCTCATTTGTACCTCTCAGTACGCCCCATGTCTAACAATATGTACCGGAGGCACGGGACTCGCATGGTGGAGGCGCCGGGTTCATTTGTATTATTTGTGAACATTTAACTACATTAATTTTTTTATCTGTGATCCTCATAAAATATGTATTTTGATTGACATAGAATAACGTATCATGACTCATATACTTGGTAAAGATGCATATAGTATGGTAAAGATGTAAGAATTGACCAAAGAGGTCCCTATAACATTTAAAATTAAGAAATATTTCACCGAAACACGCACACACCTGTAAATATTGTATATAAATGTAGCGCGCTACAAAATTATTAAGTTAGGCATATTACTTTTCAACTGTTTCGCAAGTAATTAATCGTACGATTTCTAACTAAACACAAAGACAATTGCTTGGCCAAGCACCCGATTTAACTTAGATTCATTCATTGATTGAAATATATCTCAAACAACTTGAGGTGACTACCTTAACATAGTGAAATGGACGCTATTTAGCAGTGCGCGAACAGTGTAACAATGTAACGTGAGATAACACAACAATTAACTAGTATGTGGATTCATAAGGCAACCGCGGGCCGAAATGAATTTAACTGCTACAACCTTATATGTTATTATTACAACAGACATTTTAACTGATTTGCAGTACGAAGCAAAAAGTCACCTTTGACTGTTTTATTTTCTTTCCTTTAGAGTGTAATGAATAAATGTTGAACTGTGACTATAGGATATGAAAGACATCAGGACTCTGATTGTAGAGGAGTGCAAGATGTCTGCTAACTAATAGTTTCTGTGCTAAATTGCTTAAAGTTTTAAAGTTGATTTTTCAAGTAATTAACAAGTGTTAAAGTGTTAACAGTTGATAATAATTCTCTGCTACTAATTTGGAAGTGACTGTAAGATAAAATATATTTTTATTTTCATACAATTTTATTAAAAAACGTAAAATTTAATACTTACATTCTTTCTGGCTGGAAACCACATGTTTTCTGTATCTTTAAAAACCACTGATAATCTTATTAATTTTAGCTTAAAACTGTCACAATATGTATGAAAAACTCATTACCACTGAGAAACTATAAATTTCTAATACTTTTTAACTAAAATCAGAAATTAAAACAATTTGATGAACAGGAAGAGAACAAGTTAATTTTGACTCAAGAGGTAACCATTTCCTGTTTGCGGCAAAGGACCTACTTGCACAACTGACACTGATAACGCTTATCAGTTGGACATCGACAAAACAGTTGTCAATCCTCTGTTTGTTTACGTAGAGACAACCAAACCAGACTATTAGCTACAACTTTGTTCACCACTGAATAGGCTACTGTTTCAGTGTGTTTACATATTTAGTATTCTTACTAATGCTTTACTGAGAAAACTTTATCATTCTGATTACTATTAATTACATTAATTTCTCTTTAATTTGCATGAATTAAAATTGCAATTAAATAAGAACATCCGCCAATTGTAATAAAGGATGGAAAATTAATTATGCCAGCCAATTAATTGATTTGAAAAAAAAAACTGCTGTAAATTTAAGATAAACATACTGGTATTGTAAAAATGAAACATAAGTACAATACTGGGGACAGGGTTTTTGCAAAGGTTAAAGGACACTCTCCTTGGCCAGCTGTTATCACCAATCATGAAGCTAACTTAAAATATAATGTAAGATTTTATGGTACATCAGAAATTGCAGTAGTTAAAGAAATTGATGTGTGTCAATATTTGGAGAATAAATCCCGCTTTAAGGCATTAAAAAACAAAAACTACGTTAAAGCTATTAAAGAAATTGAAACTTCATTTGGAAATAACACTACTGCAAATAAATCTCATAATATGAGTCCTAACAATAACCTTACTAATGAGTCTTACACAAAAGACAAACCATCAGCTACCAGTAGCCCCCTAATTAGCCAAGATGCAACACCAAATTGTAATGTATTAAGAAAGTCTAATCAACCGTTAGACAGTATATTGAGTACCTGCATTGTGAACAGCACAGTATCTGATAACGAGACAGTGAATTCACTACAAATAGATAATATGGGTATTCCTAAGGTTACAAATAATTTGGGGGACGAGGAACAGAGTAAAGAACTTATTTCATCTATATTAAATAACGAATGGATCCCAGATGAAGTAATCAACAAGTACTTTGAGCTGCTGGAATCAAGAATAATTCCTAAGGAAATAGATATTTTACTTATGCAACCAGTAATATCTCAAGGCCTCAAATGTCTTCAAGACATTGAATTTATTTTAGAAAACTCAAAAATATGGGAAAGCAAGTACTTAATAATACCTGTAAATGATTCACCAGCTGTGGACATGCCGGGAGGCTCAGGCACTCATTGGAGCTTGCTGGTGTATATGGCGGATGAGAAGACATTTCTATATTTCGATTCAGTTGGATCATATAACTTTGAACATGCTGATAAAATCGCACATACATTGCAGAATTATCTTAACAATAAAGAGGAAATAAAATTGTTAACCATACCTGTCCCACAGCAAACAAATACATATGACTGTGGAGTCTACATACTGCTGTTCACTGATATCATCGTCCAACTCATCATGAACAAATACTCCCTCATAGACTGTGACAAATACTTACCAACCATCACTGAGAATGATTTAATAATGAAGAGAAAACAGCTTGCTTTGTTGTATAACAACTTCCAACCTATTTCAACGACAACTATAAACAACAATGATATTACTTCTATGATGCTTAAACCTGTGGTACCTGAAAGGATTGTTAGTAAAGATAGTAAACAAGAAGAATTATCACTCAGCTCACCTGTCACAACAGCAGAGAATCGTCCACAAATAAAAAATGACATACTAGTAGAGAACTGTACTAAATTGCCATTAAAAGTAACTTTGTGCTCAGACAGTCAAGGAAAACATATCCAAGGAAAAATTGAAAGTTTAAGCAGTGACCTCATCAGTGCATTTGGATATGTCAGAGCCAACGCCAGTCTACTGCAAATACTTGATTCGTCGAATATAGAAACTAATACCCCATTAATTATTATGGGGGGAACGAATAACTCTTTGGACAACAACATGCAGGAAATTTATGCTGATTTGGAAAACAAACTAAAGAATATCAGTGAGTCAAGAACTGCATTTATTACAACTATTCCTAAACGGTATGATACCAAGGCTACACAGCTTGACCATGAAGCCATAACATTAACTAATAATTACATTAGGGAATTGGTATTAAGAATCAAAAATACACATTTGATAAATCTAGATAGGCTGGAAAGACATCATTTTACTACACACGGCCTCCACCTGAACAACGAAGGAAAGAACAGAGTAGCCCATCTAATCATTAATGCACTTAATTGGAAGTACAGGTTTAACAAAATTCAAATCATCGAGTCAAGTATGACAAAATCAATCAATGTGTTTAAGAAGGATAAAAACTTGGCATTTGCGCACTGTATATCAGCTGACATTGACAGTTACAGGCATATGAGCGCTGGTGTGGCTGTGATCTTCAAGAAGCGATTTGGTAAACCTACAACCACTGATTTCCTTAGTCCACATTTGACTCGTCAAACAATTGAAGATGGTGCCACGATATATGGACTGGTGACCAAGCCTAATTTTAATGACAAACCTACCCCAGAAAATTATAATTCAGCCTTTAACCAACTAACAATTGACTTTAAGAAGAGAAAACTTATAAAATTGGTTTGTTCACCCATGGGTTGTATACGGGACAAAATTTCACTTCGTCAATTTACAAACTGTTTGGCAAAATTTCAAAATGAAACATCTGCCTCCGTTAGTGTTGTAGTATACAATGAAAAATCAAGATATCTTAGAAATGGATTGCCTCATCAAGAGTTTCTGAGTCAGCTTAAAAAAGAGACTGCACGTGCCATGTCGGAAATAAATCGGGAGGGTAAAAAACATACTGATCCATCACCAGGCAATCCACCTCTACCGACGTCCATCCCTTCCAATGACCCTGCTGTACCAGAGCCGGCTGCCGTAATGACAACTCATCCCGCTTCTACTCCAAGGGGTGCCAGAGAGGTCCAGAGGGAACTGGGGAGCCGACCACCTACACCTATCAACCTAACAGCCTCAGTTACGCTAGCTGCTCCTCTGTGTTGTGTTAGTGAAGAGGTCTCTGGTGAAAATGTTAAATGTGTTTCTTCAGTGCAGGAAAACCATAGTGAAAGTTTTTTAGTGAAATCATTCCCCGTCTCTCCATTGTAAATAGTAGTAATAGTTTAGACAGTTTTGAAATCACATCGAGAAATTTTGGAGGAGTTCCAAGGCAAAACGCAGGGTACTTTAAAGTCAAAAATAATCAAAGAATCTTAAATTTGCAGACAAACAAAAAGCTTCAAACAGAATTTGATAAAAGTTTAGAGGGGTTAAAAAATATTACAAACGAAAGTGGTTTTTGGTTAATGCATCTCAACATTCAGGGAGGTTTACATGAAAAACTAAATGATATTCAAGTGCTCCTTAATACTTATAACATTAAGGTAGTATGCTTGAATGAGCACTGGCTAGGAGAAAACCAGTGTTTTGTTTTGGACACTCTTCAAAATTTTAATTTAGCAGCTGTTTATTATAGAGATCAGAATATAAAAGGAGGCTCATGTATTCTGTTGCACACTAGCTTAAGCTTCATTGAAAGATCTGACCTTCTAATTTTTAATGAGGTTTTCTTGTTTGAAGTTTCTTGTGTTGAGATTTTAAATTTTGATATTGTTGTTGTCTCACTTTACAGGATTCCTGATCATAAAAAAGATAATGAATTTTTACTTAGATTAGAAAAGTTTTTAAAATTATTACAAAAAAATATTAAGAAAAAAAGAATATACATTGCTGCAGACTTTAATATTGATGTTTGTGAAACAACAAAATTTCCTAGAGTGAGGGAAGCTTTCTTGGATCTAATGAGATGTTACGGTTTCATTGAGAATTTTAATAGTCCTACTAGAATAACAGCCACAAGCAGTACTTGTATTGATAACATATTAATTAATAGTTTAACTTATTTGAAATCAGATAACTGTTTAAATGTTGAGTTGGGGCTATCAGACCACAGATCTCTGTTTTGTTATTTAATGTTAAATAGTAATGATAGTAAAACTCCAGTTAATAAACTGAAGTTTAAAAATGGAACAATGAGGCGACGCTTTACAGAAAAAAATTGTAGTACATTTAGAGAGGTTTTAATGAACACTCATTGGTGTTTTGATAATTTGGAATCAGTACAGTATAATTTTGATAAGTTTTATAACACATTTTTACAATGTTTTAATGAGTGCTTTCCTCTAAAATTCAATACAGAGAAAAAAAATAAAACAAATAAAACCTGGATAACTCAAGGAATAAAAATATCTAGTAAAAGAAAGAGAGAACTTCATCTTTTAGTCAAAAAAACAACAGATATTAGATTTATTGAATATGTTAAACAATACAAAAAAGTTTTTAAATCAGTTTGTTTTGCAGCAAGAGCTTCTAGCAATTCCAAGTTTATTAAAACAGCAAGTGATAAATCTAAAGCAGCTTGGAACATAGTTAAGAAAGAACTTGGTATTCGTGTTAAAAATAAAAATTTTCCGGATCTGATTAAAAACAATGTTATCATAAAGTCATCCCAAGAAATTTGTGATTATATTAATTATAAGTTCATTCATGTAACGAGGGACCATAATGTACAATCCAATCTTAATGAGGCCTTAAAGTACTTGCGAGCCTGTCCACATGTTCTACCTTCTTTTGAATTTACACCAGTTACGATCAAAAAGATTAAAGATATTGTAAGAGGTTTTAAAAACAAAAATTCAACAGGATGGGATGATATACCAAGTAAAATTTTAAAACAGGTTGTCGATGTAATAGCCAAGCCTCTTTGTTTAATAGTTAATCAATCTCTGTCTAGTGGTTACTTCCCAAGCCAACTCAAGTATGCTCAGGTAACGCCTGTTTTTAAAAAGGGAGATGCACAGGATGTTGGTAACTATCGCCCAGTTTCGGTTTTGCCAGTAATCTCAAAAGTTTTTGAGAAGGTTGTCGCCGATCAAATTATGCACTTTTTTGAATCCCATAATATTTTTTCTTCTGCGCAATATGGCTTTCGACCAAATCTTAATACTACAATGGCTGCTTCTAAGCTTGTCGAATCAGTCGCTCAGGCCTTGGATGAATCACAGAAGATAACTGGTTTGTTCTGTGATTTATCTAAGGCCTTTGACTGCGTAGCTCATAACATTTTATTGGAAAAATTAAAGTTTAAGTACAATTTTTCACAAACAACAAGAAATTGGGTTAAATCATACTTAGGAAATCGCAGACAAAGGGTTGTAATCAAACGAAATTTAGATAAAACTTTCTCTGAATGGAGTGATATAGTAGTTGGAGTTCCTCAAGGATCTATATTAGGTCCAATTTTATTTTTGATCTATATAAACGATCTTTCTTATTGTGTCAACTCAAATATTATTCTGTATGCAGATGACACAACAGCTCTGGTTACTGGTTCAAACTATTTACAGCTACAGTTAAACACTTCAAAAGTTTTAAATGATCTTTTAACTTGGTTTCATGCAAATGGTCTCAAACTAAATAGTGAAAAAACAGAACTGGTGCTCTTTAAACCCACACAGAGTGGTGTTTCAGACATTTCATTTCTAGATTTGGACGGTAACAATCTCTCATCTTGTGTCCACACTGGTTTTTTGGGATTCTTGTTGGACTCTAACTTAAACTGGAAAACACATTTAGCATTTAGCCATGATTAGGAAAAAATTAAACAGTGCTTGTTTCCAAATGTTGGTGCTAAGAAAATTAATTGACCAAAACACTAGACTGATTGTTTATTATTCATATTTCTATTCAGTTCTACAATATGGGGTTGAATTATGGGGAACAGCAACAGAAATTATGACAATATTTAAAATTCAGAAAAAAATGGTTAGGATTATGACATTTTCAAGTATAAGGACATCATGCAAGCCCATATTTAAACAATTTGGTATGTTGACATTGCCTAGCCTATATATTTATAAATCTTTGATTCTTCTTAAAGTTACTTATCCATCTTTCTTATCTAAACAACATGTTCATAATTATAACACTAGAAACAAAAATGACTTGCAATATCAAATACATCATTTAACTTTGCTTGAAAAAACACATAGTTACATGTGTAAAAGGCTTTTTAATAAACTTCCTGAAGCTCTAAAATCAGTATTTAACACGGACAGTTTCAATTCTAAGTTAAAATCTTTTTTGCAAGAGAAATGCTATTATTCTGTGGATGAGTATTTGAATGACAATTTTTAAATTATATATCAAACTTGAATTTTATCTTGTTTTTGGGCTGAAAAGAACTAGTTATTATCTGTGCACCCCCCTTTTTCCCCTTCTATTTTTTATCCCCTTCTATTATTTATTGCAGTATGCAGTTTTTTCTAATGTAGTGTAAGAATTTTAGTTGTAAATATTGACAATGTCACCTGTTAAAATAGCATCGCTATTGTAAACGTTATGTGACAATAAAGAGATTTTGATTTGATTTTGATGTAGAGGAATCGAATATTGTAAATATAGTATTGCAACTTAATAGAAACAAGTGTATAAATTCTTATGTTCATAGATTTTCCAATCTCAAAATATTACTTATTGCTTATCATTAGGCTAAAACTTGTGCATTAAAAGTATATAAGTCATCCTAAATATCGCATGTTACTGATGAAAGCCCAAATAAAATACAACAAAATCTGTGAAACAAAACAACAAGAAAATAAACCAAAAACTCATACTAAGAAATAAGTTATTTGCAGCAGTAGTTTCCAGCCTCAACGGAATGTCTTCGACAGGCAGCAGCAACTCGACACCTACGCCGAGATGACATCATCACCGTGCCCTCGTCACTGCCGCCGCCGCCGCTGCCTTGCTGAGCCTGCATTCTTCTTCACCATCCTCCTCATGTGGTTGCTTTCTCCGTCAGCTGGTGACGAAATTCCGATTCACATCGTGTCGGGGGTTACCTTTAATGACGTTTCTTCGGTCGTAATACCGTACCATTCGGTCGCGCCCTTATTTTATCAAATCAATTATAAAACAAAAATTACTCAATCCATACCAAAATCAGCCCAAATTCCGCGTCCCCATGAATGCAACAGTCTAGTTCAGACAGAAGCTCGGAATTGTAAACAGAAATTACAGTTGTCTGAAATTCAAAACTACATACATGACAAGCTCCTGGTAGACAAAACTAATTTTGACCCTCAAACCAAAATAAATCAAAATCAAACTCAATCCAGAACTAAACGATCTATTGAATTTATTGGCAGAGGTTTAGAGTGGTGCTGCAATGTAGCCACAATGACTAATCTTCATGACTTAGCAGAAAACGAAGTGCAAGTTGATGATAAACTAAACTCCTTATTAGACTTTGTCAAAGAAGAACACACTGAATTTACCATAGCTGAAACAAAATTAAATAATTTTTCCATCAATATAAATAATGTACTAAAGAACCTTCATGAAACACTCCAGAACTATGGCACTGATTTCCAATTCAATATCAATGAAACATCAAATCACTTTGAATCCAAATTACTACAATATACCCAAGAAACTTGGCTATATATCTACTTATCTCTTTATTACGACCAACTTTATAAAATTGAGCAAGATTGCCAGAACAATAAGATCCCTGAAACACTTTTGCCTATTAAAACTCTTCAACAAGACTTGCTCCGCCTAGATAGTAAAATTAGTATTCAAAATATGACCCTTGCTATCTCTGTTTCAAATATTAATAAATATTATTCACTGCCTATTTGCAAATGTCATTATGAAAATGAAAATATAGTGTTACAAGTGAAAATTCCTTTAAAGAAAAGCAATTTACAGTACCGTGCTTTCACCTACAACCCAATGCCTCTTAAGTGGCATTACAAAATATGTCAATTAACTAACACAGACATGGTAATAATAAAAACAAATTTCTATACTTACATTGTAGAAACTGAAAATAATGATAACTGCAATGTACACCACTCCAATCTTTGCTTAATTCCAAGATATACTTCAAAATTTTCGAAATCTTCTGAATGTGCCAAGTATTTATTAAACGGAACAAATATTTCTAATTTGAAGGATCACTGTGAATTCCATTGTTATAATAACCCTGACCATGTAATTATTCAAGAAAAGTCTGTCAATTCTTTCCTCTTAACCAATATTAATGAAGATTTAAAAATAATGTGCAATAATAAATTACTGAGCAAAACTATTCCAAAACTGAATATCGGAACAGTAGAGTTGAAATTGCCCTGTGACTGTTACGTTTTACAAGATTCAACAATC
This sequence comes from Neoaliturus tenellus, assembly GCA_030545055.2. Lineage (NCBI taxonomy): Eukaryota > Metazoa > Arthropoda > Insecta > Hemiptera > Cicadellidae > Neoaliturus > Neoaliturus tenellus. Next base: position 119,257,879 of record CM061534.1, on the reverse strand, counting down.
ATCATTAATACTATAATACCATGAGACTCTAGAGATCATCAATCACCTCTCATTTTTCATTTAATACCACTCACTTGGACAAATTTAAATAATTTAAGAATTGATCCCCTTGATAAAATCGATAGAACAGAATTTTACAACATCACGAAATTTATACTAAATGATTGGAATATATCTACTCCCACGTTTGTTGTCAAACACTTAGAACCTGTCAAGTTATTTAATCATATCAATGTAAAGAACTCTTGGACTGACATATTAGACGATAGAAGAATAATGATGTACATTTTGTTAACTTGGACTTCCATTTTAACCATTTTACTTTTAACATCCTGTTACTTTATACATGTACTTAACATAAAACTTTCACTCTTAACTAGAGACCATAACACTCCTCAAAGAGACTACTAAATAAATTTCATAACTGAATAAATTTTACGAACCTAGATGACCCATTCACATTTAATCTAACTGTATTTCACAACAACAACAAAAATAAATAAAACAAACAAACAAAGACAAAAACCATAAAATTTTTTCTAATAAAAATTTAAAATAGCACATAAGGAGTATCGACAGGGCGATAGAAGACGTGATCGATATTGTAGTTCAGTCAACATTACTGAACTCTACCGCGTTCCGCTGGAAGGGCCGCGGTAAGGAAGGCAGCGCCGTACCTCAAGATCGGGACGTGACGCTGGAAGGGGGGAAGAAGAGTCGGAGCGAACATCAAGATCTCCGTACGCTAGTAGATGAAGATGTCCGCGCATCCTGAGGATCGCGAGTACTCCTTAATACTAATTAAGCATTTGTCCTATTACTTGTCAACCGGTGGTAGGTTGACGACTAAACCAGGGGGATGTAACTAAGTGACAAAAGTCGGACAAGATTATTCTTTGGCTCTGCCTGCGTCCGTCTTTCTATCCCACCGATCTCGGATAACTTAATTCTTTCGTTCACATTACACTGTGTCATTCCGTTGGTGTGAACGAAGTCAAGCTTTCCGTTAGATTGTCTTTCATCTGTCCTTTCCCAGCTGACGAGAGCAAAGACAGTCCCGGTAGGGTATGCTTCCAAGAACTGTGCGAACAACCTTTAAGCCATACACCCTATCGGTGATCAACCAATGAGGAGCCATCAATCATCCATGGTGGGAGACGGAAAAGGAGGGACGAGCGACGGAACAGCGAGGAGAGAAGATCATTAGGAAATTAGGGGTAGCGAAGTTAAGTGGAGTGTGTGCGTGTAGTGAGTGTTGTGTCGTGTTTCGGTGAAAAAAGGATTACCATATTTTAAGTAAGAGTTTTGGTTTATAATTAACATAAGTAAAAGATAACTAAAGTTTCAAGCCATTTAACATCCATTTAGTATTCCAAATTCTTGTTTTGTTTAGAAAAGGGCAAACTTAATTCTTAATTGTTTTACTAAATTAATTTTGTCCTCAAATGTCTCAATAATTACTGGGTCCGACTAATATGTTAAATTTTTCATTTAATAAATCTGTCAGTTAAAATGGGATAAATCATACAACACTTAAAACTAAGTTGGTTAGGAATGGGGTTTACTATATAATTTGAAAAAATCATTTTTTAAGACAGTTACAGATCATGTTACCTGTTTAGTATGATGGTATGGTCACGTCATTCACCCATGCACAGATTCTGGTGTGGGTTTTGTTTTCTGGTGTAAGCAGGAAATTTTATTTTAGCAGGGTGTGTACAAAATTTTAAAATTAAAATTCCCAACTTTTGAGAGATTCAGCCTGTGTGCCACTGCTCTCTCAGTCTGTAAGGTCCCATTTAAAAACAATGGTTGGTTTTTCAATGGCATGACACGTGTGTCACCGCGTGGGAGCCCCGGCAGTCAAATGTGTAACAGGTCTTATAAGCAAAAGTAAAATTAAAAAATTACAAAAAGCGTCTGGTACTCTAATATTTATTTATTTTGTAAAATTTAACAATAGTCCTATAAATTGAACAAAATCTATAAATAGATATTCATTTTAATTTGCATACCATGTTTTTCAAATTGAATCTAAATTAGATTGTTGGTTGATACCTAATTCTAATGTTGTATCCCTTCCTAAGAAATATATTTAATATAAAAATACAAATTCAACGCATCATGACAATGTGCACATTTATCAGTTTGTGATACAGTACACTCTCGTTCATCGGAACTAATGTGGCGGACGGCCGGTTCGGATATAAAAAAATTCCGATGAAGCGGAGTCCGTCGTGAGTCATCATTTCCGCCCGTGCGGTGACCTATCGTGATTGTATTCACTCTTGTTTTAAGATAACACAAGAGATTTTATGAAAATAAGGCACTCAAATTTGAATATGGTAACAATGAACCTATAGGAATAAAAACAACGCATGAAATAAAGATCCAAAATCTTTATTCTCATATTCCATATTCATATTCCACTCATATTCCAGCAGTCAACTGACTTCCACGTAACACAGGTGCAGTCGCGACGCGAGACAGACTGAATGACAGTTTCGAAACGAATGTTCACTTCCTGCCTACTTCCTCTTTCTATTTTTGTGCAAATACTCCACGGCCTCGTAAATCACATCGATGGGTACAGATTATGGAATACGCCTGATGACGTTTGATGCAAAATGTGATACTTCACTGTTGTGCGGATAGAACGAATGGAAATTGAAGGCGCTAAAACGAAAAAAGATTTATTTCGCAAGAAAAAAAAAAAAATAATATCCAGATTTTCAGTTCCGATGAAGCGGAGTTCCGATGTCGCCGAGTCCGATGAACGAGAGTGTACTGTATCTGTCATTGCCAAACACCTGGTTCATTTAATAGAATATAGTAAACGGACATTGACAGGCCACAAGTAAAATAACTGTATTAAAGAACGGCATAGTTGATCTGTAGTTATGTGTAAAATATGAAATAATTGCCAACATAGATACAGCAGTCTCACAACCTTGGCACTCCATAACCCGGCAGTCCAGATAACCTGTGTCAAGGTTAGGGAAGTAGACAGCTTTACGCGGATTCATCTAACTTTGCCAATTAATTTTTAATGCTTTTGGTGCTGTCCTATTTATAATCTGTTTTAATCTCAAGAGAAAAACCAAGTATTCTATGACAAAACACTGGTGTTTTGTTGTTCTTTAAAAAAATTTCTGATAATACTGCAATTTCACAAAATCGCCGATTCTTTGGGTCATATCAACCAAGGTTGCGAGACCTGACTGTGCTCAATTTACGATACCTGTTAAGCTTGTAATAAGCTCTTGCTATTTGTAAATAAATTGCTGGGAAGTCATAGGCAAATTTAGTCATGTCGTTGAGCCCATGAATGCCTTTAATGATATCATCGTAGGTATTCAAGTTGATCAATGCAACAAAGGAAGCATATCTGATCACATTGCACTGCCTTTCATCAGTCTCAAAGTCCTGTGTAAACAAATTATACATATAGAAAACTTAAAAAACAAATCATAAAATAAGATACATTAGGTTGCACAATCATCTAGGTAAATCATTTAACATAAAATACATGTTTATATAATAATTTAATAAAAATAGAAATAATTTAACTAAGGCTCGATTAGGATGCCTAAAATTTATCCTTTACCCAACACTGCCAATCATGGACCATCAAACATGGAGCATGAATTTAAAGGGTTTAAAATCTTATAAAAGATCAAGAAAACTGAAACAGAATAACACTCTGGACAGTGAAAAGGTATTATTATAATGAAATGACGACAATTCTTCAATGACTTCTTTCAATCGATTTCTTTAAAAATGTATTGTGACATTAAAGATTTTATTAATTATTGATTTAGAAGGAAAATTGTATTTGTTTGATATTGTAGTAATTGAAGACCAAAGCATCTACTTACTAAATATCTCTTGCCAACAACCTCGTAGGCTGCCTTATAACAGTCAGCAGCTTTGCGATAACTACCAGAAAGATAAGCTTCACCTCCTGCTTTTAAATTTTCTTTAAAATCCTGAAAACAGTACAAAACTTGTTAATAAAAATACAGTACTTTATTGTTCAATCAATCAATCAATTAATCTTTATTTCAATTAAAAGATAAATACAAGCATATTTTTTAAAAGTGCAAAAACCAGAGAAGGTTTGTCTGCACTTGAAAAGTACTTAACAAAAATCAAAAATATTTTCTATTACACAATTATTCACAATCAGCAATCTAGCCAGTTTTTGTGAGAGTTTCTTCTATTCTACAGCACAAAAAGTATTAAAAAAATACCCCCGTCGCAGCAAACCTGCGTACTCAGCGAATTTCCAGTGGAATTTCAGATTATTTACTTTCCCCATAAAAACACCATAGGATTGAGTATGTAGGTTTTCTGCCATTGGGTGTTGTTAGAAAATCTAAATTAATCAATAATTGGTGAATGTAAACACAAAATTTTATCAAACTCTGGCAATTTTTTATTTTCCCCATAAACCCCATGGGGGTGAGTATGTAGGTTTGCCGCCATATGGGTTTTGTTAGCAAGTATAAGTTAAATCTTATATAAATAATGTACATACCAAATTTGATTAAGTTATGTCAATAAATAAGCAAGATATAGGGTTTTCTTGATTTCCCATAAGAATAACATGGAAAACACATTTTTGGATTTGCCCCGTAACCAGTTATGCTATGATAAAAATTCAAAATACTAAATTGTTTGTTTTTTTAATCTCTTTTAAATGGTTTCAGTTAAAATTGATGAATTTTAAAAATTAAGGTCCAAAAATGCAAAAAACCCATTTTTGACCCCTTTGAAACCCCATAAAACCCCGTTCCCATAACCCGACAATGCTGGTTCGCGAACTCATGAAAATAGACCTGGTCTTACACCCCCATACCAAATTTCATCAAAATCGGAGGTCCCCTTCAAAAGTTATCAGTACCACGGACACATAGATATATAGATAGATATATAGATAGATAGATAGATAGATATATATATATATACATATATATGAAAATGAACGAATGGTGTTTTTGGCTTCTGGGGACCTCAAAATGAAAAAGTAAAGTGGTCCTGGGCTTAGGTCTTACCATGGCTACTACCGTAATAGCGTATTCCCTATAGGGAAATTCGCTAAAAAAAAAAAAAAAACAACAGCAAAAGAGCAACAAAAACAATAACAAGATATATCTATGAAAAACAATAACAATAAATTATTCAAATTATGAAACTACTGAGACCATAAATATCTAAAACTCAACAATTTTGCAGTTGTTACTACAGATAAATGACAAAATTAAAGTGATGACCAAATATCAATTAACCGGGGGACGGAGCATAAGCTTGGTAAACTTTATAAAACATCACATTATTGCTTCTCTATGTTCATGCATGCTGGAATGCCGAGCTTCATAAGGATTGCTTTTTTAAAACAAATGTGAGCTCATTCCTTCTTCTCACTTGCCTTTCACACTTTTTTATATTGGCTGGAGCTTTCTGTCTTTTTGTTGTCAATACAAATTTGTTCTATGGATGCTACTAGTTTACACTTAGAGGACACTTAGGCTATTTGGTATTAGGCAATTAGGTTTGGCGCTTATTCACTCAATTTGATATAAATACTTTCACTATTTAAAAAATAGTCCCCAAGTAGCGAAAAGTCACATGTTTGGGTGTCTGAACATCTTTAAATAGGGCGAAGTCAAATTGTTGATTGGATCATCCAAAGATCATCTTTGTGTTTAAAGAATTAGTACCAGGTTAACCGAGCCTCGCTCATTGGTTTTTATTCACTTTTGTTATAGTGTCAAGGTAAAAAAGCAATTAAATTTTGACCAACAACCAACTATACCTCTTCACAGTTAACAGCTGTTTCAAAAAGTCTGCCTAACATTAATGTTTATTTCTTTTTGTTTACATTTCGTTGTTATTTCGTTACCAAAATAGCAACCCATAAGACTAATGTTAAAAATTACAATTTTAAAACTGAATTTTAGACCAAATTCGATTTTTCCTGGGGTTGAGGCTGTTTCTAAACTTATTTTGGGCCAAAACACTCTTTAATGCAAACTTTAAGCAAACTCTAACAGCTAGATTTCGAGATCGTGGAACACACATCCCTTCAGATATTCCTCGTATTATAGTATAGGATTAAAGAGGAATTTGTTAGCCAGATCGTTCTGCCTCCAGAACGTTTGCAGCCGCACAACCAAAATTAAATGAATAACTTATTTTTTATGAACGCTAAATATTGATACTAAAAGGGTTGCTAAATAAAAGAAAGCATAAATCACGTATTCTTTTTTGTAATAGAAATCATTACCTTAACACTCTAAATTTGTTTTATAGCTAAGCTTCCACGTGGTGTACAATGGAGTCTAGTGGCTGTCTGAGAAAAGAAAAGATTCGTGCACATCACATTTTTGTCACTCCACATCCAGTGTTAATCTGCTCAGTGATAAAATATGCGTGAGGTACCGTAGTTGTGAATGACTGTTAAAAGTGGTTCTGACATACAGAGCACTAACATATCTAACCCAACCACCACAGCATGAACTGGCTAAGTGCATGTGGCATCACTTCCATATTTTCATAACACACGTCTTCTTCTCGCTACCTAATTACAGTTGGAGTCCCAATATATGGAGGTGAAAACTTCAGGACAAAAAAAATTTCGAGATTCAAAAAAAGAGCCATTTAAATAATTTTTGTTCTCAATCATCGACAGTCCTGCAGATCAGTATTTAAGAGTAATAATATTCTAACATTTCCTGCTATTTTTATTCTAGAATCTTTGACTTTTCTGAAGTATAATTCCCACATATTCGAACCCAGAGACCTTCCTCTCCACAGTTATAGCCTAAGAAATAATAGTAACCTGAAATATCCCATATCCAGGACCACATTTCATTACAATCAAGCCACTCCACCTATCTTCGTTTTTTCCGATCTCTTCCTCCTTTTTTAAAAGCTGAAGCCAACAAAATAAAATTTTGGCATGGTTTGAGAAGGTTATTGGTCTAAATGGAATTTTACAGTGTCTTGGACTATCTTAATAATGACGCCAGATAAACAAATAATGTTATTCTCTTATTATTATAAAATATGGTTTTATGGAATGTTTTTGGAAATGTTGTTATTAGAATGTATTTTTAAGTTTCTTGTATTTGTCCAATGCCATGTACAATACACGTATCTTATGGCAGTAAAGAATTTCTAATTTCTGATTTCAGGTCAGTTGTGCTCTCACCAAGATCCTCGCTGACATTGCCAAATAGAATGCCTCGCTTCAAAATAGAATCGTGTAGTTTTTACACAGAGCTTATTTAACACTCTCCTTTAGATTTATTCATTTTTTAAAGGAACTTGTAAAAAAAAAGAAAAACTAATGACCATTTAACAACAAAAATTAATGGTTGTATTTTTGTTTTTGTTTTATGCTAAATAACTGAAGAGACACTCTTGGAAAATGTTTCAGACCAAGATAAAAACAAAGTAAAAGTAAAAAAATGGGTTAAATAGTAGTAGCTGAAAAACAACATGGGCACTTTGAAGGGCTGTATGATAGAAACTGGATTTTTATCATTCTTGTGGCCAACTCCAATAATCGCTTGTGGCCGACGATCCCGTATTAAAAAAAGTACCAGGGGGACCGAGCTTAAGCTCGGTAAAATTATTACTTTCGTTCTCACACAAAGCTCGTTTGCTCCGCTCACTCGCGCTATTCCATTTTAAAGACGAGCTAATTCGCTTCGCTCACTCGCCAAGCCGACGGGTGCTGCACTTTGGTATAATTGTCTTAAACTACAGGTTAAAGATGTAACACATTAGTTTATATCTACAGTTATCAGCTGATTTTTGTTCAATTAATAAAATCTCCATAAGGATAGCATGGAAACTTTGAAGTACTCTAGTGCAAAAACCGGATTTTTCCTAGCTATGGGACCAGCTCCAATCGATTTCTGGTGGCCAAAACCCCCATATTCAATCAAAAAATAGAAAATCGTTAGAGCGAAAAAAACTTTGCTCGTACAAACGGAGCTTGTTTTAGAGTATAAGATTAAACATGCCTGGACAAAAAAGAGAATTTGCAGGTACAAGCAATGCTTATTTATAGTATAAGATTATTTACAAATATTTATATAAATTAATAAAAATACCAAAAAATATATTTATCTATTGTTTTCAAAGCAATTATCAACCAAATTTTCTGTAAATTTCTTGAAAATGTGACCACATTAATGATCCTCGCCATAGAATCAGCTGGTATAGTGTGGGTAGCTTTTCTGCGGTACAACTGTTGTTGACAGACATTATTTCAATATTGGATAGGTATTTTCGGATATTTGACTTGTGGTCCCATTGCTGGCTACAATGTGACTATGTTGAGAACCAATGGAATGATTGAGTGGCGGAAGTGATATCGGCTACAGGAAAATCAACAATAACCAAACGACAGTACAGCACCTAATTCCACATTAGGTCAAGTTTGTGGGGGTTTACTATAAAATTTAAATTTTATGACATAAAACCTCAATCTTAATAAATCTAGCAGCTTTTGTTCCAGATAATGATATCAGAATAAGTTTTAACAACACCTTCAAGCTCTTACCACTTTTTATTGGTTTAATAGTAACACAACAATGAATTGAAACTGTATATTTAGTTTAATGACTGACTACTACTTTAAACCGGACAATAGTTTATGTATTATATGAGTGGGTCTTCCTGAGCTGTAAATTTCTTTAAATCACACCATTCAATCGGATCCCTTTCATATAGTCATTCGTTTATCTTAATAAAATGACATTTGTATAAACATTTTGAAAGATTTGTTTTTAAAACAACAGTGGATATTATTTTTTATTAAAATGATAATAATTTTTTCATTTTAATTTTTTTTACTTTGTTTTTTATTACTTTCACAATTTTCTGTTTAAGCTTCGTGAATTATTTGTGTTTTATTTGATTTTTGAGACTGCCTTTTCTGTTTTCAGGTTTGGCTATGGATTTCTCCAGGTTAGCGTGGTGTGTTTTTACTAACTTGGTTATGTTCTAGGTATTTCTTCCACCTGAAGACGGGATAGGTTAGAGATCCCAAAATGTCGTGAATTGGTTTTTACTAGTCAGTGATGGAAAATGTCTGCAATAATTTACTAAACAATAAAATAAAATAATGGATACTTACTGCAATATTTTTCTTCATCTCAGAACTTCGAGCTATCTCTCTAATCCAGTCTAATGGATGTTCTGTTTTTTTATCAGACGAGGTGTTGTAATTTGTTTCTTTCTGTTAATAATAAAAAATTAAAAAACCAGAAATATAATATAATTCAAAAAACGAGCTGTGGATACGCAGTCAAAGAACTCATCCTCAAGTTTCAACATTTCCCATTTCAACATCTCCTACCACTTTAGTCAATTTACTCACCATTTAAGTTATTTTCAAAAAAGCTAAGCAGCCTCCAAATTTATAGTAGAGAGAAAATACCGAAGTAGAAATATTTTGATTAAACTTTATACAAGAATCTACATTTCTACTGGACCAATTTTATTCATTAATGGGTTGTTGGAAAGCTTCATTCATATAGATGTGCAAATAATTTTGAAAGTTTGATCTTTTAAAGGTTTATGGTGCAAAAATAAAAACACATGTTTCTATAAGAAATACATTAAATCGGGTTTTATTAGGAGTTTAATATTTTTTTTTTTGCAAGTTTTGGCTGCCTTTTATCAGTATGAAAAATTTCTGTTTTATCAAAAATATATTTATCAATTTGTGCAAAACGAATAATTTTACTTGAAGACATTACAACTAAAATCATCCCTAGCAAAGATTATGGAAAAAAATTCTGATGAAGAATTTACAAAGAATGTTGTTTACAACTAAATATACTGTAAATAAATACGTTACCTACATTTGACTTTTTTATTATCTTACTGTATTAAAAAATTAGTTAAATATTTTCTTTCTTGAAAGTAAATAAAATTAATTTTTAGGTATTTCACAGTAAACAAAGCACATATGTACCATTTTTCTAGAGGCCCTTGAATTTGACCACAACGGACTCTATTACTAGTACTTAACATATTGTCTACAATTCTTTTTTTTTTCATCAAGAAAAATTACTGAAGGCACTGAGCACATTAGTTAGCTGCTAAAACGGAATGTACACAACTATATTATTCCAAACTAAATAAATGCACTTGTTCAACTTAATTGAAATATTTTAGAAAGCATAAGAAAAGTTTAGGATGTATTTTACAGATTGCAAATACCACAGTCGTAGCAGACCTACGTACTTAATAAGGTGATTTCTTGATTTTCACCATAAATATCAATACTCAACCGTATGTAGGGTTATCCCTATGTGGGAATTGTAAGATTCCTTACCTAGTGGAGGTACATACAAAATTTTATCAGATTATTTCAATAAATAAGCGATATAAAGGGTTTAGTTGATTTCTAGTAAGAACACCAATCACATTAGGTTGAGAATGTGGGTCTGCCATCACATGGGAATTGTATGTTATTATGTGTTAACACCTACACAGTGGAAATACATGCAAAATTTGATCACGTTATACAAATAAATAAACAAGAGATAGGGTTTTGATTCCCATAAGAGCATCATAAAAGAATAACTTCTTGATTAGCATTATACGTGCTGGTAATGATATTCAGGTTGAAATAATAAAACGTCTTCCAACACTACTCGATATATTTACACTTATACTGTAAATGTTTACAGACGGTAAATATATATAAAAGATCTTATATTGGCGATCGATTTCGACCAGTCACACCGGTCATCATCAGGCCCAATCAGAGACTAATCAGACCAATCAGAGTCTCTGATTGGGCCTGATGATGACCGGTGTGACTGGTCGAAATCGATCGCCAATATAAGATCTTTTATATATATTTACCGTCTGTAAACATTTACAGTATAAGTGTAAATATATCGAGTAGTGTTGGAAGACGTTTTATTATTTCAACCTGAACATAAAAGAATATAAAAAAAACACTTTTTTAAAATTTTCTTTGTAACCAGTTAAGCTACATTAAAAATTCAAGATACAACTTACTAACTTTAATTGTATGTTTCTGAGCTCTTTTAAATTGTTTGGGTAAAATTGATGATTTAAAAAAATATAAAGTCAGGGTGTCTACTGCCAAAGAGATACAAAATCAGTGACTTTTTCGGGTGGAAAATGTTAAAAATCACAATCAGTGACTTTTGGGTCTCTAAGAGAGAAAATTTTGGGGGAAAGAGTTCTTCGCTAAACTTTTGCTCACAATCGCATTATTTTCTCAAATCATACCAAAAAATCTGTGACTTTTCTTGCATTTTAAGGAAAAATAAGTGACTTTTTGGGGTCTTCTGTAACCATTAACTAAAATCCATCGGTGACAATTGGTGACTTCAGTGACCAGTAGACACCCTGAAAGTATGAAAATTACTTAAAACTATTTTTTGCAGTTTTGAAATACCACAAAAAACTCATTTCCGGTTGTCTGATTTTGGTAACTTTTGGTATGTTATTCATGGTTTTAAAAAAACATCAAAAAACTTTATTCAGCAATTTTTTGGGTTATGTTATAGGTGTAATTTTTCATATATTAACTATAATAGAAACTTGTGTTACAAAAATCTCATTAGGCTTAACTCTGTTATTTTGTTAATAAATATAAGGGCCTCAATATTAACAAATATACCGTAATTTTTATGAAAAAAGTTCATTTTGGTATATGGTTTGATCTATCTATTTTTGAAATTTTCATAAAAACCAGACAAAACTCATGTACTTTTTAAAATTCATAATTTTTATATAATAAATAATCAAACTAAGGAAAAGGAGATAATAAATAGACTATATTTCTTTCAGTTTGATTGATCATTTACGCATATGGTGTTTTAATGAATGTAATTTATAAATTTTCCATTATGGTGAGATAATGAAGACTAAGTAAAGTGACGATGATTTAATGATGGGTTAAAATTACATAAAAAATCACATGATGAATATGAATAATGATTTATGCAGCGTATTTGCTCCTGTTAAATGTTGACTCCATATAACACAACGCTCAAAATTCAAACTTAGATTTTCTGTAGTTACAAAAACATTGAGGCCTGTTCAGAGATTAACGTTTGGGGAAAAATATAAGAATATTGTCTATGAACAATTACAGAAATCGTAACCAACATTGTCAAATGTATAAATTATAAACCAATCAGAGCAAAAAGACCGCAGATTACAAATATTTACTAATTGCAAGATGCGTATTGGATTTTCAAGCTTATGATTAAATAGTAACTCTCTTATTCATCCCTTCACTGGGGCTATTACAGGGTGTCTACTGATATCTGATTTTGGAATTCCAGTATATTTCCAGTATTTCCAGTACATTTTTCCAAAAAATTCCAGTATTACCCGCGAACTATTAATCTGAATATGGAGTAACAATAACAAAATTTTATACATATAAACAGATTTTTGTATTGAGAGATCCCCAATGGTCGAAATTCTACAAAAAATTCACCTGTTTTGGACTCTAAATTATCCTTCCTCTATAAGGTTAATACTGAAACTTTTAAAGCCTGTAGGGTGTACCCTGGAGGCTGATGTGAATTATAGGCATTCTGTTCATCTACAGGATGAACCTTTCTAACTGCAAGCGCGGATTTCTCTTACAATACACACAAGCTGAGAAAAAATGAGGAAAATAAACATGCTTGCCTATACATACATACTTATGATTGTGATTAATAAGTACTTTCCAATGTTAACACTTTTAAATACAGTATTCATTTTTTATTAGGCTATTTAAACTTCTCTTAAAGTTTTCCATACGGCTCACTTTATTTGTATTTTTAATACAAAAAGTGATAAAAAAAGTACAGTTAACTGCAAAAAATTGATGAAGTAGAATAACAATAAAAGTAAAATAAATGCTCACATCATGAATAAAATTTAAGAAAATTCAATTTTTACAAAATCCAACATTTTCTAAACTTAATTTTTACACAAACGGTTAGATTTCTTAGTTAAATTAATTATTTGAATGTAACTACAAGTTTTCTGATTTTGGTTTGCAAACATACTTGAACAACAATTATGACAAGTGAAATATTTATACATCTTAATGTACAGATCAAATGACAAAAGCTATATTTTATGCATTTCAAAAACAAAAATTTCTAGATTTTAATAAAATTCTATTTTTCCAGTATCTACTTTGAAATTCCAGTATAATTCCAGTATTTCCAGTAATTCCAGTATCAGTAGACACCCTGTATTACAACTGACTTGTAAGTGAAAGTGATGTTTTAAAGAAAACCTACATTAGTTTAATTTGACCAAATTTAACCTGGAGTAAATTAAGTTACGATGTTTTCAGTTATGATAACATTACATGACTATTAAATGTTTTCCAGTGACTTTATTTCATACTACTTACCTACCTAGTTTTTTGCTACACATCACTTTTAAATTAAAAAAAAAAAACATTTTTATTTTATCAAGGTTTTATAAATTATCATATATTTATGATGATTTGACATACAGCATTGATTAAATAAAAATATTTTATTTAATTGAAAAGTGATGTGTAGCCAAAAATTAAACCTGTTAAAAACCATCACAATAGTTCATACTGTCAGGAAGTACTTACATATCATAAATTTTTACACAATTACCTTATTGTATAGAAGAAAGCATATGAAAATATAAATTAATATAGTGTTGATTTGTATAAACAAACTAATATTTATAACCACATCATCTCGAGCACCACAATACAGTAAATACTGACACAGGAAAAACCACGCAAATCCAATATGTAAGGTAGAATTATCCATTGCAGCAAAACAAAAAAATACTGTTTTTGAAATATCACAAGATAAATTCATCAAACACATCTACAACAACATAGGCTTTAGATTCAAACTGAAATGTTGATAAGGGCACCAAGATAAATAACTTCCTCAGTTCACCCACTATCACAAGGGAGGGGGTACAACCACACAAGATCGTTATGATTCTTCGAGATAAACCAACAACCAGTAAATTACCCAAAGCTGAATAATAGTGCAAACAGTTATGTTATCATCAGCTAGCCATTCCACTTTATCAAACTTAATAATGTTTCAACACTGCATTGTTCATATAGTGAAAAACTATGTGAGAGTAGAATTACAGATGTATATAATTAATTGTTTGTACAAACAGACTCAAGTGATTAACTAATGAACCAAACACCCGCTCAGTAGTGCCGATTAGACATCTGTGTTGTATTGTTCCTATTGGTTGCTTTAGTATATTGGGAGTAGGAAATCATTCAAAAAAATAATTTCACTTAAATATTATTTAAACAATTTTTAACTCATAATTTAATGATTTCCTCACAAACATTTACAACTCATTATAAACTTCTTGATTACAAAATCATTCTTTAAAGGAATATTATAACAAGTTTGCAATGCGGCTGTTTTTAGTAAACAGTTGTTTATTCAAGTCAAAGAGCGTTTATAAATATAAACTTATTACGATTTAGATTAAAACATTAGAAACTATTGTTCTTTCTCTGGAAAATTTGGAAATTCATACATGATCTCATTATTTTCATTTGAGACACCCGGATATACAACATTTTCAATTTTCTATTCATTTCATAAATTTTGTATCTGCAATATAAAAGTTGGATATTTCAATGTCAGTGAATTGATTCAAGTAAAGAATCAAGAGGTACATTTACATATTTCATTGCCTTAAATTGCAACTACAGTGGAAGGATTAGATAATCATACCTAATTTTTTTTATATGAAGAAAATAAAAAACATGACTTGGCTCTGAAACTGAAAAAATATTTTCATGTAAATAAAAAAAGTGACTAACCTTTGGTTCGGTTTTTTGATCAGCAGACTCTTTTTTGTCATCGGATTTAACTCCAGGTTGTGCTTTTTCTGTTGTCATCGGAAGATTAGTTTGTTCTGCAGTTTTCTTCTCTTCTACTCCGACTGGCTTTGCAGCCTCCTCGGGTTGACATTTGCTGTCTGCCGGCTCACATGGGATGAGGGCGGGAGCCTCCGGGGGCGGTTGGGTAGGGACAGGGGCGGGGGCGGGGGCAGGGGGCGCCTCCACCGGCGGGGGAAGCCCATTGAAGGGCGGTGGATGGTCATCGTCACTGCTGTCATCGTCTGTCGACAGACCTTCATCCTCGTCGTCTTCACTCTGATACGTCTAAACAATAAAGAATATTATTTTCAGAAGCTAATAAGGTTGATAGAGTGAATTAAAATCTAGCTATGTCCATCCAGCCTTCCTTTAAGCATTGATTATTTTATTATTAAATTTGTTGGATTTGAAAAGGAGAACCAAACTTAAGACAGTACACAAAAAACTATACAATCAGCACAATTATCAGTACACAGTTAACACAACAGAAGCTTCAACAGTTGGCAACCAGAATACCCAAAAACTTACCCCAAGCAAGTCAAGCCGGCCGGTATTTGACAAGTTCCTCATGAAGAATACGGTGGATTAGAAATATTGAACCACAGTATACTTTTTTTCCTTCCAAACTTATGTGGTGGACGGCTGGTCCAGATATCGAAAAATTCGGATGAAGTGGAATTGGGGAGGAGTCAATTTGTTTTTGCCCATTATGATTCCCAAGATAAATAACTTTAAAAATTCACGATTATTACTGCTGAACTAATATAAGAGATTTTCTTAAAATAATATATAAGAAAGTCAAACAGAAAATTAATTAGAGTCAAAATAAAAAATTATCATAAAAAAATAAACATACTCCATAGTCCAAAATAATTTTTCACCTTAAATTATTTGAACTTTTTTAATTATTTCAACCAAATCAATAACGTTTTCCTGTTTTTCTGAATTTTCTGAATATGGAATTTCTGAATATTTGTGAATTTTCTGTTCTAGTTTAACACAAGTAAAATCACGAGATTGACAAACGGAAAGCAGATGCTTAGTTCCTTTCACCCTTCCTTTTACTCTGCTTCGTCGATCTAACCGTGGGAGGAGGATATTATAAAGAAGCGCCTGGCAGTGCAAAATTAGATACATTCATGAACTGCAGGGATAACAAATAACAAATTGAAGAAGCTGAAGCAAAAAACTTAATTTTTTCTTGCTAAAAAAATCACAGTCAGTTTTTCCACAGCAAATGCAAATTTACAAAGATTTGCTTACAACTGTACAGAAATAAATTTGGATTTTACAATAAATTGTTGGTTTGGATATTGCCAAGTCAGATGAACAAGAGAGTTCATGTTGTAGTGGTTTTGTGTGATGTCTTCAGCTTCACCATCAGGTATGCTACTTTCCTTTCCAAATCATGAAAATTCTACAGGCTAATGACCGAGAGACTGCATTGATTTTTTTATTTACAGTTTGTTTAAAAACACACAACATACTTAAATGACTAATATGAATTTTTGAAAATCCAGTTACAGCTGACCATAAATCGCCATTATCACAATTAGTTTTAATGAACCATAACAGCGATATTTCTTAAGTTCATCTTCCAATACAAGTGTAATTTTAAGGTATATTACAAAAATGTTGCTGCTAATTATTTTATGGCAATTTGTTTGCTGAAGTATGACAGCACACCTGTTTTATTAGCCCACATCAACTGTTTTACTACTTGGAATCCATTAAGAGATACTTCATTTTATAAAGTATTGGACGGCATTACACTGTATAATCCATTTATATAATTATAGGATTAAGTACATGAAATAAAATGGATAAAAAATTTAAATAACAAGAATAAATATTGTTTAACTAGGCAAACCACATAATGTTAGCGAAATATGACATTACCTGATTGGGGAGTACGTTTATAAATGCTTTAGTTGTAAATATGTTTTTCATGAAACATTAATACAGGCCTCCATTTTTATTTCTTTAAATTATTAAAAAATATAAGTTGTTTGGTTGAGTAGAATTGGGCACTTTCTGTTTTAATTTATTCACTGTGGGAGGGCCTAACGATCGAAATTTAATTACCCCCTTGGATATTAAATTTTCATCATTAGGCCTGTAAATATCACAATCAAAATAAATCATATCTCGTTTACCCCTTTCCACTCTCATTCTCTAGAGTGGCCTGTTCCTCACTTAATGATTGATTTGTGGTGTATTTTAATTTTGTAAAGCAAACTTTTATGTTTTTACTTTACAACAGTTGATTAGTAATTTTGATATATTTTGATATAATTTTGATACTCGACAACTAGCTTAACACTAAAGGAATTGTTGTTTTTATTTTGAATGAACTTTCTCTAAAATTTATATGCTGTTATATATTTTTCAAACAGAATTTTTAATTATTTTAATTGGTAAAAAACCATACTTTAACACTTCATGAATGTTTTTATGAGATGAGTAACTCGTAGAAACTAAAAATATTAATTGTGTTGTGTTGTAAGATTGGTTATTCTGGGAAACATAATTTATGGGTATAAGTTTGTTATTTTTCACAGTTATAAGTTACTGAGCAGTGTAAAATACCCAGTGTCTCAAAAAATATAAGTTTGTAACATTTTAATTTCATAAACCGGAACCATTTTTAGGGATTTTACAAGTTTTTATTTTTCAATGACATTTTAAAAGTTTTCTTCCAATACCACAAGGGAATCCAATCCCAAATCATATTTCCAATCCCAAGATTTCGGGATCCTAAATTGTCAATCGCGGTATCCTGGGACTAGTCCCGGAATTGGCCATAACGGATGCAACGGATTGCTTTAAACTGACAAAAAATCTTATTTGTATAATTTATACAACACATAATATAAACAGGACAGACGTTTGAGCAAAATTGAACTAATAATATGATTGAATTTTAGTTTTAAAAAATAAATGAATCTTGAAATAAAACTACACTAATTCGAATTTTTTTTTAACTAGAGTTTTGTCTAGACAAAAACTTTAAATATTATAAAAATAACTAAAAAATATAATAAAAAATTGTCAGGTTATTGTTAGACGTGGGTGAGAGGGGCTGGGAAAAATGGAGTGTCACATATTCACTGATAAGAAGCCATGACAATGTGCATGGGTGCAAATGAAACTAACAGGTAAAATAAAACATTTGCTAATATTTTTTAAACTCAAAACCAGAAACCATTAATTAGAATTGTTAATTTGTTTCTGATCATTCAGGATCAATAAATATAAATGACGTATAATGTTGTTTTTAAAATTGACTTTTACAGCCACAATTTAATGTTCTTTTACATTGTTTCTAGCTTTAGCTTTGTAAAAGGGATGGACGGGTCTCGAAATTACAAGAAATTTTCGAGAAATTTTTAATCTCGTCCACCAAGACGAGATTTTATTTTGATCGAGATTTTTCGAGACGAGAAATAATTCGTGAATAACGATAAAAACGGGTATAAATAATCTACGAATTGCTAGGCCTATTTTACTATCAATTTAATACTGAAAAATAAATTATTTTGAAGCAATGTGTTTTATTTTTCTTATCATCCTCACAACTACAAACTAATTTGCCATCATAAACTGTTAAACTACGGTTGGACTTCCAAGACTTGGACTGGACTGGAGACGTCTGCATCTGCAGCTGCACGGACTGTTAGTGGTAGTTTGTCAACATAGCTACTGATTTATAAAATAATTCATTTGTTTGATAAATCTTTAGAACATTGGAAAAACTTTATAAACAATAAACAATCATAATTTGACATTTAATTGCTTCAAGATGATTATATAAAACTAATTCAAATAATTTTTGGCAAATTTAAGAGCTGTTTTGACATTAACAGTAATAGTAGTGACAATCAGATGAATGACAAGGTGGCCAATCAGATTTAATAATGGCTAACCTCAAATATCCCACGCAATACAATTTAATTTCCTTTCACACTCTTTGCAGAGTTCAGCTATTTTAAGCCAAAAATGCTTAAAATGGCTGATGGTTGATTTTATTTAAAGGTTTGGATACTAAAAAAACTGAATAGGCCTATTAACAATAATTGTTGAATATCAATAAATAGGTTGTGTTGAATATATAGAAAATTAATGGTCTTAAAAGAACCATACAGGCTTCATGGCTATACTAATGCTTGCCTTTATTGAGTTAGGAGCAAAATAAAAACCTTACCACTAGCAGACGAAAAATCAAGGGAATTATGTGAGTTCCAAAACAGTGAAAGTTTAAAGTTATGTATACAAGACTTGAATAGTTTGGAGAAATGACAATGAATAGCAAACAAAATGAGAGCTAAAGATTTTCTTATGGACAAAGACAAAGAAGAAGAGAGAGTTGAAAATTAAAATTTAAATCCACCAATTATAAGGGATTTCTTGTTAGCCTCCCGGCCTCTAGTCTTGTGACTCAAAGTTAGTGAGCCTATGCCTATTACAAAAACTGAGAGTGAGGAAAATGTCTTATTTGGAAACATGTTATTAAAGTAAGTTAATAGTGAAAAGTGTGATACATGAAAGTGAAAAGTGAACAAAGTAACTAACTGTAACAGAGGATTCTCTTTTTATGTTTTATTAAACGTAGGTCGTAGGTCGATAGGGTTTATAGTTATATCTTCTCAATCTTTTTATTGGGTACATTCCTTCAAAGGCCTAGACCATTTGTTAAGAAAGCGACTTTTTTAACTTCAGTTTATTAACATAATCAGCATTATACAAAGTAATATTTGTTCCTTCACATAAATCAGGATTTAACAATGTTAAAAAATCAGATTAAAATGTACGAGAAGGAAAATCTCGTCTCGATCTCGTCTCGAACTAAAAATCTAATCTCGTCCATCCCTACTTTGTAAATTTAAAATTATATTATTAGAGAGAGATGAAAGGATATCATAGTTACACAATAACAAGCTCATTATAAAAAAGAGTAAATGAATGTAGCAGGCTCATCTTAGAGGTGAGGGAGCAAAGTAAAGAGATCACCTTAAAATTCTAATTTGTATAGCTTAACTCTCTGTTAAGCTGCTGTTAAGCTCTCTGTTAAGTGCAGGAGGATATCATGTGTCATCAATGATGAATTAACCCTTTGGCAGCCAAGCCCTTTAGTTGTTTTCTATGCGACAACTGCCAGCTGAGTTCACCAGTATGTAACCTTCAATTGCCAGCCCTTATGCCATATGACAATCCGGAATTGCCAGAACCAAAACATGTGATTTTACAATGTTTTTCTTTAAAAACCATAACTTCCTCATTATACAGTTAGAACCTTATATATTTTTTTGTTTTGAAGGTAAATATATGCTCTAAATACTGATATATAATTACATGAATATTGGTACATATTTTCAGTAAAAAACTAAAAATAAATATAAAATTGTATATGAAAAAAGTTTATAATGTATATAAAAACCGTAAAAATTTGTCAAAATTACATTTTACTCAAAAACCCACATGATAATTGGATTTAGCATGTTTTCTTGGTCATAGCGCACAAATTTTCATCAACTTTTGACAAAAAATAGTATATAAAAAAATACATATATATATATATTTAAGAAAATGTAGTGATATTGCAAAAATCTACTATTTTGAATTACACTCTAAAATAATTATCAAATCAATATTTTATTTTAATATTAATTGAAAATATTATTTTTAATGTTTTATTTATATATTTTTACTGAAATATAATAGACAGTAAGTAAAAAATAAAAATTCAGCAAACAAAAATAATATGAAAAAAGAATTTTGCGGTAATTACAATTACAGAAACTCTTCAGGAAGGCTAGTTGGAAATCTTGATAAACACTTAACTAAAATGAATTCACAAAGATAAAGTATGAAATCAATTAAAAAGTTTCTTGAATACAGTAACTACTGTTTACATATATGTACATCATTTGGTTTCTTCTTTCTGTTAAAACCTCCAGTCTGGGAGCGGCAGACGGCGTGGCGCCCGATGCCTGTATAACCTCAACAATCATGGTGTTATACGTAATTGAATCGCTTGTTTTTCTTTTAGCAAAGCATATTTATCAAATACTGCAACTCTTTAGCTTTAATTTGAGTTGAAGTATAAATGTTTACTGATAAATTTGCGTGCGCTACAAAGAATTTGTGAGATGCTGATTAGATCGGCACGGGGCATTTCTCGCGCAGACGATAGGCGCCGATGTTGTTGGCAGCTGGCATTTCTCGCAACGATAGGCGATGCGATCACATCGACAGCTGGCAGTTCTCGCAATGTAATAAAATGCCGATCTAGTCTGCTCTTGGCACCCAAAGGGTTAAATAGTAATCATGTTGAATGTCATTATTACATCATAAATTTGAGTCTTAATATAGTACTTACATCTGAATCAAACTCCATTTCTCTTTCATTGTTACTCTGCACTGAAACAGAACAATCATAATAAATAATAAATCATAATAAATAGGCAGCGGCAGAGCCTAATAGGCTCAGTGGTAGAGCTCTGGGTTATCACCCAGCGGGTCCGGGTTCAATTCCCGGCTCGGGGTCAAAAAGATCGTTCGGCCGCTTCCGTGGTTCAGAAGTCACGTAAAGCCGTTGGTCCACCTGCATAGAAAACAAAAAAGTGCAGGCATTTCAGGGGAGGAGAACTATCAGTTAATTGCTGATCTCCCTCCACTAAAAGCCATACGATAATTAATTTTTTATTATAATAAATTATGATTAGAAATTATATAAAAAATCATAAACTCAGCTACTCGGCTCGGATAATACATTTTGCATATGATAGGAAGGTATCAATATGAAAGAGTCATTCAAAAGGACCTAAAACTAAAACAACATTCTCCAAATAAATTTATTTTGGTTCTTATCATTTGTGACTCAAAAAAATTGACAAAAATACACAAAATAAAAAAAATTAGTTCTTTTGTTGATTAGTACTCTAAAATGTTCTGCCTCTTGTTTCAATTGATTAGTTTAAAATTAAGAGTAGGCCTACGGGTGGGTGGGGAAAAAAGACAGGAACAAATGGTAATAATAAAAAAATTCTGTTTACCAAGTCTAAATGAAAGTCAAACTATAATTCTTGATACCTAAACACTTAAGTTTATAATTAGTTATCAAGTTATTGTTTGATTTTAATTTACATGGAAAAAATCAACAAAGTTTATTAACCCATTCGCCTACTTCGACGATTCCTTCTCGCCGCTGACGCCCAACACGTATCAATACTTAAATGAAACAGTCTCGCCACTTGCTCAGGTCCTAGAAGTTCCCTGCTTACTCAACAGATATAGGAGTATGATAAGGATAAATGATTAAACTCACCGTCAATGCAATCCAGAGTTTTAATCCTTGTGGACAATTGTTTCGCCCCTTTAAAATAGGGGCATCTTCAGCACGGTCTTGAGGTTAACACATTTGCGAACTAAAAGTTCTTGTCGATATTAACACATAGATACATACTGTATAACACGAATGTAACACGAACATAATGACAAAACACTTAAAAACATTGGATCCAAACGGCCGGCATAACCTAACTTTCACTAGACGAAACGCACGGGCTGACCTAGTCTAGTCTAGCTGACCTCGTCAGCCCATGCGTGTCGTCTAGTGAAAGTTAGGTTATGCCGGCCGGTTTGGATCCAATGTTTTTAAGTGTTTTGTCATTATGTTCGTGTTACATTCGTGTTATATGTATCTATGTGTTAATATCGACAAGAACTCATTTCCTCATGAACAGTAATTCCTCAACTACCGTACTATCGGTTTTAATCAACTTAGTTGATTAAATTAGCTGACTAATAAATGTATTTGTTATGTTTCATTTTAAAAATATATTTAATTGGGTAGAATATTAAATAAAAAAATTATATTAAATTATAATAAAACGCTTATAATATTATAAAACAGTAATTGTACTAAAGAATGATTTACTTAACAATGCTTTTTTATTTTAAACTTGAATGAAAAGTCACACAACTTTAGTTGACGTTTTATTTAATTTGTGAGAATTAGAAAAATCAAATGAGCCATCTTCTTAGCTTTCTACGGCAATTGGTTCAAAAAGTAGCAATTGGTACTAGGAGCAAAAAAACCTCTCTTGAATAAATTAGTGCTGGACGTAGAACAATAGATAAGCTGAACAATAGATCCTCTCCGGAATGTGCCATGTTTTTGTGTCGCGTTTTCCTCGTTAGCAAGATCGTCCGCTGGACGTAAACATCTATTGTTCAGTAGTTCCCCGATACGTCTCGATATTTCGAGACCCGACCATCCCTAGAATATTTTATGTTTTGGTTTTTTATTATTCATGATTTTTTTTATTACTCTGTATTCTTTTAGAACATTTGTTAGTTATTTAATGGTTTTATATTTTATTTTAAAATTCAATTATGAAACAAAATAATGAACTATTTTTTTTTAACCAAAAATCATTCAACCTCGATTATATTTCTATCGACTTATAAAACTTTGACGAAAAAATTATCCATAATTAATTTTTGTTGGACAAATAATTCAGGAGATAGAAGATAAGGTAACTGTACTCTTATCTTTGTTTTTATCAGTCTACCTGGTCATCAAAAAATTACAATTGCATTGTTATTTTCCAAGAAAACTGTGGACGGGTTTTAGTTTATTTTATTGTAAACAGTCCAAGTTACCAGTATCGAGATTTTGAGATTTTGACATCGTTCTCGCTACCGGTACTTTTGCCAAGAACCGGTAGTACCGAGAACCGACTTTAGGTACCGACACATCCCTAATAAGGACCAACCTTCGTTCCTGACTTCTTGAATAAGTTGTGAACATATTTATTTGGTTTTTCGGGTTAGCAACAATATTATTTTGTAAAAACAACTTGTGTTTTGCAGCTGGTTTGAGCTGCAGCTGTTTTGATGTCAACAGTGTGTTTGTCATGATGCGTAAATGTTGGCAACGATTAATTGACAAAGGCGGTTTTTAATTTAGTCAATTTAGTTATACCATATTGAAAATAGTTTTGACTACAATGAATTCAAAGAAAATTCTGTGGTCCTGGAAAGTTACCACGAAAGCAACAAAAACAGATTTCCTGCGTCCATAAGTTTATCCCAGTAAGTTTACTGGGAGAAGGGTAGACTAATGGGTTAAAATAGACAGTAGTTGAAGAAATAATAATAATATATAATATAAAAAAATAAAATTAAATTAACAATTTTAAAAATTGTTAGTTTTATAATTAATTTTTTTAGGCTATATTGTATGCATAAAAAGGTATTGTACAACATTTTACTTTACAGTACACTCTCGTTCATTGGACTCGGCGACATCGGAACTCCGCTTCATCTGAACTGAAAATTTGGACATTATTAAATTTTTTTTCTTACGAAATAAATAACTTTTCCGTTTTAGCGCCTTCAATTTCCATTCGTTCTATCCGCACAACAGTGAAGTATCACATTTTGCATCAAAAGTCATCAGGCGTTTTCCATAATCTGTACCCATCGATGTGATTTATGAGGCCATGGAGTATTCGCACAAAAAATAGAAAGAGGAGGGGGCAGGAAGTGAACCATACATCCGCTTCGACGGCTTCCCAAACTGTCATTCAGTCTGTCTCGCGTCGCGACTGCACCTGTGTTACGTGGAAGTCAGTTGACTGCTGGAATATGAATATGGAATATGAGAATAAAGATTTTGGATCTTTATTTCCTGCATTGTTTTTATTCCTATAGGTTCATTGTTACTATTCAAAGTTTGAGTGCCTTATTTTCATAAAATCTCTTGTGTTATCTTAAAAACAAGAGTGAATACAATCACGATCGGTCACCGTACGGGCGGAAATGATGACTCACGACGGACTCCGCTTCATCGGAATTTTTTGACATCCGAACCGGCCGTCCGCCACATTAGTTCCGATGAACGAGAGTGTACTGTATCACTTTCAATTTGTAGAGTATATCAGGCCTATAAATTGATCATTAGTGGATTATACTGTAGTGGATTGCACAAAACTCAAATCGCGTTGCATTGATTAAAATCACATTGACACATCTAATCTAAAAAAATCTGCAGTGCATACCCCAATTCACATTGTCAGTGATTTTTCAACTGTGATAAAATTGCTTCACTACTCTACTTTAGGGGTATTTTTCAACAAATACTAATAATATTAACTAGTACTGGCTACTATTGTAAACTTTTGAGAAATTTAGTTTGGTACTGATAATTGTTTATTTTAATATGTGTATAACATTTTACCAGAGGTATAGGTAAGTTTGCTTTCAAATGAAAGAGGTCATCCTGGGGGCAAGTGAACAAAGAAAACAAGCTAGTTCTGGAAACGAGAGAGTAGAGCAAACGAACTAGACCTAAAATATATATGTTTGAAATTTAAATCTTACTTAATTTAAACTCTGTGACAAAGCAAGGGGTTACAGGGATAAATACAAAAAATGCTTATGAACCATGAGGAGGAGGGTCTAATATATTGAATAAGCTCTCAAAAAGGAAGACCTCGAAAGCCTCCTGAATTAGTAAGTAGCATAAAAACTATATAAAATTATAGGTTCATCTCATTGATATTAGAGTGATTAATGAAATTTACATTTTGAGAAAATTCTTTGTTTTTACAATGGGTACTTACATGATAAATAGGCTGTATATTGGTTTTTTAGCCTATTTAGTTCCTTAAGTCCAATAGGATCTGTAACATTGGAAAGGCCTTGGGTAAGCCTTTTTAGTGCTAGCCTTGTCATTCCTTTCCCATGGTCAGCCTTCGCAGCTCTCATATAACCCTAAAAAATTTATAATAATTACTACAATTAATTATGCTAACACAGACATTCCAAATAGTTCAAAATACTTTGGATTACGCCCAACAGCTTATCTTTACAAAGTTAAAAGCTGGTAGAATAAAAATTTCACCAAACAATTGAACTTAAAATAAGTTTAGTCACTTTTCCAAATACCAATAATTATGACGTAGGACTTACAGACATAATCACAGAATCAAACACACAAATATCTAAATAACTATACACCCGCATGAGTAACTCACCCACTCACAAGAATCCAAATTCTAGACCACTTATAATTAGGCCTAGCTAGAAATTTGGCATGTGTCTTTTGGCCTCAAACTACCAGGAAAAAGATAAAAACCGACAATTTTCCATTTCAACCCTCAACCCCCCCCCCCAAAAAAAATGGTGAAAATGGGAAACCTGAATATGTAAGGGTTTTCTATTTTCGCTACAACTTCTAACAGGAGGTCCCAACGTTCGTACATAGTAGGTTGTCTTGATGCGATTTTTCATACGCGCACGCACAGGCAGTTGTGACGTCACCGTCCGACCTTCGGCTGGTGAGCGGCTCTGGCCCGCGTCGAATTCGGAAAACATCGATTCAAATATCAACTAGTTGCACCGAAGGCGTCATAATAATCATGATTGTAATTACATATTTCGATTAAGGAAGAAACAGGCTTTAAAACGGTATTTATTTTAATGTCGTACGTATCTGTATGTAATTTTAAAAATACAAAATCCTAAACGTTCATTTTAATTCACAAAATCTTGACATACATTTTTCAGTAAGCGAGGAAAATTTTTATTTCTTAACCTATGTAAAAAATTATAATGTCAAATTAAAGAACAGAAACTAAATTTTCTTTTGCCGTAACTAGAACTCAACTATGATGTATATTTCGTTTACTATCGCCTCTGAAAGTTGAAAAAGTTATTCGCAAGCGCTCCAAACCCGAGTAGGCCAGGTAGAGTCGCTTTAGTCTGCGGGCCCTGACGGGAGTCGAATTACGGCAACATTGATGGTTATAACATATCATTTCACCGAACCTGTTAGAGTACTCATGAATTCAATTATATGTTTTAATTCAGGAAGAGACAGGCTTTACAACGGTATTAATTTTGATGACATAAGTATCCGTATGTAATTTTGAAAATAAAAAATCCTCTACATCCATTTTAATTTACAAAATCTTGACATAAATTTTTCAGTAAGCGAGGAAAATTTTTATTTCTTAACCCCTATAAAAAAAAATAAAATGCCAAATTAAAGGACAGAAACTAAATTTTCTTTTGCCACAACTAGAACTCAACTGTGATGTATATTTCGTTTACTATCGCCTCTTAAAGTTGAAAATGTTATTCGCAAGCGCTCCAAAGTCGCTTTAGTCTGCGTTCCCTGACGGGAGTCGAATTAAGGCAACATTGATGGTTTAAACATATAATTAAACCGAACCTGTTAGAGTACTCATGAATTTAATTATATATTTTAATTCAGGAAGAGACAGGCTTTATATCTGTATTAATTTTAATGACATAAGTATCCGTATATAATTTTGAAAATACAAATTCCTACACATTCATTTTAATTCACAAAATATTGACATACATTTTTTAGTAAGCGAGGTTTTTTTTTATTTTATAACCAGAATCTATAATTAAAGTTTCAAATTAAAGAACAGAAACTAAATTTTCTTTTGGCGTGAGTAGAATCCAAATGTGTTGAATATATCGATTACAATCATATCTTAAATTAATTAGTTTTATTCTCAAGCGCTCCAAACCACTGTAGGCGAACGAGATACTGCTGAAAATTCGCTTAGTTTCCGGAAGATCGATCACATCAGGTAATAATAGTTATATTTTAATCTATTACAACTTTTGCATGTCGTTTGTTTATTTACATTGGCCGGGATATTTAGTATCTTTAACAAAAAAATTACGTCCGAATAAGTTTTTCTTAACTACAGTGTTGCACACAAATCATTACAGTTTGAGTTGTGTGTGTTGTATTTCAATGAAGCACGACCATAATTGACCATAATTTTACGACCATAATGTGTGTGTTGTACTTAAGTGATACTCGATGGATTATAAGCAATAAATGCTATTACTTTTTATGTACAGATTTAAGAGGTTTAATTAATATAAAATAACTAACATACATTGCAACTGAAAAAAATATGTAAATGCAAGGATGATTTGTTGAAAAATTAAATTAAAACTAAATTTAACATTGCTATGTATGTGATAGCTTTGTGAATACGTCAATCTTCAATATTTTATATTAAGAGAATACTAAGCCTTCAAAAGTACCCGGGACGGCCAGAGCGGCGCGAGACCTATTATGCTCAATTTATAAGATGACTCAAATTAATTTAAAAAAATTGCTGGTTAAACATTAAAATAAAATTATTTAGTACTAACTTGACTAAAATAAACAACTTTAAAATTTAAATAATGTATATACAGAGTTTTTGTAAAAAATGAGGGTCTCTGTTTTGGAATCTTAGAAATTACAAATACAAACATACGGTTTGACGTGACAATATATGTATTGAGTGAATTTGGATATTGTAACCCATCTCAATAGTACGACATTTTTGTGTTCAAAATAGGGTTTAATTCTACTCTAACTGTAACCTAAGTTCCTGTAAGTTCTACCTTAACTGTAACCCAGCGATTTACCTGGTTATTTGTTAAAATTTGTAATTGCCAATTTTTTAATTGCCATCTGATTTAAAATGTTTTCTTGTAGTATGCTTTATTCACGATAATTTTCTCAAAGTAAACTATACTTTGATATCTTAGTTAACTAACCATGTTTAAAAAAAATTGAAAATGTAAAAAAGCCTACTTCTTAAATTAACACAACATTAAATTTAAACTTGACGTTTTTGTATGGGTTAGTTTTGTTTATTATGTATTAATTATATATAAAAACTTATAAAAAACTTCTTTTATTTAAGTTTTTAATTAATTTGAGAATATGGCTACAGGTCTCGTAGCTTGACGATCCCCTGCCGCACCGCCATCCGTGTACTTTTTAAGGCTTATCATTCTGTAAATATAGAAAAATAATAAAAGATTGACACCTTAAAGCTGTTTTATAAATAGCACTATTAAATTTAGCCTTGATTTAATTGATTAAAACAATCATTTGAGAATCTACATAAATTATACGTTTATGATGTATGTTACATACATGTGGACTTTGAATTTTGTAGTAGTATAAAGTAAAACGCATTATTTACTTCCTACAATCTATCGAGTATCTTTCATTGAATAAACTGTTAATGTTTAATTGCTAAATAACAGGTATAACTAAAACTGCAATGTTTTTAGTGCCAGTTTTGGTTTTTCAAAGAACATTATGAAACATTGATTTTTGTTCAACATTGTCTTTTAAAACCACTCAAATTCCCCCACCACAAGAAAAAACAGAAAAAAGACACTACAAAATCGAGTACCTCATCAGTACATCAATAAAAATATAAATTATCTATTTAGACCCTATTTACCCACATATCGTAAACTAAGGGTATTTTTTTTTAAGTATCCCGCTCGCCTACAGGGGTTTAGAGCGCTTGCGAATAACATTTTTATCTTTAAGAGGCGATTGTAAACAAAAAATACATCACAGTTTAGTTCTAGTTAAACCTAAAAAAAATTTAATTTATGTTCTTTAATTTGTCATTTCAATTGTAGGTATCGATTAGGAAATAAAAATTTTCCTCGCTTACTGAAATTTTAATGTAAGTTTTTCGTAATTTAAAACGAATATAGTGATTTTTGTATTTTCAAAATTAAATACGGATATTTACGTCATTAAAAATAATATCGTTGTAAAGATTGTCCCTTCCTACATTGAAATATATAGTTACATCAATCATTATTCTAACAAATTCGGTATAATGAGGTGTTATAAGGTGTTATGAGGTGTGTAATGAGGTGTTGTTCTTTCAAAATTTCAAAATTAGTTCACAAAAAGTGTGCTATTTTAATTTTTTTATGCATTATTATAGCAAATAGATGTCTGAAATTTAGTACATATTATGACCCACTTTAAGCCTTACTATAATAGCATTCATTGTACAATTTCAATCTAAGTTTAGCTAAAAAAAATTGAAAAACACTAAATCCTTAAAATTTTGCCTTGTATAGTTTTTATAATTTACTTAAATCTGGTAAATATAGTGCTACAAGGATGGATGTTTTATCAGTTATTGTACTCTATTTTACAAAAACAAAAACCTTCTTTACATTTTCTTTTATTTAAGTTCAAATTTTCGGCATTAGCCTTCATCAGGAACACAAATAAAAAGTAAACAGAATATAAACAATGATTTTGACATTATAAATTGAACAGGGGAGATTTTTTGAAGCAATTACATTTTTGCGGGTAAGTTGTGTGGAACAAAGATCTTGAAATGTTATATATATATATTTAATAAATTATCTTAAGTTTAGGCCGAATGGAGTTTTTGATTTTAGGATGAGTTGATGGGCCTGTTCAAGTTCTCTAATCCTTCTATCTTGTGTGTTATTAGCAAAATACATTTTTGAAAATTTTGAGAGTGCTCTCTGACATGAATGGCTACAGGCTTCTTTATATACGGGTGATTTACGTCATGCCTGTGGCCATTCATGCGTACTCTTAGAGCTGTTGTGGTTTTACCAATGTAATCCTTTGGGCAGTTGTTACAGGAAAGTTGATATATTACATTGGTAGATTCACAATTGATGTTACCTTGAATTCTGTAGGATTTATTAGTTTGGCTGCTTGTGAATGTTTTAGAGGTAAGAATGGAATTGCAAGTGGCACAACGGGATTTTTTACAATGATAACAGCCAGGAACATTGTGACTAGGGGCAGTAGAGGAAGGCAATTTAGGTTTCAAAAGGATATTTTTTAAATTTGGAGATTTTTTGAAAATCAGCCGGGGGGGTTTAGAAAACAAATCATGTGTTAAAGGAGAGCTCAAGAGGATACTGTGAGCCACTCTCAAAATATTGTTTGTCTTGTATAATCCAGGAAAGTACTGAGTGACAAATTTAGGATCATTACTAAAAGAATTTGTTGCTGTATTTTTTGAACTCTGGATTTGTTTATCAATAATGTTTTGAGGATATCCTCTCCTACTAAGCGAATTACTTAATTTATCAAGATAATTTCTATAATCATGATTTTCAGAACACAAATTTCTTGCTCGAATTGATAAGTTTTTGGGTATAGATTTTTTTACGTGAGCTGGATGACAACTTGAATAGGCCAGGTAATCCATTGTATTTGTATCTTTTATATGAATTTTAGATTTTAGAGCCCCTTCCTGAATATACATATCAACATCCAAAAATGTAATTGCTTCTTTTGAAATATTCCAGGTGAACTTTAAATTTGAGAGATAGTTCAAATCTTCTAGAAATGAGTTTAAAGTGTTCATGCCATCATATAATCAGATAAGTTCATTAATGAACTTATCTGATTATATTCTCAACCAAGATGAAATTAATGTGCTCAGTAAAGGTTTGACATTTTCACCTCGCCCAAAATTCAATCATTTTATCTGAATTCAATCATTTTGAGAATATAATCAGATAAGTTCATTAATGAACTTATCTGATTATATTCTCAACCAAGATGAAATTAATGTGCTCAGTAAAGGTTTGACATTTTCACCTCGCCCAAAATTCAATCAAATTAACTTTGTTGCTGATGGACTTGCCTTTGCTAGAAATGTCCGACTCCAGTTTTATATGAAACAACAGGATTTTCCACAAACTATGAAACCAACTATACCTGCTTGTTTGAATAAATTCAAACCAAAGTCCGATTGGGATCCTGACCCTCTTCCTGCCGATCATCCTATTGAACAGTTTATCAATGTAGTCATCTCAAACATTTCAGATCCCAATTTTGAAAATTTATTAAGATCTAAAGACAATCTGTCCAAAAAAGAAAGGCAAGCTATTTATTCATTGAAAGAAAACAATTCCATAATAATTCTTCAAGCAGACAAAGGTAATAGTACGGTAATCCTTAATCGAGATGATTATGTCAGAGAAGCAGAAAAACAGCTCAATGATACAGAATTCTATAAAATGATTCCCGATGATCCTACTTATAAATTCAATGATGACATATCAGGATTTCTGCAACGATATGGACCTGAGGAAAACTTAAGTATGGAAACTATAAAACTGTTGAGTCCATCTAATCCAAGAACACCGGTATTCTACCTATTACCTAAAGTCCACAAGCCCATTCGCCCACTACCTGGAAGACCCATAGTATCAGGATATGGGTCTCCAACGGAAAGAATTTCAGCCTTTATTGATGACACACTCCAGCCAATTATAAAAAGTTTACCATCATACATAAGAGACTCATCAGACTTCTTAAACAAAATCAAGAATATCACCATTCCTTCTAATAAAGATATATTATTGGTAACTATTGATGTTGTGTCACTGTACACGAACATTCCCCATGATGAAGGGAAAGACTCTACCAAGAAGTACCTTGAAAAACGTCCAATTAATTTGAAACCTAGCACAAATTTTGTTCTGCGATTAATTCACTTTGTTTTAACAATGAACAATTTTAAATTCAGAGACCAAAATTATCTTCAAGTGAAAGGAACTGCCATGGGGACTCGCATGGCCCCTTCTTTTGCAAACCTTTTTGTTGCCGACATTGAAGAACGTTTTTTAAATTCACAGTGTTTACAACCCCGAGTGTGGTACAGGTTTATTGATGACATTTTTATGGTGTGGGAACATGGCATGAACACTTTAAACTCATTTCTAGAAGATTTGAACAATTTCTCAAATTTAAAGTTCACCTGGAATATTTCAAAAGAAGCAATTACATTTTTGGATGTTGATATGTATATTCAGGAAGGGGCTCTAAAATCTAAAATTCATATAAAAGATACATATACAATGGATTACCTGGCCTATTCAAGTTGTCATCCAGCTCACGTAAAAAAATCTATACCCAAAAGCTTATCAATTCGAGCAAGAAATTTGTGTTCTGAAAATCATGATTATAGAAATTATCTTGATAAATTAAGTAATTCGCTTAGTAGGAGAGGATATCCTCAAAACATTATTGATAAACAAATCCACAGTTCAAAAAATACAGCAACAAATTCTTTTAGTAATGATCCAAAATTTGTCACTCAGTACTTTCCTGGATTATACAAGACAAACAATATTTTGAGAGTGGCTCACAGTATCCTCTTGAGCTCTCCTTTAACACATGATTTGTTTTCTAAACCCCCCCGGCTGATTTTCAAAAAATCTCCAAATTTAAAAAATATCCTTTTGAAACCTAAATTGCCTTCCTCTACTGCCCCTAGTCACAATGTTCCTGGCTGTTATCATTGTAAAAAATCCCGTTGTGCCACTTGCAATTCCATTCTTACCTCTAAAACATTCACAAGCAGCCAAACTAATAAATCCTACAGAATTCAAGGTAACATCAATTGTGAATCTACCAATGTAATATATCAACTTTCCTGTAACAACTGCCCAAAGGATTACATTGGTAAAACCACAACAGCTCTAAGAGTACGCATGAATGGCCACAGGCATGACGTAAATCACCCGTATACAGGGTGTCCAAAAAAAACCTTTACAGACTTTGGGATGTGATTCCTGATACAAAAGTAAAGAAAAAAGTTCCTATGAAGGTATGTCCGAAAATGCATATTTACCCAGATATCCGCCATTTTGTTTTTTCCACTTAATAATTTTTATTTCGGTGACGGATTGATCTAGGTACTTCATATTTGGCATGGATCTTTATAATACTAATGTCCATTTCCACAATAAAAATTATTTTTTTCCGATGCATATTTTCAAAATGGCGGCCATTTTAAATTTTTAAACTCAAATATCTCAAAAACGGTAAAATTTATAAAAATATTACAAGACACAAAAAAGTTGACAAATTAAATTATCTAAACAACAAATCCAAGTTTGTAAGGATCCGCTAACAAATAACGGAGTTATTAAGATTTTTCTCTTAAAATAACCTAAATTGGCATTAATCATAGTGGAAAATCAGTGTTTTTCTGCAGAAAAACCAAAATAACTCCGTTATTTGTTGCCGGTTCCTTACAAACTTGGTATCACTGTTTAGATAATTTAATTTGTCAACTTTTTTGTGTCTTGTAATATTTTTATAAATTTTACCTATTTTGAGATATTTGAGTTTAAAAATTTAAAATGGCCGCCATTTTGAAAATATGCATCGGAAAAAAATAATTTTTATTGTGGAAATGGACATTAGTATTATAAAGATCCATGCCAAATATGAAGTTCCTAGATCAATCCGTCACCGAAATAAAAATTATTAAGTGGAAAAAACAAAATTGCGGATATCTGGGTGAATATGCATTTTCGGACATACCTTCATAGGAACTTTTTTCTTTACTTTTGTATCAGGAATCACATCCCAAAGTCTGTAAACGTTTTTTTTGGACACCCTGTATAAAGAAGCCTGTAGCCATTCATGCCAGAGAGCACTCTCAAAATTTTCAAAAATGTATTTCATTAAAAGGAATTTGCAAATTGGCTAATAACACACAAGATAGAAGGATTAGAGAACTTGAACAGGCCCATCAACTCATCGTAAAATCAAAAACTCCATTCGGCCTAAACTTAAGATAATTTATTAAATATATATATATAACATTTCAAGATCTTTGTTCCACACAACTTACCCACAAAAATGTAATTGCTTCAAAAAATCTCCCATCTGTTCAATTTATAATGTCAAAATCATTGTTTATATTCTGTTTACTTTTTATTTGTGTTCCTGATGAAGGCTAATGCCGAAAATTTGAACTTAAATAAAAGAAAATGTAAAGAAGGTTTTTGTTTTTGTTCATAAGATACCGTTTGGTGATGTATGTGAAAATATGTACTCTATTTTAGACGGTCCACAAGTTTGGTACCCTGACATTTTTCCGCATCTCATCCCCTTTACTCTTAAAAGAGGCCCAATTCCAAAATTTCAAAATTGGTTCACAAAATTCCGCTATTTTAATATTTTTTATTCCTATTAAGGCAAATGTATGTCTGAAACTTAGTACATATTATGAACTCATATAGATTTAACTATAATAGCATTCATTGGCCAATTTCAACCTAAGTTTAGTCCAAAAAAACTTGTATTAACACGAAATCCTTAACATTTTTCACGTATGGTGTCTGTAATTTACTAAAATCTGGTAAATATAGTTCTATATCGATATAAGTTTTCAATTATTGTATTATATTTTAGACAGTCTACAAGTGTGGCCCTCTCACATTTTTCCGTATCTCACCCCCTCACCCTTAAAAAGGGGGATACTTTCAAAATTTCACAATTCTTTCACAATTGAGTTATTTCAATATTTTTATTCACTATTATGGCAGGTATGTGGCTGAAATTTAGTACATATTATGACCTTAACTAGGTTTTACTATAGTAAAAGCCAGTGGGCGATTTCATTTCAAGTTTAGCCCAAAAAAGTTTTAAAAAAACACGTAATCCTTAACATTTTTTCATGTACAGTGTTTGTCATTTACTTTTATCTGCCAAAAATACTGCAATATCAACATAAGTTTTGCCATAATTATGTTCTATTTTATATAAAAGTTTGGTTTTATGAAACTTTGCCGTATCTCACCCCCTTCACCCTTTAAAAGGAGTACGTGTACTTTCAAAATTTTGAAATCTTTTCACAAAAATTGTGCTATTTGAATAAGTTTTTCTTACCATACTGGCACATAGATGGCCAAAATTTAGTACATATTATGACCTCAATCAGTCTTTTCTTTAGTAGTAGCTATTTTCCGATTTCACTCTTAGTTAAGTCCAAAAATGTCGTAAAAATACGAAATCTTAAACATTTTTTTTCATGTAAAGTGTTTATAATCTGTACCTATATCAAAAGCCAAGCATGTTTCTTTTCCTGCTTTTTCTCAGTTTGTGCTCATAAGAGGAGAAATCGGCGCAAACACCATTAAAAAGGTATCGTAATGTAGATGAGCAGAATAATTCACATCTGCTCCCAGGGCTACGCCCTACATACTTCCAAAGGTTCAATGTTGTTAATCTTATAGGAGACGGATAATTTAATGAATCATTAGACAGCTGTCGTGATAATAATAACAAATTCTAGAAAATGAATAGAACAGATGTTCCAGTTATACAACATTTTTTTTAATTAATTGACTCTAGATCAAATGAATTTTTGTTCAAATTTCGACTAGTGGGCGATCTCTAATTTACTTTAATTTGCCAAATATACTGCAATATCGATATATGTTTTGCGAGTGTTAAGTTATATTTTGGACGTTCTGAAAATTTAGTAATATGAAATTTTGCTGTATCTCACCCCTTTCACCCGTTAATACGGTCTTACCTTCTAAATTTCAAAATTCTTTCAACGAAAATGGCGCTATCCTAAAATTTTAAATTTACTATTATGAACCTTAATTGCCTGAAATTTAGTACATATTATGACTTCAACTAGGTATAGTACAAGCCAAAGGTCAATTTTGATCAAAGTTTAGTCATTATCATAGTTTAGTAATTATCATATTTGTTTCATTTATAGCTAGGGATGTTAACCCCAAGACCAAACCCCATGTTAACACAAAATTTGAACTTTGAACTGTATTTATTTAACACGTGATACTTTAATGAATTAGGGGAGACCAACTAGGGGGCATGGGGAGCCCCCATCAAGCCGTAGGCGAGTTAAGCATACAGCAAATAGAACCTAAAAAAATTGCATTGAAAGGGTACCTTATTATCAAAATATTTAACTAAAGGAATTTTATAGGACATTTTAACATTTAAAGTATAGTATGTAAACCAAAATTAAATCTAGGAAGCACATTTTCCTGAGTCTTTAGGTCCA
Organism: Neoaliturus tenellus; assembly: GCA_030545055.2. Classification (NCBI taxonomy): domain Eukaryota; kingdom Metazoa; phylum Arthropoda; class Insecta; order Hemiptera; family Cicadellidae; genus Neoaliturus; species Neoaliturus tenellus. The sequence goes on along the minus strand of CM061534.1, from coordinate 119,221,240 downwards.
AGAACCCAAGGGACCTTAAGGGAATTAAAGTACAGAAGACCCTCTCTTAACCGACCCTCACAGGACCGGGCCTAGGTTGGATAACCTAAAAGTCCGGTTAAAGTGTGCAACTTCATAACCATGTAACATATGTTGAAATAAAAATAACAGTATTACATTTCTTATTTAATGTACATGTCAATTATATAAATAGCCTCTAGACGGGGGCACGTACACGCGGAAAAGCCGACGATAAACACGATAGTGAAGTTCCACAATATTATGAGTTTCCGGTGTGATTTATAACAGAGGTTTATTTGATCGGATACCGTTCTATTTCAATCAAATGATCAGGATGAGAACCGAATGTATATCAGTCCCCAGAAAAGGGGGTTAAACCGACCAGCTTTAATTTTCAGTGAGGATAAATAGGCCTACATCTCTTTTTTTTACCAGAGCAGAGGCAGTCAATCCGAGAGGCAGTTAAGAGAGGATTTGTTGTAATCCCTTTCACTTAAAACCACTGTCATCATTTTATGATTTGTCTATCAATCACAATTTTCATCCTTACACACTTGATGTCAAAATAAAGTATGTAATACTTCTCTACTCCACAGAGCACATTTGAGTAGAGGAAAACAGTATATGTTCTGTGGTTTAACATAACCTTCTTGGGATGAATACTTTTGGGATGAGATACTTTTGCTGGTGTTCTGTGTTGACTCTTTAATACTGTTAAAACATGAATCAATCAATTTATTTACCAATGTTAAACAAATAAGGGAATAACAAACTTTAAGGGTTTGAAGGGCCTTTCAATTTTGATGGATATTTACAAAATTACTTTAAAAATTACTTTAAAAATCACTTCACACCAAGATCTACCCAATGACACCAAAATCATTAAAATTGGTAAAAAGGACATTCCTCTCACAAAAAATTATTTCATGTATGAAATATAAATTGATTCTTCCTTTGTTATATTTCAATGTTAATCTAAAGATATGTCCATAGTAAGATAAACTTTTCAAATTTATTCAAGACATTAACTTTTTTTGTATATGAAGACACAATTTAGTTTTCTGAAGGCACAATCCATTGCAACAAACCTTATAAAAATTTGGTCGTAAATGGATTGCAAATAATGCATGTTCTTCAGCCTCAATATACTTTTCTAGATGAAGGTAAGCTGCAGATAAATTAGCATGAAGATCTGGATTGTTTGGTTCATGCAACAAACCTGAAACACACAATTTTATATTGATTTGGAAGGATTCAACTATCTGTTATTCATGAATTAATTTGACAATGTGTAGCACAGTAGATTCACATCATTCCAAATTCACAGTTATATATAAAAAAAATCTACATATTCTAAGCGTATTTTGTAATAAAAATATAAATATTTTTCTTTTTATAAAAAGCGAAAACATTTTGGGTTTATATCAAACAAAATACACGATAATCAGATGAGATTCGCTATTACATTCGTTTTCTAAGGTTGGATGACTGTTGACAAGATTCATTACAATATTTAATTGGCACTCTCGCTGCCATTTTAACACATTTTTATAACTACCAATAGCTTTCCCTTCAATCTGATCATCAATAAATGAGGATGTAATACATTCCAATCGAAAAATCAATGGGAATAAAGGATTCAATACCTTAGTTTTTTTCATAAACTCCAAATATTCAGAAATTTTGCCAAGCCAAACAGGGCTTGATCCCTATTAGTTGGAAACAAATAACCCTACTGTATTACAAAGTGGGGTTTGCAATGTAAGGTGAACAGAACAGATAGACTTAAACCATAAGTTAAGATACTAACCCTGGCTCAAAACGAAAAGCAAAATCAATTCAACAAGCTCTGGAACTTCGTTTCGGAGCCAATAAACTAAGCCAAATATAATTTGTAATGTATTATAAATTAAAGAAAAAGTGTTGTGGACTTCAGAGAACATGTTTCACAAAAATTAAAATAAATTAAAAATACTATAGCAAAAAATAAAAATTCAATGGATTGTCAAAGAGAGCTCGAGCTCAAAGATAGATTAAAAAATCAACGAATGCCCTAGGCATATTTATAAAATCAACAACTTAAGGGTCTATTGCCTAAAATTAATAATAATACGTTTCTAATTATTCTCACACCAAGATACTCAAACTATACACTCAAAATATTCTTCTAAAAGTATTACGTGTACAGTACTTGTTTAGATGATGGTTAAAGTAAACGATTAAATATGAATGCTAGGAGGTGAATTAATTTAATGAAACATAAGTGATATGAAGTTGATAGAGCAACTGACATATTTAATATCCTTAAGAGCAAATTGTATTATTTTACCAATAGGGATGGCTTGATAAAGTACAGCATTAAGTGTTACAAAACACACTGTAATCACTAAGTTGCAGCATAACTCACATAGCTATACAGAAACTTCAGGGCTAATTTTATGGGTTAAAATAAAAGTGAAGGAAGTTGTTGAATAAATTTAAACGTTAAAAATCCCACCCCAATATTCGCGAGAAGGATCAGGTTTAAAAACCGACCTATAGATGAAAAACAAGGTAAAATATCCACCAAAAGGGGTCCCTTCTCTCCCCCAAAGCAGAACATTTGTTTATCTTTCTGTGACTGCATGCAACTTAAGTAAAACCTTTCATCAAGTTAAAATTTTGTGACAAAAAAATAAGAAAATCTTACAGGATCGAGAACATCTATTCAATTTTAGGACAAACAAGACAATGGAATAGGTATAATGAAAGTATTAAAAGTTTACTGACACTGAAATGGGTGCTGAGCATCCGTCATGTTTTTTCTCATTGCCGCTTTTCTATGTTATATTAATAGGCCGTCATAGCTCAAGGACTATGATTTTTTCAACAACTCATCCTTTAAAGTTTCATATCAGTTTAACAAAAGACAAAATGAAACATTTACAAATGGGTGGCTTAATAGTACAGGATTAAAAAGAGTGCTTTGTAGGCGAATGGCCTATTCAAACGGTCTTGTTAAATAAAATATTATATAGCCTAAATTCAAATCTAATCTTCTGAAAACTTTTGCAGTGAAGTATCTGCTATGGTTCATGTTATTTTCATTTTATGATTAGGGGCTTTTGCCCCTATGAGCCAATAGTAAAAATATAAAACGGCACAATTCTGTTAATAATCTAAAAAGTAGCATTAGAAACCACATACCAGGAAAAAATTTCCTCTGTATAAGTCTTTAACGGAATGTCCCACATATTTTATTGCCATTTCAATCAACCGTGCGGTGCGCGGTGGCATCACAAGGTGGAAAACTTGGATTTTGTGTTACGTGGTTAACACCAACAACATATCCAAAAATCAAAACTACCCGACCTTTTGTACAGCAACCCTATATTTTCTTACATATTTACTGGACTAATTAGAATATCAGTCTTGTTATTTTCGACTCGCACATTGTGTGATTAAAAAAATGACTAACAGGAACCATTGCGTTAAAATTTTGAAAGTTAGAAATTATAAAACTAAAATAGGCTACACCTAAGTGGGTTTTGACAAAAATAATAGGCATGTTAAGTAAAAGTAACAAATTTGTGACTCGGTTGTTCATAATATCATACACTTATTATTTCGGCTATAAGTTTAACTTAAATACAAACTGACATGAAATGAAATGTTTCTCAAGCTACAACCTACTCCTGACAAGTAATCCAGATTTGATCACAGTACATAATAAAAAAGCTAAAGTCAGCTACTGCAAAGTGAAAAAGCTAGATGACTAAACCATGGATACAGTACCTTTTTGATAGTCTAGCACTGCTCCTTTATAATTACTCTTATTAAATTTGTCATTTCCAGAGTTCTTTAACTCTTGGGCTTTGACACGTTGTTCATTCCCAACAGCCTGGTCACCATCACCAGGTTGAGCTTCCATTTTAAACAGGTTTCATAACTGTAAAAATACACAAATACTCAAATTAACCATTTTAGTTGGCGGTCTAAAAAGCTGCTTACTTTATCAATAAATAAACTGATTAGACTTCCTACATAGAAAATTATGATTTAAAATAAAAAGGTCTTAGTCAAGTTGTTTACAATATACAGATACCTAAAAACAAACATTTCATCTACATATGGGAACACAGTGAGAAAATCTCTTTACTGCTATGGTATAGATACAGCCATAAAAGCCTGAAAGATTTATGGCTACCTGTCAAACACAGGTATTGTTCTCGATGTAATACCAATCGTTCTACGGTTGGAATTACAAGGACAAAGTGGTTAGTCACAGAATTTCATCTGTAAAAATTATTCATTCACCGATAAATAATTTTTAATGAATGTATGAATGAAAGGATTTAACGTATAGATGTAAGTAAGATATATAATGCAAGGATTTGATAAATAAAAACACAAATTGTTTTTCCATATGTAAAGTGAAAGTAGACATCATCAATTATTCAGACTGATGGCAAACTTGGGCGACTTTATGTTTTGATGGCTGGGGGTGCGAGCTCTCCAAAAGGTGGAGTAATTAGGGTAAGACACAAATCTGATTAGTTTTTTGGTTCATTGAACTTGCCAAATTGATATTTTACTTGCAAGGGAAATGATTTGAAAGAAACTGATAGTTCAGAAGTGAAAGTTTAAACTCTTTCCCATCTTAAGCTCACTTGGCAACATCTACTGCCTCGTAACTCAGACAGACAGCCTCCCAATAGGAAAGTTTGCTTAAGAAATTTAATGTAGGTCTATGATGGCAAGGTGCTAATACGTCTCTTTTTGAATGAGACAGTACTGATGTTTTATAAATTAAAGGTAATGTCTCACCTCTTTCTAAAATTGTATGTTTAATCACAATGAATTTCCGTAGGATAAATACAAATCAGCATCTAAATAATGTAAAAGCTGTAATATTGGATTGAATACAATTTAAAATTAATACCACCAATATTTTGTAATAATTTTTATATTTGTGAGACATTTCGATATCAAGGATATCTCCTCAGACATTTCACAAACTGAAAATTAGCATGTTCATCATACAAAGACAATTTTGTAAATAGGCATAGCGCTTTTTTAAGAAGGCTGGTATCAACTATTTGTAGTTTGAGTTATTATCTGCCACATTAAAAAATCGTCTAACAACAAACATAGTCTTCAATCTTTCTCATTAGGAGGATGGATGTGACGTGTGGTTTAAGCAAGGGGTGTTGAGAGGACTTTTTCAGTATGGTAGGCTACAATAAATATTGATAAATCAGTTTCACTGAGTTATAAAAATCTGGCTCACTGGCTACAGCATAAGGTCACAAAAATTGCTGGTATCACAAATTGTTAGATATAAAAAATAGCAAACTGCGTGTATTTTCACGCTTTGCAGCAGTAAAAATACACCCATCTAGCAAATGATTGAAAGGAAGATGCTGGTTCGTGCTGTGGCTTAGCGTTTGCGTAACTAAATAGGACTTGCTTTTCGCAATGACTTATACTTTCTCCACTTTCTTGTCCTCTAAGTTTTTAGTCATTGTCTTGCCTATATGTTGTTTGTGGGCTTGACAAACCAGCTATTGTAGAATTTAAATAGCCTACTATAAATAGGCCTGTGAGCACTTGATGTCTTCATCATTGTATTGTGACAATTGAAAAAAAAAAAAAAAAAAAAAAAAAAAAAAAAAAAAAACACATATACTTCACAAAAACATGTCTAGGTATACTGGGAACCATTTGAGATCTATAATGAACTTTTAGTGAACGACATTTTTAATTCGCCTGATCGCCTACAGGGACAGTGTGGTTCGTCACAGAATCCATCTAGACTGTAAAGTGGCCTACACTTAAGTCTCAATGTTTCGAATGGTGTTTGATCATTAATTAAGTCTACCTTGCATATCATAAAGTAAATCAAAAGGCCCATAAAGTTGGGTAAAACAGCAGTTTTATTTTATTTATTGATATGGAAAAGCCATTTACAATTGTGTACAAACGAATCATAACTAAATACTTATAAACTATTGTAAAGCATTTGTGTGGCTTAGTTTATAAATTCAATCAGGGGCGAACTAAGGGGGGGGGGGGGATAAAGGGGATATATCCCCCCCCAAAATGTTGGAGGATAAAAAATAAAAATATGCTCCAAAAATAATAATAATATATGTAAAATGGTTAAAATATTATTTTCATGCACCAGACTTTTATAAACAGATATAAACGCCAACTTATATAAAGAATATATATAAAGAATACACATAGGGCTGTATAGTTTGTTAGATACTTATATAAGAAAGTACCCTTTATATAAGAACTTATATAAAGAATAGGGTAATCGGGGTTTTAACTGCACCACGCATCTTGATTCTTTTTTAAGAAGACACAATATCTTTTGCCTTGATATCTGCACTGTTAAAATAATATAATACTTTTAAGTTACAACTGTATTACTTTTATTAGTTATTACTATAATTAACTCTGACTCTGTATTCTGTGTCTTATAGATAAATCGTGTATTTACCTCTTGATGAGTAATGTGTTTCAGTGTTTTTAATGAACTTTAGATTACAACTGTTTTTTGTACTTCCAAATGTAATTTATTTCCAGTCGTAATATAAAGTCAACACATTTTTCCAAGTTTAAATAATAGCCTGATCCCTTTATTTAATATTCAAAACCCATTAGTTTTGCTCAAAATTCTGGTGGAGTAGAGGTCTGCATAAAGTTAAATTAATTTTAGCTTCTGAAATTCACTAAAACTAACCATTTAGCTTCAAAAATTCCAAAATTTCCTCTCCCGGACCCGCCGTGTTCTTGGGGGGTATTCCATTTCCCCCAACCCCCCCCCCCCCCCGGTGTTACCACTCCGCAAAAATATCCCCCCCCCCCCCGAAATTGAATCCTGGGTACGCCCCTGAATTCAATTATATGCTGTGTACAATAACATGCAAGAGATACATTGGTTGTACAAATGTACAATGTACAAAATTAAAATAATTTTAAAAATAGACAAATATCGCATTGAGAGTTTAAAAACAAGCTGATTTATAAATAGATTATGAATGATATAAAAGGAAATGTTGTTCTTGATTGCAAGCAAAAATAGTATGAACACAAGTACAAAATAAATTAGGCCTAGGATAATTATCAAACCACAAGTAAACTTAAATAAATAAATAGAATTGAGAGCGAGAGCAGGCAAGTAATACAGAGAGCATTGACTCATGCATGGCCTGCATGAGTTTTGAGTCCTAAGCCTTAAATTACCAATTAGGCTACAACCTCAATTAACCGTCACTCTTTTAACGCTACTCTCTAAGTCATTGCATAAAGGTACATTTTGATACTTTTAATTAAACTTTATTATAAGGGTTCCCATACCTCCCATATTTTGAGGGAAATCAATCATTTAGTCAATTTGTTCCGCGTTCCCGAGAGAAGTCATAAAAGACGGTAATTGTTCCATATTTGGTCAAAATAAAAAATTCTCTAAGAAAAAAATTTAGTTACGATTTTAAGTTGCAAGTTACAATCTAACCTCAAAATTAAAAAAAAAAAACTTGCTTATCTTTAGTGATGGCAAAATTTCTTGAAAAATCGATTTTACGATATATCGATGTATTGAAAGAGTAAAATCGATTTCGATAAAAAATCGTGGACAAAAAATCGATGTTTTAAGAAAATCGATCTTTTATCGACGCTTTTAAATTGACTATAAGTTAAGTTATACCAGGAAGCACAGTATCTAGAAAATATTACCAACAAAATTTTTGATTAATACTATTAGTATGACAGTATTTGTAGTCAATGGTCACCCCTTTGATTATATCATTGATTTTGCAGGTAAAACCAATGATTAACTTATATATCCTCTACGCATGTAAGGAATACACTACATTATTTGGTTTGAAATAAAATAGAGTTATACAAATAAACCATTATTTGTTTATTGAGAAGATATATTAGGTCGTAGACTAAAACAAAATGATTTAAATTACTTCAAATGCTGTAAGAGCTAAATTGCGTATAACATCGCAAGACTGGAATAAACACAGTTTTTGTTTTAAGCTATAGAATTGGAACATGTATTGGAAAGCTAGAAACACAAATTCATAAGGTCAATGGAGTCGGGAATTTATACACGTTTTAACGCCATTCAAGGACTATTAAAGTATTTTATTTTACAGTAAAAATTATTTTATTATCTTTGGTTGTCGATCTTGAACAGAACCGTAACAGTCTAATCTTCGGTAACCTTCTATTTTTCAATTATATTTTAATAATAGCAAATTTTAACAAAATCAAAGGATGAACCCTATTTTTAACCGTTTTGTATAAAAAGGTATGGTAGAGTATACATATACTTTACATGATATTTTGGCCGATGATGCGAAACGAGTGTAGCAGTCATAGCAACAATCACGGCCATCTCTATTCTCAAGTAAACTCTACTAGAAATGGCCTTGCACCAAAACGATATACAGCCATAAGTTATTTGACTTTGATATCTGACTCTAATGCAACAAATTTTGTAAATTTAAAGCCAAACTAAGGTTGGGATCTTAAAATATACTGTTTTAGAGGAGTAAAAAACGCAATTCTTTGTCTTTTACCCGACCAATTTTAAAATCGATATTTTTAGTAGGAAAAATCGATCTCCAAAAAATATCGTCTTGAAAAAATCGATGTCAAAAAAATCAATGTATCGAATGGTAAAAATCGATTTTTCCGAAAAATCGATTTTATTTTGCCATCACTACTTATCTTTCAAACAAATAGTACCGGCCACTACTACAATCTAAGTGACATTAGACATTGGCCTCGGTAAATTGTCTACCGTCGTTATCATTGTAGAATAAATCTCATAACTTTTCGGGACCTTCTTGTGGTTCAAGTTTGGGGAAAACTCATCAGTCTTCACAGCGTGCGAACTGCAAACTAATCTGGGGCTTCACAAAGTCGTCACCACCACACCGTGTTGATATTCAAATTCAAAATTTCTTTATTCTATTACATGTAAATTGTTTACAAAGAACAGAGTCAGTACTACCTAAATAATACATAAACCATTAAATTGAAACACAAAATAATAAAAAAAAATACACAGTATAAAATTTAAATAAGGTTCTTACAGATTATCAAAATTGAACTGTGGAAAAAAATAAGTCCTAAATACTTTTATTGTTGTTTTTATGTATATTTATAAAATGACACATGATCCATATTTCAAGATAATTGGTAATTTTTTATTAAATTTTATAGGTGGGAGTCTTTAACTAATTATTTACAAAATCAACAAAAGAAGTGAATTAATATAGGTGAATGTTATATTTTATCACAACAGTCTCTCATTTACAGGAGCTAAAATATAAGCATTACAAATGTAAATTAGTATGATTGTGTTGTAACACATATCGTTAAATAACCCTCTTCGTTTTTAAAATGCAACTAGCCTATACCAGCCGTCACGAGAGATGTCCGTTGAGGGCGGGGCTTAGCGGCCACGTGATTTTCTGCCAACGAATAAGATTCAAGCGATGTTGCCGTACTGTCTATGCCTTTATCCTACTTGCATTAATCACCTGTTTTAAATAATTAAATTTCCATGTATAATCATTTCATGTAAAAAGACAAAAATAAAGCATTCTATGTGGCAACACGGCGCTTATTTTCTATTGGTTGCGGCTCAACGGACATCTCTCGTGGCGGGTGGTATAAATGTGAACAGTGGCAAATTTTTAAATGTCTAAAGATTTCCTTCATTTTTGCTTTTACCTACCGTATTATATCCTGGTTTGAAAATTGTTGATTGCAAGATTTGGGCAGTAAAATAAAATAAATAGTAAAAAGTGTCTTTTATATACGGCAGTATTAAGTGCCGGTGTTTTTAGCAAGGATTAAAGTTATTAATTTTTGCTTAAAATTTTAAAACCCCATAAAAGCTCATGGACAGCACTAAAATAGCATTTAAAACATTTCATATGTATTGACAAAATAATTTAAACGCATATTATCAATGAACTTTTAATTTTTAACCACTATTCCTGACTCATTATGTATAAAAAGGGTTGATTACGAAACCCTGTCTCTTATTTTCGGGTGCTTTATTTGGCAACCCTGACTGTATCAAAAAAGTATGTGCCTTTTGATTGAATGCCATGTCAATGATCATAAAGGCAAGCACTATTTTAACTACATGGATTACCCAGCCAGTTACTTTTATTTCATTGTTCCGAATATGTTAGTAAAATTACTATGGTTTAGTTCAAATATTTAAAGATTTATTTCCTTAAGTAGGTATACAATCAACATTTTAAAGTAAAATGTTTGCAACCAGTTTCTGTAGATCTGACATAAAAAAATGGAGACTCTGCTCTTTATATCAGAAGTGTCTTGAATATAAATCACTTAATTTAACCAAATTCTTTATTGAAAAATAATGTGAAAATGTGGATTTGTAAAAAAGCATTTGGAGTGTGACATGATACAGTAGTCACATCACTGTACAGGTCTTCCAGTGAAAATAAATTTTAATGAGTTTTGTGGCAAACTTAAAGCTGTTTGTTTAATGCATCTGTCTTCTTTGAGCACGAATGTTCTGGTATATGGAGATTTTAATGTCAATGTGATAACTTCCGTCATGTGAAGAAAGTCGCTTTCAGTAACCTAATAAGTCAGCATAGGAGTCAGTCCAGGACTTCATAAGTGGTGGTGCCAAACGAGAAGAATTGAATCTTTATATATTTTGATCAAGCTTTTCCAAAAACATTAATTACTATTAAAAATAGAAAAAATATGTGGGATACCAGATGAATTAAAAGTTAAACATAAAAATATAATTCAGTTAACAACAAAATATCGAAATAATAAAAATGATGACTTAAAGATGTTTTTAGAAAGAGAAAATAAAATTTATAGGTCTGAGCTAAACCAAGCAAAAAATAATTATTTTCAAAATAGAATTTCTAACTCATCAAATATTCAAAGAACTGTTTGGAACATAATAGATTCTGAAGTGGGAGAAAAAGAAATGAAACCGTTTAATAATATGACTCTGACAATAGGAGATGAAAAGATAACAGACCCAGAGTTAATTTCTAATATGTTAAATGATTACTTTGTCAATGTAGTAAACGATTTGAATATTAATAATGATAACATTATTGCAGAAGTAGATGTTGATGATAATTTAGAAAGCAATGTGTTTATAAGACCACAGTTTAGGTTTAAGCCAATAGATGAGCGGGAGGTAGAAAAAATAATAGACTCATTGAAAAATAAAAATTCAAGTGGTTTTGATGAAATTCCGATGAAAGTGATTAAGGCAGTAAAAAAAGTTTTTAGTAGAGTTCTCTCCCATTTAATAAATTCGTCATTTGTCACGGGCATTTTCCAAACCAGTTAAAACACGCACAAATAATACCCTTACTTAAGAAAAAAGATCAGGAAAGTATTACTAACTTCCATCGTATATCAGTGCTGCCATCTTTATCCAAAGTATATGAAAAGGCAGTTTACTTACAACTATCAGAATTTTTAGAGACATTCAATTTATTAGATGATAACCAACATGGGTTTAGGCAAGGAAAATCAGTTGTAAGTGCTGCTGTTTCTTTCATTGAATCTATAATTGACTCTGTAGACAAAGGAAAACATACAGCTGGCATATTTATGGACCTTTCCAAGGCTTTTGAGAGTGTCAACCATTCAAAATTAGTAGAAAAACTTAAAGTCCTTGGAGTAAGCATAAAAGCTCTAAACTGGTTCAACTCCTATCTTACCAATAGATTTCAGCATGTGGAAATTTCTCATTTAACAAAATATAACAAATTAATTAAAATATCTTCTAGTTAAAAGCAACTTAGATTTGGAGTACCTCAAGGGTCAATTTTAGGACCATTGCTTTTTTTGTGTTACCTGAAGGGTATAGATGATGCATTGGTAAATAAAGTAAATAATAAACTCTGCCTTTATGCAGATGATTCTAATTTGTTAATATCGTCAAACTCTCCTGAAGAAACCGAAATAAGCGCTTTCATTGAATTGGAAAGTATTGGAAACTATTTACTTAATCAAAATTTAATTGTGAATTCTGAGAAATGTAAATTTATGACTTTTAAGACAGCACAGAATAGACTAAGAGTTCCAATAATAATATATGACTCATACCACGTTGAACACGAACATAATACAAACTTTTTAGGTTTGACAATGGATCAGCATCTGAATTGGATGATCATGTTCACAAAATTTTAGGAAAGATTAACTCGGGGATTTATGCTTTATCAAAAATGTCATTTTACTGTGATTTAAAAACTTTAAAAATATTTACTTTGCCCATATTCACTCCCACATTTCCTTTTGCATTGCCCTGTATGGTTCTACAAAAAAGATAAATATGGATGGTATCTTGAAATTACAAAAAAGAGCCATTCGAATTATGCTTAAATTAAAACATGACGAGTCAGCCAAGGAACATTTTAAAAATCTACAAATTTTTACAGTTTATGCACAGTACATATTTGAGTGTATTGTCCTTGTAAAAACATCAAAACCAATTGAAATGAAGCCCAATACTCACACATATAATACAAGACAAAGGTATGAAATAATTCAGCCTCATAGGTTAAAGTTTTTTTAGAAAAAACCAACCTATGCAGGACACACATTTTTAAAATCCCCAAGGAAATTAAAAATGAAACTAATTTTAGAAAATTTAAAAAAATTATTAAAATCGTACTTATTAAATGGATCATTTTATTCATTAGAAGAATTTTCTACCTCCCAAACAAATAAATAATTGTCACATTTACATGTTTTTGTTTTGTTATAACTTTTTGCTATTCAATTTGTATGAAGTGTTAATTTTATTTTATTTTTGTTACTTGTGACACTATTTCTTGTACCATGAATGTACATGCGATGAATAAAGATTATTATGACTATGACTATGACTATAAATGTCACTGCATTGTCTATGGTTTCCCTAACGCCCATGTTGACCCATTAAACCTTTTGAGAGCATGAAAGCCAGAAAGCCCAAATCCGAACTCACTGAAATCTTGGAGCCTTGTTAGCAAAACAAAAGTGAGCGATGTGGTTAGAGGCCTCAAGAGTACAATTAGTCGTGACTTCTATGGATGGTCATTGAAACTCCGTAAGGAATTAATCAACCTCATTTTGACACCTCTTACCTTTGCTATCAACAACTGCCTTTGTTACAGAATATTTCCGGCCTCAATGAAAATCTCTAGAACAGTCCCTATATATAAGAAGGTTGTTCCTTCCAGTCTTGGCAGCTCTATAGGCCAATCTCCTTAGTGCCAATGCTCGGTAAGGTCCTAGAAATTTTAATAAAGGAACAAATCTGTGGCTATTATGAGTTTGTATTATTAATGGTCTGTTTAGTGACAGCCAACATGGCTTCAGGAAAGGACGATCAACAACAGGAGCGGTGTCGGAAATTGCTGTGGAAATTGCAAATGCATTTGAAAATAGGGAATCAGTGGTCCTAACATTGTGTGATTTAAGTCGTGCATTTGAATGTGTCCCTCACAAGATCCTTCTTGATTACATGCAGCATATGGTGTAGGTGAGAAAACCCTCTCAACCCTTAAGGACCATCTGAGGGATAGCAAGTTGTAGACATAAAAGTGACAAAATCTGCAAGCCTACATGTGCAGCACGGCGTACCTCAGCGATCTGTGATTGGGCCACTCCTCTTCCTGATTGCCATCAATGACCTTGGGTGGGAAAGCAACATCGTTCTCTTCGCTGACAATACCACCTGATATTCAAGAGGATTGTCCCCAGACTTAGTGAGATTGGAAGCTGAGTGAAATCTTAAGGGGGTCTTAGTGGGGAGGTTTGGTCCCAAGTAAATAAACTGCAGCTTAATGAGGCCTAGACCAACGAGATGACATGTACTCTAGTGCGTACTCCAGAAATTGTTGATAGTGTAAAGCTTCTAGGTTTTTATTTTGATTCTAAAATCAACTGGAGTACCCATGTCAACCAAATCTGCATCAGACTTGCCAGGATGATGATTCTGCTACGAAGACTGAAGAATGTGTCACCGAATCATACCTTGTCCTGGTGTGTCTACCATGCCATGTTTCACTGCCACATTTCCTATAGCATCCATCTATGGGGACACGCCCCCAGGAACACTTGAAGTCCTCAAGCTTCAAAAAAAGGCGATTAGGATAATCACCAGCAATCGAGATCGAGATCACTGTAAGCCACTCTTTGAACACCTAAACATTATGGCCACCTAAATTAACTACATCTTTGCTTATATGGTGCAAGTGAAACTCCAGGAGCATGGCTGCGAAATCAGGGCAGATATCCACACCCATAACACCAGGGGTCGTGACCAAATTGATGAACCTTGCACGAGACTGACTAGAAACCGAGACTCCTACCCTCTGGCAGCCATTTTGTTTTTTAACCGACTAAAATGTTCTGTGAAGGCTCTTGATAACAGTAAGTTTCAAGGCATAGTGGGGGCGTTATTCAAGAAAAAACCATTCTATACTATTGACGAATTCTTGGAAGACAACCTAAATCTTTTAGGTCCAGGTTATGGTACAGTATGAATAGTGTGCCGCCATCTAATAGTTTTAAGTTACCGTAATCCCATATGTTTGTTTTGTGTGAAAAAGTATGTTTTAAAACCAAATGACGGTCTATTCCAATCCAATTATAGTCAATGACAAAGAAGATGGTGATAAGGTAAAAATAAGTTTAAGTTACTTACAAGTGATTTCCATTTGGAGGTACATACTTTAATACTTTATTTGAAACCAATGCATTAAAACTAAGCTACAGCCTATCATATTATAAATGATGTAACTTGAAAATAAGCAGTTAATGGGTAAAGCTGGGTTTGTTCAGACCAACTTAAGTACCGTATGGTTCTGAGGTCGGCATCATTGAACTCAAGGCCGGTTAAACTGGTACCGGTAAGTTAATACAGGTTTAGAGAAAGAGCCAACTTTCATGGTACGGATGAAACTTGGGAGGGGCAGGTTCCAGAGATCTTCAGCTGGCAGACAATTAAAAAAAAAAAAATGAGGCAGGATAACTTCTTAGATTTCTTAAACCTTACTCTAGGTACGGTACCGGTACAAACAGTTTACCACGGGACCTGGTGTCATGAAAACGTACTTCATCTACAGCTAAATAAAACATCGATGTCAAGACTAGAGGATCACTTGACGACAGGTATTTAAACCTATTTAGTTCATCCAGTGATCCAGAGGCTAACCATTATAAATAAAACAGTTTCAGTTCCATTTCACAGAGATTAAACACTGCAAAATGCACAAATTAGGTCTAGGTAGGGAATATACTGTTAGGATCCTAGGTGCTCAATACAGAGATCTAACCAGTCAACATTTCAAATGGCCCCAAACTGCCTTTTTGTGCAGATATTCTTAGTAATTCTTAATAGCTATTAAAAAAACAACGGAACTCTGCACCAGTTCTTAGTAGCTATAAAAAAACCATGAAACTCTGCACCAGTGCCAGGAACGGATACCGTGAAAGTCTTTAATACCGGTACCTTTATTGAAATGGCGACCTAACTCAATAGGTAGTTTAAAGCCAAGTATGAATGAGAGATGAGTGTAGGATGATTGTGGCGCGATCTTGTAGTCTTGTTACTGACTAAGGTCGATATTCACCTTAGACAGGACTGTTAATTCATAGCCCAACAGCCAATGGTATCTAGCGACCTACAGTTTAACGTGGGATCCAAACCACAATTTTGACCTCCCATTTACAAATTGGTCTAGTTATGACGATGGTCTTAAAGTATGAACTAGTATTCACTAGTGCAGAAGTTAATCCCCACCAGGGAATATCGCATCCACAAGCCATCGCTTAGGCCTATAACTAATCCACAATTCGTGACATCCAATTAGCGGGATTACAGACGTCGCCACCGTCCCAGTCTGAACCGTCTGTCACTCCGGTTCTTCTTTCCACCTCTATCTCCCCCCCCCCCCCCCACCTTTCACTTTTGTTCAACATTTATACTAAGCCTACAAGTGGGTCCACAGAGTTCACTGTCTAGGCCTACTTATAGAGAGACAGAAATAAGCCCTAAGTTTAAAAGTGGACCTAGACCTATGGTAAAACCTAAGTCAGGTATTGTAGGCCTACTTGAGATTTTTGTCAAGGGGTCTAGGAATAAATGGGCTATGTGAATTAGCATAATTAATTTAGGCTAGGCCTATTTGTGTTCATGTGAAATATTGGACTTATGTTCAAATTGTTCACTACAAACATATTTAAAGATGATTAAGTAATATTAAAGCTATCGGCCTGACCTAGGATATAAGGTTGACAGAGTCAAGGCAGGCAGGGTCAAAATGTTAACCTACATTTTAAGTCCACTTACAATTAGGCCTACTGTCTAAACATATGGTACCCGTACCTTGAATCAGTACGTCGATAGAAAATGAATGAACAAATAAACGTTCCTCTAAACCATTAAATAAAGTATAATCCAGCACCACTGACTTATGAATGAGAAAATTCTTAAGGCTTTATCTTGTGATGAAAGTTGAAGTTGAAAACAATACAATACAGACAATGGTGAAACTGAATATTACTACCGCCTAGCGGGTCCCTAAGAAGGAAATGTAGGCAAAGGTTTGGGAGAGGAGTGGCAGTGCAAGCAAGGTAGTGGCAGTCGCCAGTGCTCCCAACCATGTACAGCACAGCTGTTCCAACTGGCGCTTACAAGACGTTTAGAATATTTTCGGTTGCCAACCGATCTAATTTATTTAATTAGTATAATATAATTAAGAAAGGTATGGATAAACCGTGACAAACGAATGATACCTTATACTATTATTTTAGGGATTGACGGAATGTTTTTTTTTTTTTTTTTTTTTGGTTCGGGACGAGATTGCTTGTCTGGAAGCTATAAGAAATCTTCGTTTAGACTTTTATCTGAGTGTTGTAAGCAGACAAATTATTGTTAAATATCAACTGGGGCCCGTTTCATAATAATCTACTAGTTACAAGTTACAAGTTGTAACTTGTAATTTCCATAAGATTTGCATTAGGCGATCAGCTGATTTACTAATAATATTAGTTTGTAGTTTATTATGAAATGGGCCCCTGGTTCTGTGTCCAAGTTGCTCCACTTTGTATAAAGTTACAATGAACGTCCCCTTGTTGAAAAGCACAGTATCTAGAATATATATAGGCAAATCTACATTCTACATTCTACATTTCTTCTACATCTACATCTACATTCTAGGATTTCTTGTTGAAAAGTTTTAAAATATCTAATTTTTATATGGGTTATGAATTCTACCATGAGATCAGGGAAAAGTATAAATTTTCTTGTAACCCAAGAAATTTAAATTAAATCACGAAACAATACATATAAAGAAAAAATTTGGTTCATTTCAAATTTTATGCAAGTTTTATTTAATTAAACGTTTGGTATGAAGAATTTATATATATATATATATATATATACATAAAAAGTATAGATTAAAACAATTGGGAAAATTGTAAAGAAAGCAAAACTGTATCTACTACATATTTTGTCAAATGCCACTCACTCACATATCAGAGTACCTATCTCCAAAAGACCTCAAGGGAACCTGTCCCTTGTCCCGTAGCGGAGCCCTTTTTGGGTGTACGCTACCTCCGTAGGGTTACCTTTAGATTTAAGGCCGCTTTTACACTTAGGACAGGATTGTAGTTTTAGCCCCTCGAAGCCTTGGGTAATTCGAACTGAATAAACAATGTCAGTCAAAATTTATCGAAGAAAAAGGAGACATCGAGTTAATTTATTCAGGAATACAAGGTAGCGGAATGGCGATGATGAAAGGAGCCTGAATCAGATTGATTGATTAAAATTGCACCCTGAGCCATTACCTGCCACGCAAACCAAATTTACGGACTTAGAAATTAATACCGAGACGACCCTTGGAACGATCCCGGCTGCGATTGAGCTACCGAGCAATGTAAATAAAATCGTTTTACGGATTGAGGTTAAACACCCCGAAAAATAGACCTCACAATATACCGGGTGTTCATAAAGTCTTACCCTGATTTGATAGCTTTGCTGTACAGAAACCATATTAGAGCCACGCGCAACTTTACATTGCTTCTTTGAAGAGAATTTAATCTAGTTTTTTTTTTTTTTTTCATATTAAATTGGTAACACCTTTGTTTAGCTGTTTGACGACAATGCATTTTTTTTTAAATTCGGTACAAAAGCAAATCAGAAATGGTTATCCTCCAGAAGAAGTAACAGTGTGTCCTATGGTTCAATGAAACCCAGTCCCCCATTACCGGTACTGTCTAAAGACTTTATGTGCGAACGTTCAGAACACCTGCACCTGATGTAAAGAGTATCGAGAGGTGGTATCCATATTTTTGTGACAGGGGCAGTGTGTGTGACAAGAAACGAACTTGACGCCCGTGCATTACTGAAGTCACTGTGGATTGGCAGTGATGGCCCGACTGAATCGCCTCCTCGGTCACCAGACTTTACTCCTCTGGACTTTTTTATGTGAGGGTTTGTCAAAGACGTAGTGTGTTCTACCCCAGTTCTTGATTTAGAGTCACTAAGAGAGAGAATAAGAAATGCAGTGCAGTCTGATACTCATTAAATGTTAATAAAAATATGGGAAAATAGAAAAAGTCGCCTAGATTATTTACAGGCAACCCAAGGCGACACAAAGAATTTTATTGAGTTTGAATACATGTAAATAAAACTTGAGAAATCACTTGTTAAAACTGTAAATAAAACATTATTCTACCATCATTTGTTTTCATGCTATTCGATTTCTTTATCAGGGCAAGACTTTATGAACACCGGGTATATATATATTCTCTGGGCACCTAACAACGAAAAAGTAACATGGTCCCGGGCTTAAGTCTTACCATGAGACCTAGCTTATTCCCTATGAGAAATTCGCTAAAGGTTATGGAGTATAAGCCAATGATGAATAAATCAATAAAGAACAATGTAAATTTAAAGTTATGAACCTCAAAATCTAATAAATTTATTTGTTTCATTTGGAAAATGTATTTAAAGGGGTTTAAAGTTTTTAGTTAAAAAATTATATTAAATTATAAATAGGATGCTTTTAACGTTATGAAACAGTAATTGTATTAAAAAATGATTTGCTTAACAATATACTTTTGTACTTTACACTTGAATGGAAAGTCACACAACTTTGGTTGACGTTTATTTCATTTGTGAGTACTAGACGAATCAAATGAGACATCCCTCAGTTTTCTAGGAAAGTTTTTTTTTTTAGAAAGTAGCAATTGGTACAAGGAGAAAACAAATCTCTCTCTTGAATAAATTACTGAAGGATGTTGAACGATAGATAAGCTGAACGATAGATCGTTTCCGGCAGCGCCGTTGTTTTTGTGCCATAGCTCGATCGCCAGCCGCCGGAAGTAAACATCTATTGTTCGGCAGTTCCCGTCCATATGAATTCCCGAGTAAAAAAATCCCGCCCGATGATCAGGACAATTTTGCTCAAAACTTTCCCAAAATTTCGGGATCCGACCATCCCTAATTATTTTGTACTAGTTTATTGTTTCTATGTAAGGAATCTAACAGTTAGTTGATTTTGTTTTCATTGTTACTAGAAATTATAATTTCTAAATAATATCGGTAGATAGTTATGAGCGATGGCTTGTGGATGCGACATTCCCTGGTGGGGATTAACGTCCGCACTAGTGAATACTAGTTCATCCATAAGTACCATCCTCATAATTAGACCAATTCGTATATGGGAGGTTGAAATTGTGGTTCGGATCCCACGTTAAACTGTAGGTCCCTAGATACCATTGGCTCTTGGGCTATGAATTAACAGTCCTGTCTAAGGAGAATGTCGGCCTTAGTCAGTAACAAGACTACAAGATCGCGCCACAATCATCCTACACTCATCCCTCATTCATACTTGGCTTTAAACTACCTATTGAGTTAGGTCGCCATTTCAATAAAGGTATTAAAGGTATTAAAGGTAAGATACACATTAGCCTACATGACCAAGATGTTGAATAATTTAACTTTAACACAAATAACTGGGTTGAAATATGACAAGGAGTATTTGACATCCTATTTAATATTATAAAGATTATGTTTTTGTTTATTAAAAAATGCATTAATTGATTGCTAAAATAGGAAAACATATTTCGTGTGGTGTACTACACAATTTAATCCATAAGTCATCTATCTTCTATCTTCTTATTTCTATAAGGGTTTCGTCTCTTACATCCTATTTCCCTCGATCTACTAAACCGATTTTTAAGATTGAAGTGTCATTTTAATGAAGGCATATAATTTAGCGTGTGAGCGAATGTAATGATTAAAAAGGGCATTTCGTTTCGGCCTTCACCCCCTACCCATTAATTTATTTCTAGAAATCACTTTTAAATGTTGACCAAATTTTATTATATGATTTGTAAATGTGAATTGTAACTTAACAGCTGATTACCTTCAGATAAATTTTAAAGTCAAATTGTAAACAAAAATAGATTTCTGTCACTGCACAAATCAAAACAAATATTGTTAAAACAGTTAATTTTTGTTTCTTTATAAAATGTTCTTTTTGATAGTTTAATGGTTATTCAAATTTTACTGTAGGTGGGTTTTTATAAACATATATAAATAAAATATTCCAAAATACACAATTTGCACTTTGCACACGGGGCCGATAGTAAGTTTAAATAAATGCAAACATCATCTATCTACGAAAAGCAAACTCTCTTTATACAGTGACAAAAATTTTATTTAATCATATCAGCTGTCAACAATTTATATCTCCCCTCTAAAAATAACTGCAAACCGAATCAATACGTTCTTTCATTTGTTAAAATTGTAAACAAAAATAGATTTCTGTCACTGCACAAATCAAAACAAATATTGTTAAAACAGTTAATTTTTTGTTTCTTTATAAAAATGTTCTTTTTGATAGTTTAATGGTTATTCAAATTTTACTGTAGGTGGGTTTTTACAAACATATATAAATAAAATATTCCAAAATACACAATTTGCACTTTGCACACGGGGCCGATAGTAAGTTTAAATAAATGCAAACATCATCTATCTAAGAAAAGCAAACTCTCTTTATACAGTGACAAAAATTTTATTTAATCATATCAGCTGTCAACAATTTATATCTCCCCTCTAAAAATAACTGCAAACCGAATCAATACGTTCTTTCATTGTTATCATCTGTCAATGATGGTAGAATTGGAGTTGTCTGCTTTGTTTACTAAATTTATTGTGTAAATCAGAAGTGATATGAAATATTTTTGTAGGACCTGGATCACCTGGAGAAGTAAACAAATGAACAAAATAACGTCTAGATTGGTCTTTTTTTTATTATTATTATGGCTCGAGCATCAACCCAAGAAGCCATCAAACATTACAAGTTCTAACAGAACAAACACTTACAAAGAACAAAAACACATACAAAAGAAAGTCATTGTAAATAGCACATTAAATCTACACTTGCATTTCCACTATAAATTTAGAACTTTTGAATATTAAATTTTCTTTGAATTTGGAATAAAAAATCAACTATATGAGGCCAAAAAACATGTCTCTCAACATTTAGAATCACTCTTAAATCTGCAGGAACTGGTAATTTTGCTTTATTGTACATCTGTAATAAATAAGCCCTCTCTTCAGAAAAATGAGGGCAGTCCATGACAATATGTTGAATCGTTTCCAATACATCTTGATCACAAAAACGACACTGCGGAGATTCAATCCTTTTAATTTGGAACAACTTAGAGGCTGTAAATACATGACCAAATCGTAAACGGCACATCAAGGAAGTTTGGTAGCTGTTCATATGAATGAGGTAAAACCAGGGAAATTTTGATGGTACGCTTTGAACAAATTTGTACCAAGCCCCTTTATTACATTGGTCAAAATCAGTTTCGGATATTTTAAGGATGTTTTTCTTAATTACGTAGACAAAGTCCGATTTTAGGATACAGCATCTTTTAACTTCAGACAGCGTATAATTAGTAGTGGCTTCTTTGGCAATTTTATCAACTCTTTCATTTCCCAAAATCCCGATATGTCCTGGAATCCACTGTAATATAATTTCTTTAGAGTTTTTCAAGGCAATCAATCTTTCAATAATACTTAAAACCAAAAATTCGTCAGATTTTCCTTGAAGGGCATTCAATATAATTTGTATAGAGGATTTTGAATCAGTCAGAATTATAAATTTAGTACTTGCACATTCTGAAATGTAATTTAGAGCCTCGAAAATTGCATATAATTCCGCCGACATGTTAGATGCATAATATGGAAGACGAAAACTTAAGGACAGATTGATTTTCGAAACAAAAACTCCAGAACCAACCCCTGAACAATTTTTCGCTCTGTCTGTGAAAATTGGAGAGTATGATTTTGCCAATGAATCTTGAATAATTCTTAGAGACATCTGCTTTAAAACTAATAGATTGGTCTAAATAAGGGCTAAATTTCATTTTACGAGAAGTTACAAGGCGTTTTCTAAGGGATTCCATATTTTTCTTATCATCTAGGGGCCATAAGAAATCCATTGACACCAAAATGGCCATAATCTGTTCGGTAGTTTTCCCTCTAGACCCTTAATTGCACTCTTTTACTAATATAAATATATATATATATATATATATATATATATATATATATATATATATATATATATATATATATATATAAGATTGATAATTATAAGTGATGCTTTTGGATGCGATATTCTCTGGTGAGGATTAACGTCCGCATTAGTGAATACTAGTTCATCCATAAAGATCATCCTCATAATTATAGACCAATTCGTATATGTGAGGTCAAATTGTGGTCGTGTAGGTCCCTAGATATTATTGGCTGTTAGGCTATTAATTAACAGTCCTGTCTAAGGAGAACGTCGGCCTTAGTCAGTACCGGTAACAAGACTACAAGATCGCGCCACAATCATCTTACACTCATCTCTCATTCATATTCAGGTTAAAATACCCACTATGTGAGGTCCCTGTCTCAAGATAGTGATATAGTGATAGTGATATACCGTTAAAAACGTTACAATAAGGGGAAAATGTTCCCAATATTCTATAACATGTACGCAATCAATTATAATAGACACGTTATCAATTGCATTGACAACGTTGCAATTGCGCCTAAACAAGGCCAACTACACTACAGGGTGTGTAGTTGGCCTTGCTTTAAACATCTGTCCGGTAAACGGTTGGCAGCACTGGTGGCACTACCCCCCACTCCTCACCCACACCTTTGCCTATACTTCCTACTTAAGTACCTGCGAGGCGCTAGTTTTATTCAATCAAGTCAAGTCAAGGTTCTTGACGTGAAGGAAGGATCGAATGAAGCAGACTAGTATAGACTAGACAGTAGAATGGAAACATTGCCTATGGATACTAAGGATCCATATAGTAAATGGTGGAACACTTGAACAGCAAACGGAACGGGAATGACCGAAAGAGTAAATCTTGAGCAAGACTAATATATAAATTGGCTAATTTCAGCCATTGTGAGCAAAACGTGTGTACTCCAATTATTTAAGTCATCTTCACCATTGTTCTGGTAGCCCATTGTTGCGCAATCGGCAATGTTAACCATACGGCTGTTAATATATACTAGTATACGTGTTGCTCGAAATCGAGCAACTTATTCAAATACAGTACAAATGTTACTTTAGCTCTAAATCAATGACATCCGACCAATCCAATAATGTGAATATCTTCAATCGCCAATAACTACATGTATTTACAGCTGATTATTAACAGATGTTTCAAATGCTTTATTCAGTCCCAATGTTATTTAAATGGGAAATTTTGAGATTTCAATGGTGGATAGCGCCTTTATTTTTTCAGACCGATTCTCGTCAATTTTTGGCGGAAACAACTACAGACCAAGCCCTATCCAACGAAACCAAGTATCAAGTATCAAAAACTTGAAAATCTGTTGAAAATTGTAGGAGGAGTTCTCAAGACAAAAAAGTTTAGCGTATTAAATAAGTATAGATGTGACTGGGACGGTGACGGTGGCGACGTCCTGTAATCTAGCTACTTGGAGGTCACGATTGTGGATAGTTATAAGCGATGGCTTGTGTATGCTATGTTCCCTGGTGGGGATTAACGTTCACACTAGTGAGCATTAGTTCGTCCTCATAATTAGACCAATTCGTAGATGTGAGGTTAAAATTGTGGTTCGGATCCCACACTGAGAAAAATCGTAACCCCAGATTGCATGTAAATGTTGATTCCCCAAGTTTTTTGTTGTTACCCCTGTGCGGCTGTAGCGGACAGCTAGATGTTGTGGGGGCCTACAGTACAGAACATATTTGGCTAGGCTTCACCCCTAAACATGGCTAGTTTAAACAGTTTAGTCCAACTTACTGTGGTTACCTACAGAGAAATGGGGGTCCCACTAACCAGACTGGGTTGAGCAGATTAGTGACGTCACGGATGTGAGCTTTGGTAAGACCAGGCTGTTGTGGATGACCGCATGATGGAGAGACGTAACGCCCGATAAGGCTAGGGTGCGCAGCTAACCCCCGCCAAGGATGTGGTAGGCACAGGATGAAAAGATTCCCGTGTTTGACAGGTGACGGCGCATGCGCATTTACGTAGCTTTATTACTCACATAATTTACTAATATCAACAGTCCGTCTTGAATCGCGGTTGCACAATGTTGGTTTCTGACGTTATATATATTGTGTTGTTTTATAATTTAAGTGTATGAAGAAACAAGTAACCTTGTGAGGAATGGGATCTCTTCTAGAGGTAGGATAACCTGGTTGTGTTAAAATAATAATTGTAGGCTTAATAATCGCTGCCACTATAAAGTTAAGAGTAAATGGAATGTCTAACCTTTAAATACTATGTATTTACTTTAGTACTTACAGAAGCTTTTGGTTCATAAATCCCTTTGGGACTTTTAATTGGTGATACTGAACTGGAACTTAAACCAATTGTGGACGTCAGAAACAAAAAGTTAATATTGTATAAAAATGTTTAAGTTAATTAGGATTATGGATGCGTTTGGTCATGGTATCGATAGAAAAATATCTCTCCTAGTAACTATGAGGCAATATACAGTTTGTTAAAATATGACTTCTTCCGTTGTGCATTAACTAAAATGATTTAAACAAGATTTGACTCTCGCTGTTTCACCAGAGAGCTAATGTAAAATTGCTGTTTACATGTTTTTCTTGTATAAATAAACATAACACTGTTTTTCTAATCGTATTTTTTTCTTTGTGGCTAGGCTTAGTGGAAAATCAAAATTTTTAGTGATATACTTTTTATTGTATCCCCCCTGTCAGAAAATACACCCGTCGCAGAAAACCTGCGTAGATACTCAGCAAATTTAAATTATATCATATTCATCTTTAGTACTTTTATCTAGTGGTGAACATCACTGTTGCAAATAAAAATATTAACATTTTAAGTTAGACATGCAGATGCATATGTCATCTGACAATAGCAGGTACAGACACTACATACATTTATTTTCTACTAGCTGTTTCCCGTCACGGCTTCGCCCGTGATTGAATTTATTTTTTAGGTAATAAAATCTTTAAAAGAGCAACAAAATCTTCTTCCTTAAGAATGACATTGAAACAACAAATTACTGTGTGTTGAGCTCTGAAGGAATTTTGCAAAACATTTTCTTAATGAGACTAAAAAAGAACAACCATGTCAAATTTCAACCCCGTAAGCCCTACAGTCATTTCAAAATCATGTAGGACGGAGCCCTAAAGAACATAAAAAACTATATTTCTAAAACTGTTTCTTAGTAAACACCTATTAGCAAAACGGAACATAAACGTTAAATTTCAACACCGTAGGATTTATGGTAATTTTGAGGATTTGTGGGGGAAGCCCCTGGAATAATTTTGAAGTCCTATGGGGCGTAGCCCTAAAGGACTTCGAAAACTATATTTGCAAAACCGTTTCTAAGTGAGCACCTATTTGCAAAACGGAGCATCCACATTAGATTTTAATCCCTTAGCATATATGGTGATTTTGATGTTCTGTGTGGTGGAGCCCTAAAGTAAATTTGCTAAATTCTTTCTTAGTGAGCAACTATGAGCAAAGAGGAACTTCCATGTCAACTTTCAACCCCGCGGGCCCAGAGTAGTTTTCAAGACTTGTGGGACGGAGCCCTAAAGAATTTCAAAATATATATTTGAAAAACCTTATTCTTAATGAGAAACCTACCTATGAGCTAAGGGGAACGTCCATGTCAAATTTCAACCTCGGAGGCCCTCAAATGTTTTTGAAGTCCTGTTGGGCAGAGCCCTAAAGAACTTCGAAAACTATATTTTCAAAAAAGTTTCTTGGTAAGCACCCATGAGCAAAGAGGAATGTCCATGTCAAATTTCAACCCCGTGAAGGCCCTAATGTAATTCTTAAATCCAGTGGGGTAGAGCCCTAAAGTGCTTTAAAAACTATATTTGCAAACCCTTTTCTTAGTGAGTACCCATGAGCAAAGGGAATCCTCCATCATATTTCAACCCCGTGGGCCCTAGAGTATTTGAAAGTCCAGTGAGTTGCAGACCTTAAGGGCTTCAAAACTATATTTGCAAAACGTTTCTTAGATTAGATAGATAGTACCTTATGAGCTAAGAGAATCGTCCTTGTCAAATTTCAACACGTAGGCTATACATTAATTGTCAGCTTCTTTGAGGTAGAGCCCGGAACAATTTCGAAAACCATAATGGTAAAACAGCTTCTTAGTGAGCACCCATGAGCAAAGAGGGACGTGAAAGTCAAAATTTCAACCCCGCGAATGTCCTAAAGTAAATCCAGCGTGGCGGAGCCTTAAGTGCTTCAAAACCTATATTTGCAAAACCATTTGTTAGTACCTATGAACGTTAAAAAGGCCTAGTAATAAAATACGAAATAAAGTAAACTGCTCTTAATACAACCAAAGTACACCAGACTAAAAGTAATAGGGTAATACGAGTAGTACATCACTATAGGTGTACATAGTCAATGACTATAGTCTTGAGAATGTCAAACATAAATAAACATTATATCTGGTTACTTCTATGCTTATAAGCATTTTCTTGAATGCATCATCATGTGGAAGATGTAAACAAACCTAATTAAATTTCCATAATCATATGTTAGATTACAAAAATGTTGCTTCCATAAGAATAACATGGTAACTTTGAGGACGTCTAGGGCGTAGACCTTTGTGAATATTAATATGAAAATAGTCAGACTTTCCTATTTTGAGCCTAAAGAATGAGTATACCAAATTTCAGTACTCTAGCTAGTCGGGAAGTTGGATAATTAGTGATGAGTGAGTCAGTGAGTGAGTGAGTGAGTGAGTGAGGGCTTTGCCTTTTATATATTTAGATTAGAATGCTTGGGATTTAGTTTGTAGGTTTGTTGCCATGGGGGTGGTAGGAAAATATAAGTTACTCCCCCACATACTGAAGGTAAATTGAAAATTGTTTAAAATCTGGTAAAAAGTAAGCGGTATACCATGCTAGATGATTGTTAACTCTCTTGCGAAACTCCATGGGGATATTTCTTGGATTAAAATAAAAAGAAAAGTATTTATGAACATATGTCCTAAAATGCTTCGTAAGGTACCAACCGACATTTTGTTTTTATACTAAATAATTTTTATTTACGTAACGGATCATTGTATTAAGTTCATATTTGGCTTTAACGTTTATCACAGCAATGTTCATTTTCAGGAAAAATATTATTATAAATGTTTTTAGATTAGCGGCCAGCCTAAAATGTTTAAATATAGGAGATTTAGTTAAAAACTACGGACTGTGAAATATTCACATTAACACCTGATAACATGATTAAACTTTACAATAACAACATTCAGCAGGAAAAAATTCTGGTGGTGGACTCAAGAAATAAAGTGCCCACCTCCTTAAAGGGTGTAATTTGCAGGCCGTAGGATTTTTTGTTGGTTACCCCTAGATTGGTCTAGTGTCATGACTTTAGGCACTAGACTGTACTTGGCGATCCACCAGCTAGAGAGGGTCGCGCGCTATCCGCGGACGTCGGGGCCCACCAGCTGGCCTGGATCAGACACCAGACTGTACTTGGCGATCCACCAGCTAGAGAGGATCGCGCGCTATCCGTGGACGTCGGGGCCCACCAGCTGGCCTGGATCAGGCACTAGACTGTACTTGGCGATCCACCAGCTAGAGAGGATCGCGCGCTATCCGTGGACGTCGCGTCGGGGCCCACCAGCTGGCCTGGATCAGACACCAGACTGTACTTGGCGATCCACCAGCTAGAGAGGATCGCGCGCTATCCGTGGACGTCGGGGCCCACCAGCTGGCCTGGATCAGAAACCAGACTGTACTTGGCGATCCACCAGCTAGAGAGGATCGCGCGCTATCCGTGGACGTCGGGGCCCACCAGCTGGCCTGGATCAGACACCAGACTGTACTTGGCGATCCACCAGCTAGAGAGGGTCGCGCGCTATCCGCGGACATCGGGACCCACCAGCTGGCCTGGATCAGGCACTAGACTGTACTTGGGAATCCACCAGTTAGAGAGGGTCGCGCGCTAGGCCCGGGTGGGTGGAAGTACCAGTCATGCTTGCTGTTCCCTACAGATTTAATGACTGATCAATGACGTAATCAGTTTTTGACGTCATATGCATAACCACAGATGACTGGGGGTACCCACTAGCAGGGGCTTGTGTCATGACACTAGATCAGTCTGGGGGTAACCAACAAGAAATCCTACGGCCTGCAATTTACACCCTTTAAGGAGGTGGGCCCCTTATTTCTTGTGTCCACCACCAGACATTTTTCTCAGTGCACACTGTATAGGTCCCTATAGATACCATTGGCTGTTGGGCTATTAATTAACAGTCCTGTCTAAAGCCGCATTTACACTATACAACTTTGTTTTATAAACTTATGTTTGTAAAACATGTTTTATACAACTTTTGTTTGTAAAACTTGACCTTGTGTGTTTATAAAACTTTTGTTGTTAAACATTTCATTTTATGCGCTAAACTTCAGTCAAACATGTTTAACAAAAGGCCACAGTCACCATGAGTGCTTGCGAATAAGATGTGGTGTTGTGATTTGCTTTGCTAGGAAGAAAAGAGCAAAACGTCGCTTTTGGTTACGTCCTTCGTTGCAAGCTAGGAGTAAGTACAGTGGCAGTGAAATATTACAAGATTTAGAACAGGATAACCAAGATTTGTTGGCAGGGAAATTGAGAACTGATGGTAGCTTCAAGAACTTTTAAAGGATGACAAGTGCAGATTCCATCACAAATGG